>JWHW01015543.1:113154-127227 GCA_000931545.1 Papilio glaucus | reverse complement strand
AGGGTTAGTCTGAAAACCTATATATGTTTGTAACGCTTGTCAAGTAATTTTGTACTCATAATTTTCTTTGATTTTTATTTAATTGTTAATATTTATTATGTACTTATACAGAAGATTAGTAGGCTCGAGCTGATATTTCATACAGCTTTACGATATCACTAACAAATTGCTCCTTAGGATTAACGACTCTTTTATACCATGAAAAATTTATAACTGCATAAAACATTAGGCAGAGGTTTGCAGAGAACTTGAAGTTTGTATCTAGGCTTAAATATTTACCTGACTGACCCAGAAACAGGATAATACGAATATATGTATGTCAGTTCCATTGTACCCTCCTGTAGCCTAATCGGGTTAACCGATTTTAAATGAGGTGTCATGAAATTCGTATTTTTCCCCGGAGTGCCATATCTAATATTACGATGTGACGAATGATGGTAGTCATACAGTCAGTCGGGTTTTTAACTTTTATTTGTTAAGTTGATAATTTCGCTTTTATTACATAATATACTGACTACAGTAGTCTATATTAAGATAAATCTTCCAGTAAATATCAGCGCAGAAGATGGCCTCTCAGGTGGTGAATGTTTGCATGGTATTACTACTAACTTCTATGTTTTTCTCTGATATAATCTAAAAATGTACGTTAAATAATGTACGTTAAATAATAGACTTTTAGCGAAGAGCTTTCACCAACATCTTAAGAAGCTCACATTGTTAAAGATCTTCTCTCTCTGACCCTGACCACTGGTTGCTTGAATCATAGGAGTTGGTGGCGCACTAATTTTGTACAATAATTGTAGTCCCCTTCACCTTCCCATCCTTTGCTAAGATGAAAAGGATGGGAAGAGGAAGAGCACTTGACGGTGGAGGGGATGAATAGGAAGGAGAAATAATCATTTTCTGTTTATCGCCTCCTCTATCCATTAAAGGTAGGCAACGCATCTGCAACTCATTAGCTTACAATATCACTAACAGCAGCAGGTGTCTATGGGTAGCGATCACTTGAAATCGAGCGAATCGCTTGCTCGTTTGCGACAATCTACTATAAAAAAAATCGCATATCTGTTATTTTTGTAGATACTTAGTCCTTCTAAATAAATAAATTTTAAAAAGAAATATAGTAATAAAATGTTACATCTTTATTTTGCATCTATTTTCTTATTTAGATATCGTAACTTCGTAAAAGAAGAGAAAGATTAAAAAAGTAATTGTAATTTCATAAAAGAGGAAAGACAACCTAATATCGTCCCTTCGGTCATAACAATTGATGTGATGTACATCACAAGAACTATCTTACTCTGCTATCTCCCCTGACACGTGTTGTGCGTAATGATACCGGCTTAATACATCACCCCCTGTGTTATTTGAGGATTAGCAGTAGCCCAATAGTAATAGGTCTCTCGACGAGTTATTCGAGTCTTATGTTTTCTACAAATACCCACGTTTGTTAATTATTTTTTTCTTCTGTTAATCCCAGCTTATTTATTTCATGACGATATAACTTTGATGTAGTGTGTGTGTGTGGCAGCCATTATGCTGACAAGCTGGAAGAGCTGGCTCTACCAATAACATAGTAACTTAACAGTGGTAGAGCCCGCAGCAATAACATCTGTTACTCGAATGGACCGGCTTGACCAGTGAAATTCCACGACCTCACAGTTGAAGTATTTTGCGTTTCGGCTTATGAGTGGGTGCTGGAAGCCTAATTTCATTCAGATGAGAAGGGGAATAGGATTAGAGGGGGAGGGGATGTATAGGAAAAGGTAATATCCTTTTTCCTGTCTATTCATTAAAGGTAGAAGACGCATCTGCAACTCGGTCACTTAATATTGGGTGACGCACATTCTCGTTTTCTACCATTAAATAAAAACATTAACGCTGTTGCATCTCATCTCCTAAAATATTTCTAACTTCTCATCTAGACATCGAAGTATATTTGTAAATATGTAGGAATGCCGTAAACAGCAATACTTCATGTAGATTGATTGCCAGTACCTGGGAAACGGTCTCAGCATCTCGTTAAGTACGTGATCAAAGTCGAGAGAGCCTATTTATACACGGCCGTGTCTGGAACTTTTCATGGAATTCAATTTTCACATAAAGCTTGTTTAAGAGGAGATTTGTATTTAAAAGGATTTTACTACATAATTTGGTCGGTTCTGAAAAAATATTTTGAAATAAATCCTAATTTACAAAACTTATGTAAATGAGAAATAGTACCGAGGACTCTTGCAAGTTAAGTGTAAGTCTAGTGTTTGGTAAACAATGATTAGCTTAAAAATTATACGCTTAAGCGAAGTTATGATAATAATAATATCCTGGGACCCACACACGGCCTTCTGATCCCAAACTAAGCAGAGATTGTGGTATGGAAAACAGATATGGAAATTTTTCTTTTATAAATGCGTACTTAAATAGATAATTACACCCAGACTCAGAACAAACAGACATGTTCGTTCACACAAGACATGTCGTGTCTGTCCTGGGTGGGAATCGAACCCACGACCTGCGGCGTGAAATACAAGTATCTTACTAAACACGCCAACGGGCCCGTCAATAGTAAGATTGATTGATTGCATACACTTTGCAGATATATAATAATATTTTTTCTTTTTGTCTTTCAGTAATATTAGATTTTCTTACCTACTATGCATTGAGAAATTATAGCATAGAACTATCATTATTTTCGTTTGATTTTTAGTAGACGTACATTTAATTGCTTGCAGGAATCTTAAGCTAAGTACCACTTAACGATGAGGTTGAGTCTAAGTTTAGATGATGTAATTTTACATTATATCAAGACATATTTGATAAAACAAATATTCGATTTAACAAAACAAAAAACATATGCTATTTACAGAAATAGTTTCGCTTTTTCTTTTTCCAATGTCTATTAGGATACGTGATGTCGCCTAAGTGTTCGTAGAGTGACATGCGATTGACATTGTGGAAGGAGCGTTGCTCGGAATTATTGAATCAGAACGTAGATATACGACCATACGTTCAGTTCCCGTTCGAGCTTTGATTATTGCACTCCTTCGATTCAACACTCTTTTAAAAGTCTTTATATTTATTTATTCAAATTACACTATATATTTACTATTTTAAATATCAATATGTGCGTTCAAATTTTATTTCTTTAAAAAGATGAATTAGGTTAGGATGAATTTGATTATCAAGAGGACGTTTTTTATTTAAATAAAAAATGTGTTTCCATAAGATTTACACTAAACTAAGCTAAGCCATGAAATACGGGAAAGAATTTAATTCCGAGGTGAGTGTACTATTTTCGTATTCTGCATTTTCCATTGAAGTACGAAATCATAAATATTGATGCGTGTGAGCAGAGCTGAGCAGAAATTAATTCAAGTGATGGGGGAGGTATTGATTTGTAGACAAAAGGAATCTCTTTAAGACCGGAGTGATAAGTATACGCGTACATCACTATATAAGTATAAGTACTATATAATAAAGTAAGAAGACTGACCGACCAAAGTTAGTACATCTAGTACTAACTTTGATCGGTCAGTCTTCTTACTTTGAACCACATCGACAATTCACTTGGAATTCCCATTGAACTACCTTCTTCATTAATAAACAAATAGCTTATAGCAAATAGCTTATGTCAATCGTAGAAAAAAATAACAATCATACTGTAAAAGTCGAAATACGAGTTATAGTCAGCCGTCGATATCGAATTTTCTTCTTTTTGTCAAAAATAATAAAATTTGATATCCGCTTTAATTAAGCTTATACTTAAAGCACCAAATGTTCTAAAAGCATGAAGACACTGGCCTATTTTGTCAATGTCTTACGGTACTGTCGACAAAAAAGTTAAATTAAAATTCTTGAACTGTTAACAAATTATACATGGTAACAAAGTATGTGTAGAAACTTTGTTTACGTCTGTTATTATTAAAGGAAACGAAACTGCACATTGCACTTTAAAATTAAAAGTAGAAATGTTCATGACATTGTCTACCAAACTAATTTTATTTTAGAATATTTAGTTTTGCCCCCAAATAGTAGGTTGAAAATACTAGCGGGGTAGACCTTAAATAAGGTTGCGAATTAGAGCAATTTCTAGACTGAGTAGAGATACTACTTGGAAACTGGGTGGGACTTAATATCAAGGGTAGGTAGGTATCGCCGTGAGTGTGTCGTAAAAAACATTTGTTAATCATGCTCTGCCTTGTCGATTAAAAGTTTAAGGAAGGAAAGAGTTAGCCAAATATTATATAACAAATCAGTTATGAACATATTTTAAAATCATGTAAATCAGCGAACGTAACTAAAACTTGCTGGTAAGAAAGTTTTGTAATGACGAAGTCTGATTGCTCAACCTACCGTTTACTTGTTTTGCAAAGAATTTCTAAAGTTTGCAATTCAACCACAAAGTTCAAGTTTTTTCTCTTCCCGACTTGTCGCCGGAATACTTTTTCCTTGGCAAGTAAAAATAACACTCTTGCTCATTAATTTTCAAGTCGCAGTTTTGCAATACATTTCTTTTTCTTGTTCGGTTTTTTCTTAAAAGTTTTTGTTTAAGATAATGTTCAAGAAGGAAATTAAGAGGGTAATAAAAACTTTGGCTTTTTTGTTTTATGTTTTGCGCAACAAAGAATTACTATATACATACATAAATGCATAGGGAGCGACTGAAATGACGGATGATAGATCGATGTGGAAGTCGAAAACCAGTTATGCCAACCCCACATAAGGCGGGAAAAGGGCAGGGAGATGATGATACATATATGTAACATACATAATATTATACAACGTCTAAATCAATATCCAAACAAAAATAATTCGTCTACATAATATTTTTTTTAAAGTATCTTAATAATTTAGCTTGAAATTATTTCTTGTCAAATAAAATTTTATAAATAATAAAAATTTAGCATAAAATAACTTATAGGTTGCCATGATAACGTATGTCATGTCATATCATAAATGGCAAAAAGATGTTACTCCTGTGTCCTATATTACCATGGTATTTTAAATAAGGTTCTGTTTCTTATCCCTCGGGAAAGTTTTTTTGGGATACAAGGTACCCCAAGTTCTTTGTATCCCTGACACATACGTTTGTGCAAAATTTCATGATGATCGATTTAGTCGTAAAGGAGTTAATGCATAACAAACAGACATCGCATTCGCATTTGTAATATAGGTTAGGATATATTAGTTTCTTTTTACAGAGAATAGTCGTAGACTGCAATCTTTTTTATTTTGTGAGTATAATTTATCGAGTATAATTCAATGTTGTTTGAGATCGGCGCACCGCATGTTTCAGTTAGAAGTTGCCTGAGTAAATGATTTCCGTAGTCGATGCTCAGTCAATGCCTCGACGCCATAATGTATTCCGCCTTTGAAGCAGCAATAATTTAATTGGATCTCCTCCGTGTATGGTCGCAATAGCTTATCCGAGTTTGAAGCTTGTCCATTTTCAATGGAGGGAGTTTGCCAACTAATATACTGAAAGTTTGGTCACGTAAACGTTTATGTAGTCAGAAATCAATCATTGACATGGATATATATCAGTATTAAATACGGATTTTATTAAAAATATACAAAATAAGGTACAAATTGTCCTGATTTACTATCAGTGGCAATGTTAGTAGGGGACGCACCAGGAAAACTTATATCGATCAGATTAGCGGATTACTAAAAAAAGGGCGATATAAGGAGCACTCGTAACCGACGAGCATGTATGCGTAGATGTATGAATGTAGAAGGAGCGAGAGAGGTGTGCCAGGATCGCGCAAAATGGAGATCCATGATCTCTGCTTACCACTCAGGGGACGGACGTGAGCGTATATTTATTTATTTACTATCAGAATTTGATAAGAGAAGTATCTGTAGTATTTCACGTTATAGAATAAATATCGGGCACGACCGCACTCTGACCGTAGGTTTACACTGCGTGTTTCGCAACATCTAATATCGCGCGACTGGCTGGCACATAAACAAATGTCAAAAATGTCGCGTTGTGTCTAGCGTCTACACTACCGACAAATCTTGACACTTGTTCCACTGTCAACGAACATTGTGGAGCGACATGTTTGACAGTAGTTTTGACATGGTTCGCGTATCCATTGCTCTATAGCATTTTACAGTGTTACATGTTAAAATATGGTGAAAATAAGGAATTTTTATTACCCGAGCTTCGTGGATAGCATGTACTTGTTTGACGTTTAAAATGTAAATTTTTTCCGATCGCATTGAGATCTAAATATATTAAATACATTCAACATTTTTATTTTATTTTCATTCGATTTGTATATCTAATAAATAGTTTTAGTGGATTTCTTTTCTAAATCTAAAAAAAGTTAGTTTTTAATAAAACCTATCTACTTCTAGGTTGTTCGATTTTTTAATATTAAAATTGGTTAGGAATACGATTGTCTTGTAGTTGGTGTATACGCATTTTTTCATCTGACAGCCCTGATTATGTCTCTCAACACAACACTCCGTGAGTTTGCATTGCGTGGCGACACACAGCATTTATGTTACGGTACAAGTCGCAATATAAATTGTATCGATACTTTTTTGTGAGACATGTTCGATGTCAAAATTTATGAAATAAAAATGCGAACGTATATAAACACATTGAGAGAAACCTTGTATCGCAACATGATTTTATGCCAGTGGAAACCCACGGTGAGACTGTATTCACTGTACACTACAGTATTCAAAGTAAAATAATTTTACAGTGGTAGTTGGCAGAGATCGTCCGATTAAGTCAGTGACCGCTAGCTCGTGTCTTCTTCCTTAATATAATTTTAGTTCCCTTATATTCAGGTAAAATTACATAATATATCGTTTAATTAAAAAAAAAAGATTGCTTCCACTTCCTATGTTGGTCTGAATAAATTTACCTACATTTCGGTTTCAAATAACATAACATGTCCTTAACTTTATTGTTAGTGAGAAGCTATTTATACTATAAATTAAACCATTAGTTTATGTTATTTTATCCAATGTTTCCACAATAGTTAAAGCAGCCATTTGTTATTACTGGTAAAAGGATACGTCGGAGTGTATGCCAAATATTGTTTCGTAAAAGTAATTCACTGATTTGAGGTTGTGCCAGATTTTCGATTGGTTAGCAAATAAATGGGTTCGAAATATACCGAAGGCAATTGTAGAAAACTAGTTGAAAGCTTACGAAATACGATACCTGTTAACTTATGTCAACTTTATGTTAAACCATCATCGTGATCTTACATTTGAATAATAAGGAATTAATTATTAAGACGTACGCTTTTAACGATATTCGAACATGTCTTTATGAATTAAGGTACTCGTTCGGGCTCAACGGAGAATTAATTTTCAAATTTAACTCTCTATTTAGATTGTGTGGTGAACACAATAAATAAATTAGAATAGTTTGTAATTAGTGTGTACTGTGTCGTAACGGAGGACATTGCAAAGGGATATATCAAAAAAAACATAGTCGAATTAGGACAAATTCTAGCTGAATATAATTGCTGAAATTTCTTTACATTGTACGTAAGAGAATACTTTCATAAGTTTATCCAACAGATAATCACATTAAGATGTAAACAAAAGATATATACACACACGCACATATTTGTAAACCTCTAATTGTTAATTGTGTTGTATTTTTGTAGCAAAAAGTAAATGTAATAAAGTTGTGTTGTTACAGTTCTATAAAGTCAAACAAAGCAACAGTTTTATTACCTTAATTAGAAAACTTCCCGGGCGATAATAAAAAGCAACAGCGACAGTAATTTACACGATTTCGTTAATTTCTTTTATTCAGTAGATATTGTTCAATTATCATAAATTAAAACAAAGTACTATGAACAATACAGCTTTTTTTGACTTAGTATTGTCTAGTCCGATTTTACTAAAAAATAAAATCTTTTAAAGTATAGGCATCGAAGTAATTTTTTTAAATATTCTAATAAACCTGTTTCTAGGTCTGAATGGTGGCCACAAGAGTTTTCCCTTTTGTAGCGAATTTGCTATAGTTTATTTCACTTAAGACCACCATGTTGCATGTAAAGTCCTTGCATGTTTACCAGAAGTAAACATGCAAGGACTTTACATTTTGGTCCAGGTGTTGGCTAGTCACCATATACAATATTTCTAGCAATGATTATTCATTCAATAGTGACTAAGGTTTAAAGGAATTAGTACGCTATTTATTTAGTGAACTAATGAGACGTACTAACTAAGCATATGTGATTTAAAGGCCACTTCGCTTCATCGTTTCAAAAGTATTTTTATATACACGACTTACATTCCCTTCAATTAATATTGTTTTATAATATATATTTAACAATTCCATTTGATAAATTATTTATGGACATAAAACGGGAAACCTAACTCATTCATTTGGTACCGGAAATTTACACTGAAACTTTCACAGTCCAGAGTTATATTGAATCGGAAATTCATTTCAAAATACGAGTTAGTTCTCTGCACGTGAATGCGTGCAAAATTCACCCCAAATACGAGTAAATATGCTACGGGGATTTGCAAACATTAAACTTAACCCACTATTAAAAAAAAGTTAATGTCAAAATAAGACACCAATATTACAATAGATGTAATGTTATGCAACCAGAAAATACGCTGACAATTGACAATACAACTACAAGTCTACAATAACCGTGTACAACAATGTTACGTGCCACTCTGCGAAGCCTCTTAAATTTGATCAAAATAAAACTTGTTAAGTTAAGAAACTGAAATCTGCAAAACGACATCAGTAACAGGATAATCCCTTGTAAGGGTCATCCCTACGGTGCTACTGACAGACAAATAAAAATGGCTAAAAGGACCCATTCCTTCGTCAGCGTATTTGCTCACCCCAGAGGCTATTTGCTTCTTTCTCAACCGTAAAACCAACAATTGAGGGTAAAAATCGAAGCAGACATCTCAGGATAAAATTTTTATTGTCAAACAAGTACCGATTGAATAAGTAAACAATTCCCCTGGAACTAATATAAGCTAATTTGTGAGAAATTTGATCGGTTCAACCATTTTATTACTAGTGACAAAGTGGTAACCATGTCGGGTTTTTTTTAATAAAAAAGATATCCTTTAATTATTACCGATTTAATTACTCCATTAGCAGGAAAATTATCTTAAATTACTATTTGCTATTTCATCTTGTGAGAAGTCAGCTTTACACTAAATGACATGGAATGTGAGTGGTAAGAAGACTGTTACAATGTGAACGGTCCAAGAATAGAAAGCGGTGTATCAAACCTGCGTAAAACAAAAGTGTATTACTTCTGTTAGGAGGGCAGATATGAGTCGTTAATTTATTTTCCATTGTTATTTATTTTATTAAATAAAAATGAAGTTTCATCTAAGTAAATTATATTCCAGAGATACTATGTTGTCTATGTCGACGCCTCCTACGCAAATAGTCGTATGACAAAAATGCGACTTTACAGAAGAAACTTTATGTGTACTTTAATGTTTTACTTCATTTGTATAACATTTTCAAATGGTTTTTAACACTATGTGATCAATAATTAGTTTAAGAACATAATGCCAAACGGTATATGTCATAAGTAGAGTTCTCGATACAGATTTGAATATATTTGACCTAAACAACTATCGAACGATTACGTTTAGCTGACATTTCGACAGCAGCGACAGATTTTGTGTACTTATCGTTCATAGATGTCATTTGGTTCGCCAAATTTAGTGTGTTCCAATGACATCTAGAACGGTTACTAGTCTATACCAGTGACTCGATGCCGATAAGGCGCTGGAAGCTCTAGTAATCACTTTTTATTTTGCGCTTATACTTTACTTAAACATTCTTAAAACAAGCAAACTAAGAGATTATAATATATAAATAAATTTTAAATGTTATTAGTGCAACTCAAGAATGTTAACAGTACAAAACGTTGTGCGAAATGTGTCAATAGTGGAGACACTACCTCAATTTTTCCGTTCTACAAATAAAAGAAACATATTAAAGTCGAAAAAGCTCATATTCCTGAATCAAGTATGAGTGTGCCAATGTTAGTGAAGAATAATACCTCTTTCTAGTTCACTGTTCTATTTCTGTTCAGTTGGACATGAATGAAACCTAAATAGATTGTTAACATTATCCGGTCTTAGTTGAAACTCGAGAAAGCCCCATGTGCCCGCAAAAAGCGCACGGAGAACTTTCGTAACGTTTATTTAATGGGACTGCGACGCGACTTCGTCGACAAAATAATTTCGCCAATTAAGCGAACAATGTTACGCAAAACAGACGCTAAAACCAAAAGAATTATAGTTTCTCATTTACAATGCTCTCATTAAAAAAAATGCTTTTATTTTTGTTTATTTTTTCGTTCAAATCTATCACAATAACGAGTTGTAGCTAATTCCTTTTTATAGGGATTGTTAATTATAAGATTTTATTGCCATATATATTTTTAAAATTAGGTAAAGGTACCTTCACAATTTTTACGTTTTAAGTTTTCATTTAAAACAAAGTAGGTGGGTCTAACAGTTCTATAGATACTGCGTATTTGTTCTAGGTAGAGCTAAGTCCTAAGTTTAATGGAATGGAATAAAGGTTCCGGTACAGACTGGTTATTACCGGTTATACATTGTTCTTGTAACTTTGTTTAGGATAGTAGCGGAATATATTATATTGCTGACCCTAAGCAAGTAGTGAGCTGAAATGGTGTTGTAGGATGTTGTAATACTAATGGGTGGACTTTCTGCTAGTATAGAGGTTTATTTTATATATATTTATATATAACTTTAAACTTTCATGGTTTTTACTCATACAAGGTTTGTAAGAAACGGGATTCTTACCACGATTAGCTTTTTTTAGCTCCCGATATTTCGGCACAGTTGCATGCGCATGGTAAGAATTCCGTTTCATACAAATCTTGTATATATTTATAGTTATAAAAAGGACAACTTTACTTTCAGTACATTAAATCATTGATTGAGGACTCCTATGGGACAATGTCCCGCAATGGGTACTCTGTGCCTAGGGATGCTTATGATGATTAATTTAAAACCTTAGGCTTTTATAGTCATGTCTTTCGGATTTTTTGAAAGCAAGAAAGTATTTTTATATAAAGTATATGCATATACGCATAACATTAAATAATAGAAATTGATTCACAATTCAAAGACTCCATTCAACAAAAACGAAATAAACAATAACTTAAATTATTTAGAGATCTCTAATTTCGTCTTCAATTAAACCGCTCGTCGCCTCTATTTAAAACAAAACGAACCCACATCAATCACGACGCGCACGCAAGCTGATATTTAATGAGATTATTTCCTAATATCCAAAGACAATTTCCCGACTAAATACAGCCCGGAGGCGTAAGTTGATCAATCGATCATTGAGTCAGGGAAGCATAGACAGTTTAATTTTAAAAAGGATATTAAAAATTAACATTATTCCGAACGCTCATAATAAATATATATAAGAATAGAGAGCAACAACAGCTCGACCGGTGAAATACCACGACGGATGACCGATTCGTCTGATGAATGAAGTCCAGAAGGCATAATTTTAGTCCTGTTCTCCTTCCCATCCTTTCCCCATAAAGAAAGAATGGGAAGGGGAAGAAGACTGGACGAGGAGAGGATGAACAGGAAAAAGAAATATCCTTTTCCTGTCTACGGCAACTAAATATTCTATTTTTAGATTATTTGATCATACGCTTGGTCGTTTGCCACAATATCATATAAAAAATAAAGAAAGAACGAGTAAGAAAGATGTGCTGGGGTCTGGTACTTAGATTATTTATTTGTTATTCCACGATTTCTATGTTCGATTCTAAAGCTAGACTCCTATACGGAGAAGTGCGATTCAGGCGTAATTAATTGATCCTGGCGTGCACATCCCTTGCAACGAATAATTGCTATAAAATAAAGTAGACGTAACATTCAATAAAAATATAATGTAAGCGAGTGGAAAGAGATAAGCAACAATCAAATACATACCAGGCTGATTTTTAGAAATTCCATAACTGCTAAATGCTCTAACTGCTAGACTACGAGATAGACGCACAGCGCATAATTACAAACTACGTTAAAATATTCCTCATCTCTTTCTGATATATCCAAAAGTTTACAATAACCAACCTTCCCCTTCAGCAAGGAAAGGAAGCTCCTGACGATTATTTAATGGGAATCCGACGCGACTGTCGACTGTCGGCGTTCACGTAATTTTGGCAATTACGTAGGCACTGGTACGCATAGCAAGCACAGATGCAAACATAAGCGATATTTAGATATGGAATTTTTAAATCGAATTTTATTTGTTAAGGCTTCTTGCATTTTTTTTAGTTATATCCAATTTCTTTTTATCTCCGTATTTTCCTTTTTCAACAAAAACATTTTTACTATTATGAATACATATCTTCATAATTTTCGAATCGTCATGTTCTAAATAATACACCCCGTCTTGTGAGTTGCATTAATATAAAGTACGTGTGAAACGGGATATGCTCGGTAAAAAGCTTATTTCCTTGGTCACGCCATCACTAGTGAACGCCTGGGCCGATTTTGCTAATTCTTCTTTTTTTGTGTTTTTGTTGTCAGGAAAAGGTTCTCATGAAAGCAAAACTAAAGAACGTTGTAAAACACAAGACCATATTAAATTTTCTTACGTAAACTTAGCGCTTTTGAATAGCTGTCAGTCTTTTGACTTCAAAAATCGTTTAAAATGGATGCATTGTTCGGAATTACCTATGTTGATAAAATAATTTATATATCATTTTGTTAGTGCATATTTCAGTCGATTCAAATTATGGACAGTTGTATGTCGCCTGTTCCGTGTTGAAATACCAGTAAAACTATTCATATACATGCATAAGTTGTAACATACAACTTATGTTGTAAGTCCTCCGCTGATGATGCAAACCACGACCTGGTCATCGGCGTACAAGAGACATTTTACAACTAGCTCACCCATACTTAATCCACACTCTACGTCTTTAAAACCTTTCAAACAATCATACATAATGAAAATAAACAGCCATGGGGATGCTATACAGCCCTGTCTTACACCTTTATTGAGGCTATATCAGTCTGAGTAGGGCCCGTTAATCCTAACACAAGCAGTAGAATCTTTATAAAGAGACTTTAATGCTTGTATAAGATCACTGTTCTGTCCAAACTCGACTAAAGTTGACCACAGATAATCTCTTTTAACTTTATCATAGGACTTTTCGAAATCTACGAAGGCACAGATTTTTTTTTGGTTTACAGCCAGAAAGTTTTCTGTGCCTGTACGTAAAGAAAAGATCTGATCCATGCAACCCATTCCTTTCCTAAAACGTACTTGCACATCTCACATTCTTTCTTCTGTTTCTTTCCTGACTCTTTCAATCAGTACCTTAGCATAATGCCACACAAAAGTATTCACACAATGCTGAGAAAGCTGATTCCTCGTTAATTTTTACAATCATGCTGTAAACCCTTTCCTTTATATAAAGGGAGGATGACGGCTTTACACCAATTTTACAGTACTAGACCATGAGAGACATGGTCTAGTACTGTAAAATTGGTGTACATACACATGGTAACATATATTGAAAAAGACCCACAGCAGGTTTGCAACTAAACCTTCTCCAGCTCTTAGCATTTCAAACGAAATCCTGTCTTAACCAGGTGCTTTATCCAATTTCATTCTTTTCATCGCAATCATAATCTCATTCAAACTTATCTCACTTTCCTTTCACTTTCTATCCATTCTCTATCTACGTTTGGCTTATTCTCCCTTCATTGAATATTTTATCAACTTAGAATATTATTCTTATAGTTTGTATTAAATGGTTTAAGATATTACCATACCTCATTCTCCTTTGAGCTAACAATAATTTAATCTTCGTCTTGTAAACACTGGGACTTGACTAAGTCTCAAGTTTGGAGGTCTTCCAATTCAGCTAACTTTGTAGCTCGTGTGTTTTAGTCATGAAAACATTTACACTATGTGTTACCCTATCTCTAGTACATTGATTGTGTTAGGAAGAAACTAGAGAGCCGATGTTAAACAGCAATGTTAAATTAACTTAACACAAGTAAGTGACATTTTTATATTATATGAGAGATATG
>JWHW01015543.1:95653-112582 GCA_000931545.1 Papilio glaucus | reverse complement strand
TGTGTAAACGTTTGAGATACACGTGCTACAACTTCTACAATTTATGTTTAAAATGAAGCAATTGTTTATATCCCTAGTATATATGCTAACAACAATCGACGCAAAAATAAATAGAGTTTTGTTTTATATTCAATAAACTAGTGCTTGACTACGATCCCACCTTATATTAACTGGTTATCGAAAGCTATTTTAATAACAGCTTAACTATCCCTTGAAGGTACCCCACGTCACAATTGAGTAAGTCCATAAGTAAGTTTTATAGATTGTAGTAAATAACAATGCATATTTAGTGATTATATTATATATTATACAGAACGAAGAAATAATCAGACAGAAGGATGCAAGATTTTGGATCGAATTTGGACCCTTGCTCGTAGACCCTCAAGGGTGGAGCCATCGATTATTGTAATTACGTTGCACACCCATGTTGCCCAAGCGCCAAACCTGCCGTATCAATCTTAAGGACGCAATTTAAAGCGTGTTGGATTATATAATATTTAGTAATAGCTAAACCTTGAGACAGGCTTTTATTATAAATTTCTAGTATTCAATATAATTAAAATTATTTAAAAAAATATAAAATGAATTATTGAAAGCTTCAATTGGTTACAAATATGGGTATGGCTCCAAACAAGTGTTTTTATGTAGTGTAACGTAATCGTCTCTGTTCTTTGTCACCTAACGCTTAGTTTTATCTCGTCACATTCATTGTCTTCCCTTAACGTTATTAACGTAAGATGCGGGTAGAAATATAGCATCCAAATCTAACAGCTAACTTAAGTATATAAGCCTTGTGAATTGCGAGATGTAACGCGAAAAGATACATTTTTGTTAAAGGGGGAAGTAAATTTTCTTATAATCAAAAGTGTTTATGTTTAACGTTTTGTGGAATGCACACAACACTGATATATTATAATAAGCATACATTAAAAATCATTTTAACAATATAATTTTTACATATATGTAGCTTACTTTAATTAATTTTTAAAACTGCAATTTAATATGATTTCATTTAAAATCGATTCCTCAGAAGCCCCAGCACTTCATCTAAACTGATCTCCATCGATTGCCATTAATGCCTGTAATTACTTCCCTCACCAACTTCACCTGTTAATCTTACTTAGGATTATACCCTCACTCGTGCCAAGTTTAGTTAAAAATTATTGCTCCCGTAAATTCAGGTACGCGCGCTTTTACACCGTGTCTAACACAAAGATTTGTGTTTATTTATTTACAGTTACTTCGGAAAAATGACAAAGTTCATTGTGTTGTCACAAGATGTTCAATGTGCTAAATAAAATGAATGGGGCTATAGGATCAGTAAGAAGGAGTCAGAATGTATCTGTGAAGGCTTGTTTGACTTTAATGTATGGAAGTGAAAGTTAGTTTTGGCAGGAAAATCGTGTTAGTAGAGTTAGTCCAGTTAAAATGCGATCTTTAAGAAGTATGTTAGGCGTGACTTTGAATGATAGAATTAAAAATAACGTTATAAGGGAAAAGTGTTGCTCAAAGGCGGATGTTGAGACTAGAATTCAGAAAAATATGCCTCAGTGGTTTGGGCATGTTGGAAGGATGAATGAAGAGAGAGTAACAAAAAAATGTTGCTAATGTGAGTGGTAGTTTTGGCAGGAGATGGAGCAGGAGAACTGATGTCGATCAGATTAACGACATACTAAAGAAGAGCACCATATGTAATAAGGATTACCCGTAACCGACGAGCATGTATGCGCTAATGTGGATATTGAAGAAGCAAGAGAGATGTATAAATCCGTGATCTCTACATACCCATCTGAGCTACGAGCGTGAGCGCATATTTATATAATAGAAGTCTGTCTTTTGATATTGCCAAATATTCTTAATACATTAAGTTTCAGCGTTATAAAGATATTTTTTTTAAACATCTTCATCCCTTGAAACGTAATTAATTTGATAGGTAAAAACTTTAAGCGTGGGGAAGCTGAGTGGGGCATTTTATCACATTACGGGCGGCATCTTGCTATGAACGCCCTCGTTTATATTAATTGCTTGCTGAGCAATTTTACTAGCTCTACGATATAAACGAGATTGTTCGCTGGAAAATGTGCATCGTCCTGTTTGTTTTGTCGTCATTACCGCATTTTCATATTTACGTCTCGCTCTACATACATTTGCGATGTTTAATTTGTACCGATAAAATAAAATTGCGTTGTAATATTGTTTTCTACTTAAGTATATGAACGTTATGAAAATATTTTTATTAAAGAACATAATTTATGCACACTTCCATGGTAACGATTTGAAATAAGCGTGGCTATCTTCATTGATTGACACATATGATGCTTCTATTTTTAGGCAAACGAGCAAGCAGGTCAAGTGATGTTAAGTGACTGCTATCCATAGGTATCCGCAACTAGCTAATGAGTTGCCTTATTAAGGGATATGAAGGGGAAAAGGATAAGGCCTATGGCCCCTCACTATCAGACGAAACGTGGTATTTCACCGGTTGAGTCGGTCTACTGTTACTGTGAAATATCAATAAGAAACTAAAATCAATTAGAACGTTTTTCAAACCCACCCGAAATCTTGAAACAAACTCCTACCAATTTAGTCAATAATTGAAGCAGTTTTTAATTTGACCAAAAGTGTTATTTGTTTATTTTGAACACTTTATACGTAACTGGTACTAATGCTTACTTATAGTATAGTATATTAAAAGATTACACAACTATTTTTTTAACATATGTAAGGAAGGAAAACGCAAACCATGTTTGCCAACAAAAATAATTATTGTTAACAAATACAATGAAATAAAGTTTAGAAATGGTTCTTACCGCGAATCAATGTGAGGAGATCCACGCCCTGCAAGGAGCAAAGACCAACGCAAGTTATGTAAGAAATCTATTAATGCCAGATTCGAGACGCCTATTTCTGGAAACCGCTTAGGACTAAATATTGCACCATATAAAAAATATATATGAAAAATATGTAACAGTAATATTTACGATTAAAAAAAAATTGTATCATGATCACCTTTGTAAAAAATATTTTTCTTAGGCTTGTCTTATTGGCAAATGAACTAATGGTTCATCAGCAATAACCGAAAGAGTGCGTTGCCGTTTTTTTTGTGTGCAAAGAATTAGCAGGTAGCTAGGAACAAGAAAAAGAGGAAAAGATGCTAAGGATCGAGTCTCCAACACCTCATTTACTGCGCTGAAACGCAGTTCCAGTCCGCCAGATAACTGTTAAAATGGACGTAGGGAGTGAGAGGTTATACAATGATTTATTTAGCTTATAGTAGTTTGTATTCATTGAGGGCGGCAGAGAAACGGTCTTTCTGACGATCAATCTTCCCCATTCCATGCTACGTCCAGCAGAGGACGACTATCGGCTGAAAACGACGATGACGAACTTGTATACTTTCAAGTACAAAATAAAGTTGAGACTATTCTGATATCTTCGAGGTGTTCGAGAGGCTGCGTATTTATTGTTGCTATGCAATGTAAGGCTGTGTGATTGGGTTTGTTAAAAATGGATTGATGTTAATCCATACATTGGGAGCACCTCATGTTGATTTCGACCGTTTTCTTACACATTGTTTATCAATAATAGTATCAGACTGCGACTGTACCACAAGTAAATTACATTTTAATTAGGTACTTTTAGTTTTACTTTTCAGCTCAATTTCTTGAGTACGTTGAAAAGTTTTACTTTTTTTTTAAAAGAAATCAATCACAATTTCTATTCTTTTGTCTATTTACGTTTCCGCATTCTGAGTTATTCCACATACAATTGTATCTTGTCTAGAGATTTCCATCGTCATCAGGAACGGAAGTCTTTATAAACAAAAAAGATATAAAAATGTTACCTAACTTTTTGACATTTGCATTTTCCCCTTAAAATAAATATTCCAAAACACAAGAACCGCCTCCCCATCTGCGGACGTTACGTTTCATATTTGCAGCAAATTTTCAACGTCGCGTCTTCCCAACTTCAACTTATTATACGTTACGAACAGAGGGTGATTCAAACACACCACTTAGACACCAAACAAGGGGATATTAAGTGTGAGTTAAAATTTAAATTGATTCCACCCTCCCTTAGGAGAAAATTCAAATAGTGAGCGGTGTGATCTCGAGCGGGTAACACTGTGTTTGTGGGATTCTTTTTCTGCAAATTGGACGCCTCAGGCCGTTTAGTCACTAAAAGAACGGGGAATTGGACGCATCACGTATATATTATGTACATGTATAAAGATGCACAATGATTATACGCTTCATTTGTAAGGGTAGGACACATACTCCCTTAGTATATCGAGCTAGAAATACCTTGCGTCGAAAAATAAACATAAAATCTCTTCGAACTCACTCAAACTCTGCTTTTTCCTTTTTAATTCCATCGTATTTTAAACTAATTAGAATTTCCTGCATTTCAAAAGACTTAAAGTAGAAAAATTCTTCCGTTTACCGTTTTACACGAAAAATTCGACAGAGCCGGATGAGCGGTAATATCATGCAAATTGCGACCAACTTAAGTATGAAAGTCGTTTTTTCTTCTTTCGTTTACGTTTCGAGTCGTGTCGTAAAAGCTTTTGCTTTCGTCTCGCTAACAAAGTTGATACAGGACTTTGATTACTGAGCTCAAATATGGATAAGATAATTATAAAATGGTCATAATGAAGAGGTTCACATTGGTCATATATTTATACAAAAATTAATTTGTACACGTTATCCGTTTAGATTCGTCTTTAGATTTGGTGGCGCCACTCAAACCCTCGACTACCACAATTTAGTGCGTGTGGTATAATTACTACGTATGCAATATATGTATGCAATATCTGCGCACATAAGGCAGTTAGGCGTCAAGAATCTCAATTCAATCTCTAAATATTCAATTTGCATCGTAATTCGACGGAAATTTTACGGGGAAACGAATCTTTATTACATTTTAACACAATTTGTTTCGAATTTTCACCTTCCTTGATATTGGCCGACAGAGGGTGTAACACGAAAGGCCATCTTGAAAAACTTGTGACAGATTATGTTGTTATATATTAATTAAATATTTGGAAAATTTATTTATACCTTCTCCTTGAAGGTTTAATATCTAATTTTCTTACGTTTCTTGTAAAGAGATATTTACTTATAAAAAAAATAACCTTTAGAGTTATATTTCTAGCTTGTATTTCATAATAACATAGATTTAGTGTAATCTAAATCTGCAAAATTATATTTTAATAGTGACCCGAATCAGACAATTCTAGTGTACGATCAGTGGAAGTTTAAAAATAAAAAACTTGTAGCTTTGATATATACTAACATTTTTTTAGTGTTTTTTGGGATGCACTCAATTAGTTTATAGTGCAAATTATAGGTAATCGAATTCGATACGTCAAGAAAATTCTTAAACTAAGCGCGATCGGAAGAGCTCTTATATTTAAACTAGCAATTTATAATTAAATTGCAGTTAGCTAATATTCTAGTAGTGGAAGTTAAAATACTGGCTAACTTCAATGTTAACATCTTACATATTGAAACAACTTACATGTAATTATTGACTCCTGATGTCACTGGCAAAAACGCGGCTTTGCGTGGGCTCGTGAAGTTCATTTACTTAATTAGTAACAATTATTAAGAATGTATTCTGATAGAGTTGTCTTAGATTTAATTAAAAAAAAACAAGCCAAACTCTTAAATAATTATTATGTTTTCGACATATACACAAACCCCAAAAGTTTAAAAGCCTCTATTTTCTCGGGTAAGCCGGTGTCGCCCTACTATTGTTAAAATATTATTAACATAATAAATGAAGGGATTAATCTACCATTGCGTTTTCTGTTTTGGTCTAGTAGTCACCCCTTTTTAAGTATTGCTACTATAGCGCAGCACTTCAGGTTCCCTTCCATAACATAATAGGAGAGTGCTAACACTAATAGTGAATTTTAGGGCAACACGTTATAAGGGAAAATTGTGGCTTCAAAGTGGACCTTATGAACAACAATGAGAAAGGTTTCAGTAGCATGGTCAAAGTACGAATAAACAGATAGTAAGAAGACAAATTTAGTTGCATAAATGAGTGGCAGTGTTGGGAGGGAACGTCCCAGGAGGTCTTTTATTGAACAGATTAGTGACTTACTAAAGAAAGGCGTTATAAGGCTAACCCGTAACCCAGGAACATGTATGTGTAGATGTATGGATGTAGAATAAGCGAGAAAGGTGTGCCAGAATGGCGCCAACTGGAAATATGTAATCTCTGCCAGCCCCTCTGGGATACGGGAGTGAGAGCATTTTTTATGTCACTTTAATAACCCTATTAATACTTTTTGACATTAATAATGCTTTTTGACATTAATAATGATTATTGTACCATAGTCATCTGTACCCATAGAAAATAGTACAGATTTCATTATCAGTTACAGATTACACAGTATACTTTATTTCTCATTAATGTTTGTTATAGGAATCAGTTTTTAAATATAAAATAAATAATTACATTAAATTATTTAAAATACAATAGCAACTATATTCAACATTATATACCATAGATAAAAGTACGAGCATAATCTGTAATGAAACGTGTATCAACTTTTTCAGGCTTCGACGGCTCTCGATGGAATTACCGCCATTTTGCGTTACGGGAAACTTTGCTCTTAAAGTCTAAGCCTTTTTCACGGGCCCTCTTTACACTGAACACTTTATTAATTAATTAGCTCGTACAGACAGTTAATTATGAAATTTATGGGGGAGTGAATTATAGAATTATTTAGACAAGTAATGAATTTGTTATGTTGATGAAGTTTTATGGAGTTTTCTAAATAACTTGCACTTGGTCGGAATCCCACGAGACTTACGCCCAACGCAAATGCAAATTACGATTTTACCTGTACGGGACGGGACATGGTTTTTTAGAAACATCATTTCATAGATAAATTCCTCCTTTTTGAAGTCGGTTAAAATGTATAAGAATGTACATATGTCACGGAACCACGGACGGGACGGGAACTTGGCACAAACAGGACGTGCTCGTCGCCGACGATGTTTAGCACAACCATTGTATCCATGTTCTCCAATATAATTTTAATATAAAACAATTTTCGGTTTCTGGGTATAATTACACTGTGTTGTACAGGACGTTCATTCCAAGTCACTGTCACGGTGCGTACCTATGCATCCCCGACAATGTTTACTAAACCCCGTCCCGTCCCCGTCCCCCTACGGGAAAATTGCGTTACGTATGTATTGGGCTTTAGACGTGTTTTGCACTGTTATAACTGCAGTGTAATTTAGATGTCTGTAAATTAATGATGCATTATTGCGGAGAATCACTGTTAACAATGAATTTAATTTGCGTTCCTTAATTCAAACATGCATCCATCGTCATTTTAGAGTTCTCTGCTGTTTATAGACCGCACCTCACTTTTCTAATATTGATCGGGCCTATGCGCTCTGAATCTTAAACAATTCCAGCAGACTCTTTCAAATTGTCAATCATTAGATTACGAAGTTGAAGAAAAGAACTGATAACAAAAACTATATAATAATATCATTTTAAATTATATTTAAAAAAAAAACGACATGTTTATTACTTTTTTTTTTACCAGTTATTTATATTGCCGTATATTTTTGGTTTAAAATGTTGTTCTATTGATTGTAAACTTACACAAGTGCTGCCATTTTATAAAGGTGATAAAGCTAAGTTTGATGCTGTGAGCGAGTCGGAACCCGTCCGGACGAGAGCAAATGGATTGCTTGTCACGAATGAAAGTACACGCCAATTTTCATCCGCACCGATGACCACAGAGCAAACAGCAAAACAGACAGACATCTAAAATCAAATTTGATTGAAAGTTATTAGTGTTTCTTCGAGAAGAGAAAAGTAATAAGTTAAATGAAATGTAAAAGAGTACTGAAGTCACAAATAGTTGGGATTTGAAGAATAATCAATGAAAGATGGAAGGAGATGAATGAAGTCGATTGGTATTTGCCAAACTTTCATCGATAATATTATTGATAATATACTAAATACATCTTTCGTGTGTTACAATAACATATGTATTATTTACGCCACGTGTTAATAAAAGTAAGTGTATTAAATAGTGCTACTTAAACTGAAAATTAAAAAAAGGAAATCTTTTCTGATAGTCAGTAAAATGTATGTATGTAAGAAAAAACATATGTATGAAACCCTTATTTAATATTAATTATGTAATAAAAAAAATCATAATCCGTAAGTTAACAATGAAAGTGACAACAAAATACATTGCCTCTTAAGTTAAGTAAGGTTAGAAATTTTTCTATTGCAACCAGACGTGTACATAACTCTATCTCAGAGCATCGTGTGTAGTCACAGGGTGTTAATTTTTTGTGCAGCACACAGGCTTTAGGGGACGAAGATTAATAGTTCTCCCCCATACAAATATCTTTTATACAGTATTATAGTTTTGAAGCATCATCCACACCTTTTTTTCGTCTTTAACGTTTCATAAAACATTTTGTACCTACCAATACCAAAAACCAAGCAAAACATTGCTGTCCTACTTTGATAAAATTAGTTTTAAAACATTTTTGTTTCTTATTTAAAGGTATCTAATAAGTTTAAGTGTGATTTCTATAATTTCTAGACTTGAAACTGTTGAATGTTAAGTGTTTAATTATTTACCTCCTAAAATATTTCATGAACCTCAAGTACCTACATAGATAAGTTAAGAAACTAGCTATAGCTGATTTAAAAAAACGTATACACCTGTCTGACCGACAATTCAGGCAAGAATACGATTGAAATGGCATCTCACTCTAGAAAATTTAACAGGCATACATATACGTACTTACATACATACATATCCGTGAAAAACATTATCCTCCTGTCAGTCGTAAAAAAGTAAAAATAATGACTTTGGTTTTGGAATATACCACGAATTTCATATGTTTATTTACCTTATTAAATGGACATAAATACAATAGACGCAGGGGTACACTTTTACAATTTTATTGTAATTTAAAATCTGTCGCAGGTTTCTCCGAGACCTATAAAACTTTTAATCTTAAATCTCATCGATTGAAACTTCCCTTTATACTCGTTGAAGTTTGTTAACGACTCAGTTCAGAAACTTTTTAATACATCTTAATTTACACTTTGCTTGGGGATTGGTAAGCCGGTTTTATTTTAGTTTTATAATATTTTTTAAATCTACTATTTAACTACTGTAAAATCAGTTTCATGATATTTATTTTTATTAGCTTATATATTCGCTTGTAATAGATATGTATTTAAATTACATAAGATTACAGAATAATAATACAGGGGAGATGAAAGGGTAAGGGGTTGGGGCTTGATGCTTTGACTGATGGCCTTACCAGATTTTTGTATGTTGGTACCTTGTTTTATTATTGGGTTACGGATTCAATCCTCTTAAATAAACTCATAAAGATTCCATAACAAATAAAAAGTGTTACAGAAAGGCACAAGTGTCGTAAGCTTGTTTGTTGTAATGTCACTTTGGTACCTGTCTTAAATGCTGCCGCCATATGAAGGCACCCTCGCTACTTACGCATGTATTACGGAGTGCTTAAGGTACCTAAGAGATGCGCGCGTCTGTTATCGAGATGCCTCTGTGAGGCTTTGACCCTCCCCTCAGTGGCAGTCTGATTGCCGGGAAGGTAGCACGGCAGGGCGGACGGACATTCCGCCCACGGAATACGACACTGTCCGATGTTTTCAAATCAACCGTTAGTGATGTACCGTGTTGTGCGTAATTGACTTATAGTGTTTGAACTTGTTTAACGCGTAAAGGATTTTTCAAAGGTAAGTGCTCTAGCAAATATTTTTAAATCAGTTTTACTGCATTGTGTAGCACTTTCTGTACCTGTTAACGGTTATTACTAACAACGTTTATTTAATTTAAAAAAAAAGATAGTTAGGAAAGTCCTAAACGTATTTGCATTGGTATTTCTTCTCTGAGGTATTTAATATCTCTCTAAAATTGAACGAAGGAGACTAAACTTTGTGTTATTGATTTAAATAAAAATTAAAAATGTGAGTAATAAATTGATTAAAACTGATTAACGGATTTGATAAGAATTTTGTACTATGTTAATCTTAATATTTGTTTCTTACTATATCGTAAAATATAAAATGCTAATTGTACCGCTGAAAGTTTACCTTTTAATGCATAGACAAATTAAGTATAATTAGTTACAGTTACAAGCTACAGTACATTATAACTAATTAGTGACCATCGAAATTGACAAATCTTTTTTTTTAACTTACACACGATTTTAAGTAATCAATTTCGAACTTTTTATTTTAGAATTAGCTCTCCAAATTTCAAGTCCTTGGTTTAAATCTATATGTATGTGATTTGGAAGGCACGTGAATTCATATCATACTAGCTGTGCCCAGCGGTTTCACCCGCCCTGCAATTTTACCTAAACGAAATTATATTACATACTTAGTACTCTAATTTATAGTAATCTATATGATAGGACTCTATTTTATAGCATTTTTATCGAAAAAATGTTTGACATGGTTCTTTAAATTGACATAATTTCAGAGATAGCGCTGCATGTGAAAAATAATTTTCGCTGTTTTCCTGCTTTTCTCCTGAAATTTTCTTTGCTATAAACCTCACGGAGCCCGAGACCTTTCCAACGAATGCAAAACCGTGGAAATCGGTTCGTGCGTTCTGGAGTTATAGCGTCAGGAAGGAAAACCCGACTTGTTTTTATATTATAGATATTTTAAAATGTCACTTTCATAACTAAACTGCGATGGCGTCATTTAAGTGAAGATTTGACGACTTATTTAATTTTCTTCAAATCTAATTAGAATCATAATTATGGTGATGAAAGTGTATTCATTATTTATTGAAATGAAAATTTCTTCAGCCGCGTTAAACTATATTTGTTAGGGGAAAATATTATAGCGTGAAATACAGGCTCAACATCCGTTTCGACGATTTTTTTTCATTTATTTTTATTGTATTCAGTTTTGAATTTTATTGTTAGGAGGGAAGGGTTTATATTTGTTGATCATTTATTTCCACCTGTTTTGACTTTTTATTTCTGTTGGCAGTCCTTATGACTACATGTGTTTTATTTTTATTCTATAAACTTGAATAGTCAACACTGTTAAATATTAAATTAATTATATTTATCAAATAGCTTTACAACAAGACAGACATTACGTTTCCAATATTTCATCTGTTATTTGCTAATATACTGTCGCAGTCGAACCTGCATTGCTCTCGACATACGTACTTTTATTTTTGTCATACTTTTAATGTAACGTATATAATAACTAATGGTGATCTTAACATCGATGAAGATTACCATCTATCTGTTTGTTATTATTCTTAAGAACCCATTTTATATCGTTGATATGAGCACTGTCTCACCACTGATATTCATTCAAGTAAGTACGACAAAACGATATCAAAATAATAACAAATTACTCCAATCCTTTATAGACACGTAACAATACAGACAAACATAAGAAATAAAGTCATTCAAAGCTATTGTCATCTTTGAAAGATCTTCATAAACTGTATAACAATAAACCAACATATAAATTCGGCTCATAAACCCAACAACTCATAGAACCAAACCTTGTTCCGTTGTATTTCGAAGTGCTAGATAAATAAAACTTTAAACTTAATTCATGTCGAGAATAACAATGAGGTAGCGATAAAACAGATAGATGTAAACCTAACAAAGGATTTTAACAAAAGACATTATCGCATATAAAGTGATACGTCCCACGTTTCTACTTTATATATGTGGACTTTTTTACTTTATTTTTTACGCCAATGAACATCAGAGGAACTGCAGAGGCGATGCCTTTAAGGAAGGAGACCACTCTTTTTGAAGAACTGTACGTCATGTTGGTAATGCGGTTGTGTGAGGGAAGAAGTTACACGAAAACGTAACGTATACGTGCATCCGATGATGTCTAACATTTTGAAATAAACAAGGAGACACGAGATAATCCATTATTAATACTGTATGTTTAGCAAAGTCTTGAACTGTCGATTACGCTGGTGTTATACATTGAAGAGAATCTATTATGTTTATACGTAACTGTGAGTCCTCACTCATTTAGGATTCATGTAGGATTTTTTAATTTTTTACTTATATCAGGTGTCGTATAGAAACTTTTTTATGTAATTATTTGCGCAATATATCAAAATAAAATAATCCCAAATGTCCTACGGGCATCATTATAATGGACTTGCGAGACATTACAATTCACAGCTGGCTTCAATGGTTAGTGACAATTTATGAATCCGGCCTTTCCTACAGCATGCCTTCTTAGCTCTACTGCACAATCTACACTGTAACAAAATAACAAACAAACGTGCTACATAATAATAATTTTCTCTGATTCTTTTATTCATGCAACTTACGGACAATTTAATTAAAAAAATGTTATAATCTAAATATAAACTAAAAGGTGAAAGGAAAACTAAAATTAAGTGCTATATTATTAAATAACCCGAAACAATTCGTGGTTTAGATTCCAAGAAACAGTACCTGCGCCAATGAATCATTAAAGTAAAATATAGCTGAAGTTTCGAAATCTTCTGGTTGTAAACATGAAGGCGACGGTGAGACGAATAAAACATATTTGACCAACATTTTAGAATTTATTTTAATATTATACGAGTTATATTTTAGCTGGTGCCTAAATTTTATTGAACCCAAGACCCGCGGAGTAAGAGTTTGGTATTCTAGCCCCTGTCCTGGGGTCGTCGATTTTTTTTCCTATAAAATATTGTACCTCTTTTATTGTTTCAAAAGTTCACTGAATTTGAATAACTTTAAAAACAGAAATAATAACTGTTACGATATCTATAAGCGAATTGAACCAAACTGAACAATGTGTTTTCATCCGTTGTCGCTTCTATGGCCTATCTATTACGAAATTGCGGTTTGACAAATTGCCAAACATTATTGTACGCGGGGAACTTAATGGACGCACTCTATTTGAAATATATTCCGCTCCATGTTGTTTCCTAGAACTTTTATTTCGACAAACTTTCCTTTTATATCGACGTCAGTTAAATACTAAGTGGGTGTTTTCAGTTTTCTTGACTATTTTTAAAGAGTCATACGTCTCCTCGTCAATGAAGACAACGTTCTTTCCAGCAACCCTTTTCTAGTTATTTTTAATTATAAATGTTTCTTGAAAACTTTGTTATATTTGTAGTATATAAAAAATATTGAAATGAGTATTTTTTTCTTAAATAGAGATTTTGTGTCTCGGAAACAGTTCAGACCAAATTTTAGGATCAAATAAGATTTTTTTTAAGTTAGTTTTTCCCCAAGTAAAGAAAAAATTATCTTTATTAGTAGTGCCATTTCCCAAAATGTTGTACTTGCAATCTCGTCAGTGGATTCGTATACTACGCTACTTAAACGTCGATATGAAATGTAAAATAAAATATTATAAATATAACAATAAAATTAAAATAAAATTTATATCGATCAGATTAGTAGTAACATACTGTAGAAGGGCAATATAAGGATTATCCGTAACCGACGAGCTTGATGCGTAGATGTATGGATGAAGAAGCGAGAGAGGTGTGCCAGGATTACGCCGAAAGGAAATTCATAATATATGCCTACCTCTGGGTTACTGGCGTGAGCGTATGATTATTTATATTTAAATAAAACAACGCTGGATTTGATAATTCGTAAATAGATCTACGAAATCCAGTACAAAAGATAATAGGACCGACTGTATTTAGTGTTCACGGGCCATTGCTTATAGGTTTAATTGCATTGTTCTAGACAATTTGCGTTAATTAGGCGATAAACATAAAGCCTAATTGTTTACGTACGTGGTTACGTATAGTTTGTAATTGGGTCTAACATCATCTAGTTAGAAACATACACATGACAGGTGTACGTTTCAAACTATGTTCATGTTTATTTCGGCGTCATTATTTTAATTTTTGATTACCTTGCGACATACTTAAATTACATACTTAAAATTTTTACACTTTATAAACATGATAAAACTACGCAGAGCTCAAAGTTGTTGCTTGAATTCATGGAATGCCTTAACTGAAAAATTTAAGTTAAGATAAGGTCATTCGTAAGCGTTTACGTACCTTTCTTCATCAGATGACTAAGATATTAGGAGTACCAAAAAGAGTTTGCTTATTAATTACTAGCTGTGTCCCGCGGTTTCACCCGACCTACAATTTTACTTAAACGAAATGATATTACCTACTTAACACTATCGAGACCTCATCATCATCTCCCTGCCCTTTTACCGCGTATGTGGGGTTGACACAGTATGGCCGTAGCACAGTTAAATTGATATAACTTTTTTTATTTATTAACCGATTGAGATAAAACAAACACTTAATGTTAAGTGAAGCTTACCACAACACATTAGTGAAAACCGCATCCAAATCGGTTAAGCCGTTTCTGAGATTAGCGGTAACAAACGCACAGACAAACAGACATACAGACAAAAAATGTACTAATCATTGTTTTGGGTTTATTTGCGTTTATGAAGGCCCCCAGTTTTTCTCAAATATCTTCCATGTACAAACATTGATCAGTTACATTTTTATTATATGTATAGATAATGATATTTTGTTTCAGAAAGGTTTAAACTTAGTTTTGTTATAAAAGTGAATTAGTATTCAAAAGAAAACTGCATTTGAAAACGTGCAACGGAAACATAATTAAAAAAGCCCCGCGTATTAAACACACGCGAACTGCGGGTATGTAATAAAGTTAAACTGAACAAATCTATATTTTGTTTTCCCATATAACATACTATGCTTCTAATTTAAATTATCAGATAGAAGGCTTACTTCCAATACCGTTTATTTTTTCTATCGTAATGTTTTATTAGCCAATTGCGTGTTTTTCATACAGTAATAATCATATAATATATCAGGCAAATTACGCAAAAATGAATAACATACCCGAAGTTTCCTATTTGATCGCTTCCTTTATTGTTGATAATCGCGTGATTGCGTTTAGTATGATTGAGTTTTTAATTTGATCGCGTATAGATTTATATGCGGTTATTAATATTTTAATAATTAAAAACTACACAAGCGCGATGTACAATACTTATTAGTGCCATCTAGTTTATGTAAAAGTAAACTATAAATTATTCCCAAAATAGCAATGAAACAATATCCCGAATAACTCTGTCATGTTACTGTGAGGAGTGATACAACGCACATTTCCAGTTCACACCAGCAGCGACGAGGGTGAAGTTACAAACAGACAGATTTTCATATTCATCGTTGGTAGAGCGTGCCGGTAAATTATCAGCTCGGCGTTCCTATTCTCCCCGCCGCGGCATCGCGTGTGTGGCGCGCCCGTGTCTGTTGGTGCCCGCCTTTAGCACGCGATACAAAAATTTCCCAATATACTCCGCAGATTACGTTGCTACAATTACTCTCACAGTTTCTTCATAGAATCTTACCTTGAGCTTAGACGGAGAAACGTCTTTGTAACATTATTTTTAATTCTAACAAACAATATCACTTAATGATGTGATAATTTTAAGATATCTTACACGAAAAGGGGAAGAGTAATTGACGGATGAATAGGGAATATCCTTTTTTAGGTTTGCTTTGCCCATTTAAGATAGGCAATGAATTTGCAACTCATTAGCTTATTGAAGATGAATATGGGTAGCAGTTACTTAATATAAGGAGAACCGCTTGCTCGTTTGCCACATCGTTTTCTTCTATAAAAAGTTAAAATCTGTTTTCGATATAATTTGATTAAAATCCTTTTTTACCGACTGTCTATATAGATAAAGAAATAGTTACAGTAAATTTGATGTCAATCACTTAATATTTTAGAAGGTTTTTTTTAATGGTATACGGTGACAAACGAGCAAGCGGGTCACCTGAGGTTAAGTGACCGCTACCCATAGGCATCTTAAACAAGCAAATGTGTTGAAGATATCTTGCCTACCTTTAATAGACAGAGGAGGGATTAGAAAGGATAAGAGATTTTACCTTGACCTGTTCATCCCCTCCCCGTCCAATCCTCTTCCCCTTCTCATCCTATCCTTTGAAAAAAAAAGAATGGGAAGGGGAAGAGGTCTGCCATGGGGCCTCCCGCACCTTACTCATCTGACGAGATGCAGAAGCGTAAAATACTCTTACTTCACGCCTGTCTTCTGTGAGGTCGTGGTATTTCACCGGTAGAACCGGCCCACTCGTGCAACAGATGTTGTTGCGCGCTCTAACGCTGTTGAATATGATATCTTAAGAGGTAATTATAGTATTTAGATAAAATGTGATAAAATCATTTTAGTATATGATTATTAAAAATGTTTCCCTAGTCAAAAGTATAAAATATGGAGTTTGGACCTAAAGTCGTGGAGTTTAAAGTAGAATGCACTTTGGACACACTCGCTCTAGGAAAATTCAGCGAACGTGTCCTCCCTTAATGAGCGTGTGAGGGAGAATTGAATAATGTGTTAATTTGTTTTGTCATGCGATGAAGTAACACACTGTTAAGATTGAAGGGAACGCACAAAAGAATTTTCCTGCCGTAAATTGAGACATCTAAGGTTGTGATCAATATTTATTCTTATAGTTTATTCATTCCGCTCGAAACACGGATTTAAATAGTACTACGAAAACCCCCACAGCAGATCACAAACTTCTTGCATAGAGACGGGAATGTTTAATCTCGAACTTCATATCAAATTTATTCTTTTTTTATTTCTGGCGTAAGAAATTATGATATCTAATTCGTGACAGCTTATACCAGCGGCAATTTCTTCCCCTGCAAAGAGGTTAGGAACCACCAAAGAGTAATATAATTAACTACATACAGTCGACTCGGTCAAAACAAACATTTGTCGTAACAACTGTTTGCTTCCTAGACCCTCAATAAGTCGAACGTATGTGCTCACATTGCAAGAGACGAATCAAGACAAACGTTTGCATGAACCGTTAACAGC
>JWHW01015543.1:69159-82253 GCA_000931545.1 Papilio glaucus | reverse complement strand
AGTAGGTAGAAACATACTAAAGCACGTAGTACTATTATCTATTCTGGGCCTAAAGGTACAGTTTAAATACCCACCACCAAATGATCAAGATGTTTAGTAATCTCTTGCGATTGATGGTTCTAAAGCACACTTAGCTTCAATCGAAAAATATGCGTAGCATCAACGCGTTATCTAGCAGGTCAAGTCATTCTTGAACTAGTAAACCATAAAATCATTTTACTTTTTTACTTAATTACCACACCATAGCACAAAGTACACTGACAGGCTTAGATTTGTATTTATCTAATCGTTATATCAATCAACAGTATGCATATAAAATAAGACTAATCATTTACGTCGAAGGCTACGTCATCAGTGTAACGTCATCGGGCAGTAAATAATCTATCGAATGGTTGATTGTAAATATTATATCACTTGATGTGTATTAAATAAAGTTAATGGAGGCCCATTGAGTCGCTGAATACTGGCGTTAATAAATAACGAGCGTTGGTATTGTTCAAAAAACATTGTTCGCTTTTTTGTTACGTTGATGATAAATTTTACCGTATACAATTTAGAGGACATAGCGGTCGATATTTCTACCGAATAAGTGGAAGGCTTTGTTATCTAATGTACGTTTTATCTGCATGTAATATTACATACAATTAAATGTATATGTATTTCAGTCGTATTCTCACCCATAGCGTTGATAGTAGATGTTTTAAAAGTATAATAATTTAATTTACTTTTGTATAAATGTACACGGATAGTATGTGTTGACATTTATAATTTAATAAAAATAGTAATGAAATAACTTGATTAGAATAAACATGGCTAAGAATAAGCCTCTCTTATTAGTTGAACATCGAGTAAATTCAATGCAAGGTTAAAAATAAATTAATAAAATCCGACGTTCACGTTTATGAACTAACAATTCTGATGCCGGCTCACAAATCTTCTTTTAATTGCTCTGCCCTCGCCCGCCAAACTAAAAAGCCGGAAACATCCCGAAGTTACAAATAGAAACATTAGTTCGTGTAACCGTGTTATCCGATACATTTAGTTAGTGCTGCGTTTACTTAAGCATCGACAAAAAAGAAATATGAACACGCAACGTTAACTTATTACTTTTTCTTTAAATGATGGCTCAAGTTATCGCTCTGGTGAAAAATGAATGTAAATTATTACTTAAACTAATGCCTTATGTTCTATTTTCAATTAACAATTAAAGAGCATTTTTGTTAAAACCCTTTTTTTAACGAATCGTTTTGTGATTTCTAATACGTGATGTACTTAAGTCAAATATTTTTATAGACTGTTTTAGTTCCAATTGGCGCATGAACTTGTTAATATCTAGAACCTAAATTAGAATTTCAGTACATTTTTCGCAAGAAAAGTTGTATCCTCGTCATAGTCCCGAATCCTAAAACCCGAATATTAGCCATAAAACAGTCGAAACGAAGCGGAATTGGTCTTGATATGTCGGACAAATCGTTTCGGGTTTGGTCCCAGTAACATCATACAATGATCTGGCAGATCGGAAACAGAAATGGCGGGGTTAACTGAATGGGTACATAGGTGTCATAGTCCAAGCTCATGGTCATAAAAATATAAATCAATTGACAATAACAAGGCGTTCAACTGCGTCAGGGTCAACTTTAATGGAATAACACCTCAGCTCTTCTTAGAATATCCTAACAGTAGGGAATAAAAATTATTCTTCTATGTTAGAAAACTTATGCACCAACTTTCAGTTCCCTATACCAGTGCTCATTCAAAATGCTTAGTGAATAGTTTAAATTTTACCTTGAGAATGTAAGCACCCTATTATATTTTGAATCAATTGATTGATATAAATATCCCTTAATTGTAGCGAACCAATTTAGTATCTAACTTTATTTCTAGTTTGTTTTATTTGACAGCGCGAGTCTAAAGAATGTCGTGTTGTTTTTCCCGCAAAGATTAAAATAATCCTATTTACACAAAAATGTGCACTAGAATTTAAATAGCCTTAACATGACAATGCGAGATCAAAAGTAAACAGAGCACAATACACGCAGAGTGAACTACACATTACAATGTATTCTATTTTAGAACTGTTACAGTATACGAGACAACGCTTAATGCCTCTGATCGTGTCGCTTAACCCAGCGGTGTCGCAGAGGTCATCGGTAACCGAACGGATGCGTCCCATCTCGTAGCTCTATTTGAGGACGTTTAACATACAATACTCATTGTACAAATATGTGCATATTTACATCACACGAGCCATGCCCCCTTTAGTTCCTGCTGTTTATTTATTTTCCTCCTTCTTTGCAAAATGCACGAGCGTGTAGTACGTTCATCTTCTTAAGTCTCCTTATTAATTCTAAAAGTATTATTAATGATTTTCTTTCTATAGAAGAAGGTGGTAAACGACAAGAGAAGAGAAATCGGTTCACCAGGTATTAAGTGACCGCTACGCTTAGGCATCTGCAACAAGCTAATGAGTTGCAGATGCGTTGCGTACGTTTAATAAGAAACAAACAATAGCCAGGAAAAAGATATTTCCTTTTCCCATACATCCCCTCGCACATCAAATCATCTTCTCCTTCCCATCCTTTCCTTATTAAAAATGGATTGGAAAGAGACGAGGAGTAGAATTAGGCAAAGGCATAATGATTTTGATGTTTTTTGTGAGATCGTGGTATTTCACCGGTCTAACCGGTCCATCCATTTTGTTATTGCGGGTTGTTAAATTTCATAACATAAAAAATATATAGATAGATAGATACATAGATCAACATGTTAGATATAAATAAACCTATCCGTATTACATATTCTATGGTTTGGTTCAAAGAGGTTTTAGTGAACCAAGAAATAACACTTTCATGGTATGTACAAATGCATTTCTTCTGTACCAGAATAGTTCGTGTTATTCACGCTGCAGGCAGCGTCTAACAGGATTTTGAATAAACCCCGTAAAGGCTGTCGTGTATGTAACGTTGTTGCACGTGGATCTCGTTTACTGTTTTTATTTGTTTATCTACAAAATAATCTTTTTGTTCCTATGTTATCACAACATGTAACCCACGACTTATTCTTATTTTGACTTAATCTCTTACCTCACAACGGCATCAAAATGGCTATACAAACAAAACTCAAAAGTAATTGGATCTCTATTTCCAAAGTTAACTTCAAAGTAAATTAATCAATTTAAGGTATCAATCTCCAATTCAATGAGGTCACGTAATTATTCCTTTACTTTGTTATCAGTCGCCCCTTCTTCCTAAAAGCCTATCCTTGTAACCCAGATAAGGCGAAGATATCTTGTGACCTCGGTTTATCTTTCCTTGCCAGGATAAGAGAAACAATGAATTTTAATTCTGACTCCAACCCGACTGCTGACGATCGTAAATATTAGCTTATCGAAAGTAATTGGAAATGTGGGCGATGTTTTTTCAAAAACTACATACAGTCGTCATCAAATGTGACTGTGCGATTTGGTTAAGACTACTTTATATGGGAACTGTTCGAAGGATATAAATGGATGAATTTATCACAAAATTTTATGAAAACACTTTAACACTTAACACGAAAAATTAAAAAGAAAAAGCTTTCGAAGATAGGTCTAACCTGCCTTGTAGTGACATTAAATGTATCTAATAGGTAAGAGAATGGTAGGTAATTTGGAACTGACAAAAATATAACCAATCAGATCGTCTTATTATCATAATCATTATCCAAAAGTCGTTCAATGCTGGATCGGTCTTTTGCCTACATTCGATCACTTTAAGAAGTCTTTTTATTTTTACTCTTCTAGTAATCTAGACTATACGTACAAAGATAACTCATCATCGCCTATAGTACATCCAGCTTTGTGGACAATTTTTCCAAAATCCTGAAATTATGGTATGAAATTGTATACCAAAAGCATGTTCTTCATCAAGATTCAATGTAACTTTTATAAGAAAATTCATCAGAATTGGTTCAGTAGTTTAGGCGAGTAAAGCTAACATAGTCATGTCTCGCTTTTAGAATATTATAGTGTCAATTATTTCGAGCTTTGATAGCGACGATAAAATAAAATTAAAAATTTTATGAATTTAAATGCCTTTGTTGTCTTACTCGTGGTCTATTAAAGTGGCGCTGACTGTACTCAGCGATATCTACACTAATATGTCTCTATAAATTGAATTAAAACTTTCTAACTTAATGGGTGCTTTAGACAACAAAAGTTATACAAATTGCTGTTTCTAATCGAATAAACGTAGAAATAATTGGTTGGGAGTAATTAAAATTAACAACTATCCCTGCTTAGAACAGTTTAATGTTTGTTATTCAAAGTAGCGGCGCTTTGTCGACACTTGCCTGTTTACACTGATGAGGCGTTTATCAGTTGGTAAACTAATTTTAGTAAACTGCAACTTCAGAAGTTCTTGTGTGTTAATGATAAGGTTTTTAAATATTACAAACTTTTATTACTTGTCTAGGACACCCAATGAGTGTGAAATTGTACTAATGTGTGTAGCAATTTTGTTTTTATAATAATACATATTACACGTTACAATGGTCCGAATAAGTTCTATTGAAAATTATGTTTACGCTGTATCTCTAATATAACTTTTATGGCAATCATTTTAAAATAAATCATGTTTTCAATAACGTTTTTTTAACTTTTACTTTGCCCGGGAATAAAACTTTTCCCACTGATTTATCTAATCTCGGTATGTGGTTTAATTAAATTGTATAAGTAATTTGTCCAGTATGAATTTATCTATAATTTTGTCACCAGACGCGGCATGCTTCAGTTCTTCAGTATCATCTCTAAGTTATTTATCTGTGCGACATCGAAATCCAATTCCATCATCAAGTCTATCAAAATCGAATAAAGAACAATTTTCCCCCATTACCGTTCCGCGTTTCTTCCGTTATTTTACGTATCGCTTCCGAAAGTGAAAGAGGGGTAGGAAGGGAAGGCGAAAATAATAAATCCGTATCGAATATGCACGGCTGGAGGGGATGAAATGTATTCTATAAGCGAAATATGATATCCAATGAATTCGCATGTCGTGGCCACTGGGCGATCCATCAACAATTAAATGTTGTGGTGTCGGCGATACGTTATCAACAGGACTTCGAATAAATTCTGATTGATGGGACTTGGCGCTATGAATCCATGTTGTTTATGTTCGCGCTCGAGTGCCTCTTAGACCGCCCGGGAAACTATCAGGAAATGACCGATGCGAAAATCATGTAATATTGAACTTATAAGTTACAACAGATTACTGATATTGAAAAATAACATAGAAAATATCTAACCTAAATGTAGCATAAATTAAGAAGATTATATATTTTGTCTCTAAATTTCACAACATTCAAGTCTAATTATTCCATCCGTAGAATAATTAATAGTACAAAAGACGACGAGCAGTATTCTAGGCAGAATTGAAGCGGACTCCTATTGTTATTTTAGATAACAGGAAAAATCTGCAATGCTTGCGGCCGTCCCCGCTCCGTGTAGCCATCCATTGTTGAACCTCATTCCAGTTTACGCAGCAGATTTCATAGCGTGAGATTGCATTTATCATTTTTATTAACAATTCTTTAACCCTATATAAAATGAATCGTTTACTTAACGGGCGTTTCCAATCGCAATTATGTCTTATTCTATTTGATTCAGACCCCGATTGACTTTGTAGGCGTTTAGCATGGACCCGGGGTCGACCGTTCCCATGACGTTGGGGTGTTACGCTATTTTCGTACGTCGTCACGGTGTAATTTATGGGCATGCGACGTACAGTCCTTCGTGCTTTTAGGGTATGTCTGGATAGCGATCCTCACTAAATTTATGTCCTTGTAAAAGAACGTAAAGGACGGATTTTTAAGTGCGTATCCGTAAATATAGAAGTGACAGCTCAATGTCCTTATACTAAAATCTCACTTTTGCATTGCATGCGTGTCTATTATTTATTTATATCTACATTTATTGTAAAAGGAAAAAACAAACTAGCATTTAGATATGTTAACTGCTTTTGTGACCATGCAATATTTTGAAAGATACCATCTTACAATGTGAACTAAACAGTCAAATGACTCGTTCAATTCTCAAGCTGATAGTTTTTAACATGCCTAGTCCGATTTTAAACTGGCAAAGTTCACAATCTGTCCGTGGAAAACATTCTTATTCTATGTTTTCTTTAAAAACAATAAATTGTATTTTTCTTTACCAACTTCTCTGTAAATATAGTTAACATACCGACGCTGGAAATTTCAAATGTTAGTAGAGCTATTAAACGGTTAAATTATTTCACCAATTTGTAGTCAAATTATTTGTCAAGGATCTATTCCCAAAATTGCTTCCAAATTTAGCGACGAGTGGTTTGTCGCTGGGAATGCACTTCACATGCAAGCGTTCAGAACAATATATGTAGATATAGCTATATGCATCTATTAGAGGCGGCATAATTTAAATTTCGTTGGGTTGAATATGGACATGGTCTCTGCTTTGTCACGTTGTTCGAAATCTATTTTATAGGTTAAACATTTTGAAGTTGTCTTTATCTCTGACCAAAATTATATCAAAGTAAGTATCAAAATAAACTAGATGTTTATCTATCATTTGAATATAACATTATCGTTGTTGTTGAAACCTTTTATGGTCTAGCTTAATGTCGTGGAAAAGCCAATGACGTGTAAGAGTAGCGCAGCTGTGACTTTTATTCCCGTAATGTGTTTGTAGTGCGACGCATCAGTACCCCATATTTACGATTATTTGATATTGTATGCAAATCACTGAAACTGAATACTTTATATTTGATCAAACTATCTATAATTTAAATTGAATATAGTGGCTGATGTTATTTTCATGCAATGTTTGTTCTATTTAAACCTAATGTTTGTTCTATTTAAAGCAGTTAGTGTAAATACATAAATAAAAAGAAGATAACCCCGTCCAGGTGGACTGCTGACCTAGTGAAGACCGAGATATGGCTTACGACGAGAATCAAAAAATATATGTTGTACAAAATAATGTCGTTTCTACTACTCTCGTCTCTACTCTCTCGAAACTATTAAAGGAAAAAACAAAAATGTTTTTTTTTTCAATTTAAAAATTGAAAATAAAATTATATTTTAATTCTTTTGTCACTTCTATCGCAATGTGGCCCCTAGTACAACCCTCCGGGAATAGATCGGTAAGTTGAGTATATAAATTAGCTGTCAGAGCGCTAATCGTTCCGACAGGCCGCGATGAAACTTTAGGAGTCCATCAGTAGTTGTCTGAAAGGCCAACGTGTGTCGCAACAAAAATAAACGCACAATAACGCCGGCAATTTATTTTGTTATACTTTTAGCAAGGCTCCATGAGAGTGGGATATTTTTTCAGTTTGAATACTCGTGTTGTTTTTTATAAAAATATATTATATGTAAATCCAAATCAACACTAACAAATATAAGAGTTGTATGTTCTTACTATACTATTTAACATTAGCATCTATTAACTGGTAATCGGTCGCCTAGTAGATATTATCTTTAAGACGAAGGGAAGGTTAATCTAAGAATTATTTTCGTACCTCAACCGTTATCTATTAAAATACATTAATCTGATCTATTACGATAAATATTCGCCGTATTTGATATATTGTAGAACTTTGTAGTACGTATAATTATTAAGTCGAACCGACTCATAAACTTAATAATAACATCGGAAGGGTTAATTTCAGTTCAATTAAGTAAATAATTTACATTAGGAAGTTTAATTTTATATCAGCACATTTATCTCAAAGCAATTTTTTTATCAGACAGCCGCATCGACCATTATGGAAGTCGATGTGGGTCCAATTCCGGACGGTCGGCCGTTTCGTTCGGGAAGTTAACGGAAACTTCACGGACATTAGTGTGTCCCCTCGTTCCAGATTCACACGCTTCGCAGAAAAATGGCATCTGCGGGATGCGACACAATGGGCTACAATTACGTCGGCCGTAGTAATGAGCGTGCCAATGAGATGGCAATAAAATTCCGCACAATACCGCCATAATTAAAATTAACTGTCTCGTTCCCTCCCACTCCAATAATTGACTACAATCATGGAAATTGTACACCGACGACTCCTTGTAGCAACAAAAGACAAAAAACAGATTTTACTGTTTTCTGTCGTGCTATCAACAAGGTGACAAAGGTCCTTTTATCATTCCTCTCTAAATAGAATTCATGAATAGCTATCCGCTTTTCATCTATTCTATTTTCATACACATTATCCATTCTATTTCTTCAAGACGCCTAATGGCTAATAGGCATTCGTGTGTACATATGAATATTTCCTTTTTTTATATTTCTCTTTCACTCTGTGTCACTTTGGTCAACGAGAATTCATAACGTGACTTAATTTATCTGCACATAATCTATGGTTCTACGTAAAAGACACAATGGTGTATTGTAAACTAGATCTTACCCGCCCGGCTTCGCCTGTGTACCACAAACTACAGTTACACAATTCACAGTAACATTCGCTGGGTTAATTTGAACGTTCTGGAAAATTTGATCGAAATCGGTCGGAAAAAAAAAAGAAATCGGTCTAGCCGTTTCGGAGTCTTTAGGAAAAGCACATACATAACTCCTTTTATACATACCTACTTAAAATATTATTTAAATCGTTATCTTATAGTACGATCGTAGTTTTAAAACAAGCTTATGTACGTCAGTTCCTCAGCATCTTTCTTCTTTTATAAGAAGTTTTTTAAAGCGCAATAAAAATTTCATCAGAGCTAACAGTGGCTGTGGAATGGAGTTTGTTCTACAGAATTTCTTCTTTCAAGAGTCGACAATCGCTTTTTGTTCGGTCAATTAAAACGATACTGTTTCCTTGAGAGAGTTTGTTGTTATTGAAATTCACGGATTGCCACTCAGACTACGCTTAGAGGATTTAGTGGGAATTAAGAGAGGAATGGGCGAACACTGGAAGCATTGTTGTGGTTTTTGGAAACAATACGCCATTGTGCACAGGGTCTAGCAACTTAAATACGGCGGCTTTTGTTTAATATTGCGCTTTTACATTTTTGTTTGTCTTTCCATTAATGTTTACGTTAAGATTTAGTTACGACTTACTAGAACAATAGATTTCATTGTATCGATGTGAATAATATTTTATATGGATTGTTGAACTCTTAATGCATTTGATACTTAGGAATTTATTGATGTTTATCTTAAAAGTGTTTCAAACATGAAAATGTTCTTTTATCTGACACTATAAATAATTATTCTTAATTCACTGGTAATTATATCTACCGAGAATGTCAGTAAAGTGAAGGAGTTAAATGTCTGGACAGTAAGAAAACTGCTAGCAGTAAATAGAGGGAATACACAAAACCAATAAGCATTTTCCAAACATGGACCACTTTAAGATGTAAAATAAATTTAAAGGTACTTTAAACCCCATTTCACATGAACGATCTATGTAAGAGATACGGAAGTAGAATATGAAGACTTAAGTAAGATATAGAAGCATCGCATTATTTATAAATGTTTTCTTAATAGTATAACAACACATACATAATGAGATTGTTGGAAATAGTAAAATGTGCAAATTCATATCAATTTAAAAGTAATTGCTAAAAATACATTCTGTGAAAATCTTATTTGAAAAGCTTTAAAATGTGTTTCTTAGTATTATTCAAGTAATAACACAATATTACTAGACTTCACTGAAGTAAAATACGTAGAAACATCAATATATTACTTACAAACAGAACAACCAATTCATAGAAATGGTTTGATAAAATCAAAAAAAAACTTGTATCGTAAAAGGAGTATTCAAATGCAAATCGTGTAATTACCCTAACCATAAATATTACAACGTCAATTCCGTGTCTCATAAATAACGAAACGGAACCTCCGAATCGAATTTATATTGTGCTTGTTGTGAAATCAGACCTTTGATTATATAGGGATTTGACAATTTCTTAAAATAAAATAGATTACATATTTGCGACTTTTTGTTGCTTAAGCTTACATTGTACAGAAAAAGTAGTGGGCTACATCAGTTCCGCCAGAATATGTATTTACCTAACCTCTGCCGTAATAGTTAGAATTGACATTTATCATAGACTAGTAACGCCCCGGCTTCGCTCGATTAGTTGCTCTGTACTAATTTTCATACCCCTTACACACTTAGGCAATCGCGCCAACTGTCAAACGTAAGACAGTTATGCCAAAAGCGCTAAAGTTAGATTTACATTACAAAATTTAGTATGGTCGTTAAGTTTTCTAATTTTCCACGCAACTTTTTTAATTTTGTCTTTCATAAGAACCGTCTCCAAACAATAACAAACACAAAAAAGAATTAGTGAAATTGGTCTAGTTGTTGTCGCGTGATGCGTGACAAGAGAAATAGGGATTTATTTTCATATACATAATAATAAATAAGAAAGACTTTTATACAATCATCATTGGTGTAACTTAGACTATTGATACCACGTCTCTGAACAGCCACACTGCTCTCTGTTCAAACGAGTGGCGTAGATTTTTTAGCCAAAAAAGCTTCTATAACTGAAATGTCAGTGATGATTAATTTCCTAGCACAATATTAGCTTTGATTTTGAATCTAGTTAAAAAATTAGTGGGTATTAAGCAGATTTAAAAAAAAAATTGTTACGCGCCACGATATCCGATCAAGAACTTTTCAAATTTGAAAGCAGACCACCCAACTATTTGGTTATCGCGACATGTTTAATTTAAGAGTCAGTTTTAATTTATACAAAAAACAACGAATGCTGTTACGAATCTTATCCCGCACTATTTTTTATTACTTTGAAGGCGGTCGCATATCTCAAATGCGGGTAAGTAATTCGCTTTATAAATTTATCGAAGTTGTTTATAGTATTATCGGCTACCCCACGCCATCTAAGGTACATCAATCTTCCGTTTTGAAATTCAATCTGCTCTTTTTAGACCCTTCAATTAAGCATAATTTAAGATAAGCCTTTAATTTTAACGTCCCGGGTGGGCTCTTACACTTCGTAAGCCGGTCATTAGCCACCTTTTTTAGGTCTTTTATATCTTTTGTCTTAAAACACACCGTATATCTCGGATATAATCCATAATGCATGAGATATTGTACCTTTCATAGCAATTACGTGTAATAAATCTTAAGTTAGATCAACAGCTGATGCGCGTTCGAAATTTGAATTTTATATTTATAGGTGAATTTTTGTAAGCTTTATGACTCTTAACTTTGAAAATAATAGCGACGTGGTAATTAAAAAAAATACAATTAAATTCATCGTTCGCGTTCCCACTTCAGTGATCCAAAGCTCTCTCAACTCAGTTACAGGCATTATCTTTGGAAATAAACGAGCAATTAAACAATCTAATACACTTGAGTCGCCGCCAACTTTCGACCGGGGTGCAATCATAAATCAACATGTCGTGGAGTGGTGATAAACATTTTGTGACTTCCAACCCAGGTGATAAAAACCGTCCCTTTTTTGGCCACTGCACCCGTAAAGAGCCTTTACGAGGGTGACATTTTTTATCTCTAACGGCTCCTTAATTGTTACATGGTCACTCTTTACGTTTAATTTCATCCCTTTCTACAAAAAGTGGTCCTAAATAAATGACTTTAACGAGCCGATTTCGGGGTTAGCGTAAAAAATAGGAAGGTTGCGTTGGCGTATAATGAGGTTTTGATAGAAGGAATTCTTTGTTGATAAACGCGCCGCATGGACGACGCTCAAATATTATTTTAATGCCGCATGCTTACACTATTAAGTGCTTGCTAATGGTAAAGGTAAATAAAAAGGTGCTCACACTTGTAAGTCTTAAAGTACGACGGCGCAGTCTCGTTGCGGATAAGAGGGTCAATATTTTGATAGCGCGCGTGGTTCGATAGTGGAAACATTTGGGCAAACATTGTGCAACATGCAGGCTGTTGGTTGCATCGCGCCACCATAACGAACACAGCTTTCGCCACGCTCGCCTCGCACGCATGCCGCTACGTAGGCACCACACAAAAGCTCGATAAAAATAAACGCATCAAATGAATCAACCGCCAACTCCAGAAATTCCTTAACATCAAAGGCGACATTACTGAGAAGTATTTAATCCTTTTGTCCGTGCGGATAAACTGTTAATCAATTTAAGTACGACAGACCTTTTTAATTGTGTTGTCAAAACAATAATAAATTTATTTACTAACTAAAATTTACTAATTGAACAAGTCTTCTGAGATCGCTTTAATTTACAGTTTTACATGTATTTATTTTCTCTACAAAATTTATTTATGTTAAATTGAGTGACATAAAATAAATCGGTTGATTAAGTGAATGTATATTATGTTCAACATACTTATTTTCAAATGCATGTATGCGTGGATGTATGAATGTAGAAGAAGCGAGAGAGGTGTGCCAGGATCGTGCCAAATGGAAATCCGTGATCTCTGCCTACCCCTCTGGGTTACGGGCGTGAGCGCATATTTATTTATTTATTTATTATTTTCAAATAATTTATTTTAAATAATTACTTATATACTACATAATACAAATTTAAAAATAACAATTGAAAAATTATAACGAAGATATAAGTTCAGAACAATTGATATCGAAACACAAACCATAAAGTTCAGGGAGGCATTTAATGATGTGTAAAATTTGACACCTCGCCCACGGTCGGCCCTAGTCAAATTATTCGGAAAGTTATGGACGGTCCAGAGAGGTTTAAACCAGCCACTTTCTGTCTCTTAACTCCAGATATAAATACTTAATATGTATGATACTATGAAATAAATAGATTACATAAAATGTATATAAAACTAATTCATGTACATTTATGTCGTTATATTAGCCTAGCTACAATTTCCGACTGCTTTAGTCCGTTTCTGTAGACCACACTGAAGGACTTAATTACATATGAGGCTAAAATGCGAGTAGTACAAATATTCATGAATTGACTATTCATCCTATTAACAGATAGCTATTTCTGTTAGCGATAGTATATCCAGATGTCATCGCTTTGAGCAATTAGTAAAGTTTATCGTACATGAGACAATAATACGTTTTAACATAAATTATCACATAATAATTTATGCCTTTAATATAGAATTCAATTGAACATTTACATAATAGAAAATATTATCATATTT
>JWHW01015543.1:47046-60785 GCA_000931545.1 Papilio glaucus | reverse complement strand
TGAGTGTTAACGTGTAAGCGTGATATGGGTATATTTGTCATCGTAAGATTAGCCTACTACAGTGAAAGTGATGCTGGAAGTAATATTATCTTATAGCAACTTCATTCCAGAAGGTGCTATGATTCACTCTAGTATTTAAGACCTATACAGGATTGTACGGTTGATTTGAAGCTCATAATCTATCCCGTTGTTGTAATATTTTAATTAATATAATTTGTCAACATAGCATAAGGAATATTTTCACTCGCATGTGATATCTGAGATTTGATCCTGTCTTCAGATTCCTAGACATATCGTTTAATGACTCGGCTATCGTGACTTAGGTAAATATTCACGTCATTTTCCAAATGTTTGCGTAACACAAGAATTACAAATGGCCCGAGGAGTCAGGGTTCAACCAGCGCTAATAGCTCGGCCTTCACCCTCTATTGGGGTCGCATTCCCCTACACTATTCGATATTTAGTGCCTCGCCGTACCATCTTAAATATACCATAACCCCACTTAGTTTATTCCGAAATGTGTCCTCCCAATTACCACAATTTATCACCGAGTTAGTTACATAAATAACAAGACTAAAATAAATTAAAATGTGATAGTCAAACATTTACTTAGATATACTATAGAATTTAATTAAGAATTTTACACCTGAAAAAAATATTATTTTAATTTTACTTACTTACTGACCTACATTAAAGCTTATAATGTGTTTTCAACTCAACTGATTGTTTCCAACCTTAATTGAGATACCGGCATCAATTAAGATATTAAACTATTATAGTCTCTAACTAAAAATACATTTTTTTATTCATATTTTATAACATAGACATCCTCAAAAATTGCATGAGTTACGGATTTATTTTGTCAGCTATAATGTGAGACAGATTAGCGTATAATAGAAAAAGAAGGGGACAATATTGGGTTTGGGAGTCCGTCATCTAACTAACCAAACGAAAATTATATATATAAAATATACTTCACGCGGGTATTTTATTAGGAGGTACAATTCCGGTCAAGTCGGCATCGCCTAATAACCGCTACGCGACTCTACAAATTTTCGTATGCTTACGTTAAAACAAAGTTCAATCTCGACTACCGTAATTACCAAATTATCTAAGCTATTTATATCAAAATTCACACATACAAAAAACATTCTACGTAGTTACGGTTAGAATGAAATCTATAAACAACTCCCTCGGGTCCCATAACTAGCTTGCAAAGACATACTTACTTAGTGACAGAACTCATGAGGTTAACAAAACACACATGCTCAGATTTACAGCCGCATCTGTCTGTTGTACATATTTTACAATCAACGCGCTTCGGAATAGATTATGAATATCCTCGCTTTGAAGAACCCAATTCCCCCAGTATACGATGTCACAGTAACGTAATTATTTTAAACTGCGTGCAACAGTATACATGAGTTCATAAAAAAGGCCCGCCACCCCGGGCGGTTATCAAAGCGTAAAGAAGTTAGGCTAATGTTAAACGACGCCTATCTTTTGTGTCTAATGCGTGATGGATGCTGCGTAAAATGCGGTGAAAAAAAGAGAGAGAATAATAAAAATAAACAGAATCAATCGCGCCGGGTACTTACAATGGGCGGCGTATTGGACGTCATTGTGTTCAAGTTTGAAAAATGGTCCGTATCTCACTGATCTGACTACAAACAAAACTACGGCTGGCTATGAATATCGACACGTGGGACCCTTACATAATAAACTGTTAAGCTCTTTTTGTTATACTTAAAATGTTGGTCTCACACTATCGCTGTATCTTACGAGTTGATAGCTCTGATTAGACTGTCGTCTGTCTTCTGAGGGTTCAGAGTTACGTTCAAAAATTATATTTTGGTTAAGATGAACCATTAAACAATCCTAGGATACCACCTTCCTGTGTCAAAGACTTGTTGATGGATGTTCTTGTATACTTGTTTATCCCTTTTTGCTAATATAAAAACTAATATTTCACAAAAGATACAACCCCATTAGGCTACCATTTCGGACGAATATTTAAAATTATCTCTCAAGATAAGAAGTGGATGTAAATTCTTATTTAAAAAGAAAAATTCGCATCGAGACCATTAAATGTTATCTAAATGGGAAATGAGGTAGGACATTCATTCATTCGCTAATCACAAACAGCCTCACATCATTCTAAGTTCTTAACGACCGCCGATTGTGATCTCGAATGTTCCCGAATACAGACGTCAACCGTTAAAAAACGTTATCTTTGGAGGCCATCGCGATATATATTTCGCTAACACACTAAAAGCTTTGATCGCGGTAGCTGTTCAGTAACCTAACTAATGGCCTTTTATCTTCTCTTCAATAAATCTTTGTGAGATTTACAACTGTCAGCAAGTTAGGAATTACAGTGGTTATAATTATTTATAAACTGTTTGTATTGGCATTTTAGTTTGTGTATATTTATAATCTGTAAAGGATTTCGTAAACAGTTAGCGAGTAGTTAGCTACATCAAGCAAATATTTGATTTGTTTCATAGATAAGTTTATCCTATCATTATTTTTCAATACTATAACCAAATTAATTTCATGAAAGAAAATGGATTCGACAATTTTTTTACGTAATATGTATGTGTGGTCTGTTGCTCTGTATTTATAATTAAACCGTGTTGTAGCTACTATGTGGTAACGTTTGTAGTTACTTAAGTCACTGTTAACAACGACCAAAAATTACTTACATCATTGTAGTATAAATAGACATTGGCACAAGGAATTCTACTAGTATTGTATACGATGTCCAAAGTTATACGTTACATCATAAATCAAATGATGTTATCGCAGCTTTTAAAACTCTTACGCGAATAAAAATAGAACACGTCAAGAACGGGTATCGAAAAGCAGTATCATGGCTTGTTGTTACAACTGCCCACGCGCCATCTCAATAAAAACAAACCTATAGAAAGATATGTCGCAACCGTCGCCGACGCATTTCCGCAAACTGCATCGAGAAATGGCTCCAACTTCTCTAATAACATAACAAACTTTCGAATATAACACATAACTAAATGCTATAAAGTTCAATATTGTATACTGCCAAAAGGAGCATTGGAATTAGTACTACATATCGTTTCCGAAATGTCCGTATTTCATGTAAGACGGAACGTATGAAAGTCGATACCGCGTCAACAATTTGTCTGTGCATTAGGACGCCTTACAAGACAAACATAACTCACGAAATTCAAATTTACCTAATCTTTCCATCCGTTGCGCGGAGGCGGCTAATTCTCGACACATGTGTGACTTGGGCGTTTTGTTTTTTTTTGCATCGTAAAATCTTAAGTGCCATTTTATTAACCGTAGCATTCCGTGACCTTTCTGACGATTTAGAGAAAACATTACTTTTGACATATGTTTCTCTAAGTCTTAGCAATGGTAATCGGTAACAGCTGGTAACAATCAATGCTAAAAACTAAAACAGAGATGCGGAATGGTTAGTCTACTTATGTTTTACAGATTACATTTTAAAAAGTACATGCAAGTATTGTATGATTTAAATTCTCCATATACTTTTTAGCATCGAAAATCTAGACAAATTGGAATTTCTTTTGTTTTGGTCGGCCCTCTCATTCGGACTTGCTTCTGCGTAATGCAGCAAACGATAGAAAGGGTTGCTTCTTTCGTCCCTTCTAGTTTGAATGTATATGCCTTCAAGATAAGAGAGCATAGACGCTTTGTTTCAAAAAACGTCACTTGCGCTGTTTAAATGAAACAACCAACAAAAATATTTTTTAGTATTTCTTATCTTATTTATTTTCGTATATCGTTTTAATGAAATTGTGAAGGTATAGATGAAATCTTAAATAAGGAATGGGCTACTCCAGGTACTTATGTATACATACGCAGACGAAGTCAGGGCCATTAGGTAGTTTTATATAAATGTGCCCTAATAATCTATATATCAAGTCGTATACAAAATCTATATAAGCGTAATTATAGCATAACATCAGATTGCAAAGAGGGGTCCAAATTCGAACACGTGTTCCAAACTCGAAAAATCATGATTGGTTCCCTTAGGATGCAATTATGATTTTTCGACTCATTAGAATTAGAATTTCTTCCCTTGAATTCACTATTGAGTTACAAAGGGTGACGATTATTGCCATCAAAAATCTCAAATGAATACTTCTCACGTAGAATTTTTATAACACACCATGATAAATTGATCAAAGGGATTCGGAAACTCTTTTGATGCTATCACTACCACCGCGAAAGGAGATATATTGCAAACCGAATTTGGATTTCTTTTGAACCCAAGGAAAGTCGATTAATTTACAAATATAAGACCATAACTCCTTCGTGAAATTTATTTAGGCGTTAGTTAACAACTTACAAGGAATGCTATCCACGTGATTATCCGAAATAGAAGCTTGTAATGGCTGAGTTCAAACGGATTTGACATGTTCCATGCGACTATTGGCCGCGTGTTCGTCGACTTAAATGTGAAAACCATGTCTCTATAAACTATTTTTTGTATTTTTTTTTCTTGCGACGCGTGTCAACATGTGCGAGTGGTATAAATTAGCAAGGGGACATGACGTACCCTCGCAAACTTTTTTTTATAACAAAGACTTTTGAACAATAGGAGCTAACTATTCGTGTGTGAGTTAAAAATCACTCCCTTCGGTGTTTCGAGTTTGTCACAGTACAGTAATATTTTTGCTAGACACTTTATTTTGTACTTAAACAGTTAAAACTTACAGTTTATTTAGATTCCTCTTTGTAAATATTTATTTTAAGTGTGAACCAGCAATACGCCTGTTACTGGGAATCGGATTTATAACGTATCAGTTGGATGATTGAAATTTAACATATTAATGTTGAATTTCAAGCTTCCAACTACTTTTTTAATTTCCGGAACTCATGCAAATGGAGAGTGCAAATACGTGATGACTTTTGTGATCAGGCGCGTGTCTGCGACCAGAACTGTTGTAGAAAGCTAGCAGCCGAAGCTTCTTCATTATTAGTATTAATTACCGGGACGTCATAGTACATCGATGTGAATAGCGTTATGTAAACTGCATATTGTCTAACGAGTAGGGTATCACTGACCTCCTCGTTTCCTTTTCCATGTATATTCACTTAAAATTAGGTCACTAATATATATAAAAGTGACGGCACATCATCATGCAGGGATACGCCAATCCAATCCAATTGATTTTCGAATCGGATCGAAACCATGCGATCTGATCTGTGGATCGATTTAACTCAATCAAATATCAGATCGTCCAAACACTGTGGTTTGCCACATCATGTAATGTAGAGTGTAGAAATGTGAACTTTCGGGCGGTCAAACTACGATCTGAATCTTAAGTTTATTTTTATTACAAATGTAAAAAAAATAAATCTTATGTTAATGTAACTTCTGTTGCGTTGCTTTTATGTGTAACTGCCTTTTCTGTGCCAAATAAATGTAATACATAATACACATATACATATAGTAAATTTTTATTATCATACCTATGTCACATTTTATTATCATGCGATTTTTAGGATTGATTTATTAAAAATGTATGCAGATCAGGATCTGCAGATCGGATCGAAACGTAACGATCCATTCATTACATTACACAAAATTGGACCGAGCTTAAAAACACGTCTCTACCCTGCAGGTTAATTACACTATTTACTTACACTATGTTATGACAAAAATTGGTACGTTATGAGACTGTAAATTCTTTTCGTATCCTTCCGATAAGTTATTTATGGCTTCTCATCTAATATCCAATAATCGATCGGAATCAAACTCGCAACTATGCAATAAAGTAAGTTTTATGCGCGATAAAGTCACGTATTGCGATCAACATAAACAATATTTTATATACCTCGCAATCTGATAAATCTTTACTTTTATCTTTGTTTCGGAACGTTTTCCTATTCCGTCTCGGTTGTATGTTTCTTTATGAGCGAGTTGTTCTTATTTATTTTGCAGTAGCTGTGTTACAAATATTTTAATTTGTAACCACAAAAAGTTTTTCAATACAATTAAGTTAACATATTCTTCCTAAAAGAAAAAGGCTCTATTACAACTTTCCTGAATGACAAGCATTACGCTTACGTAGTCCGGCACTAATTTATTAAATAATTTAACAAAACTTAATTAATAAAATAAATAGATAAATAAACTTAATTTACTAAAGACTACATTGTTACATTAAAATTACAACAAGTATTAAATATTTTAAACACCTGCCTGCGGTTTTTTTATATTTAATGGTGAAATACAAGGAAGCACACGTGCATCTTATATGTATAGAAAGAAAGAAAGTAAATATCAAGTATGATTAAACTTAACTTACTTAATAACGTAATATTTTACAATCAACAAATAATATTAACAACGCATGACTATGTCAATTGAATTATTTTTGCATCCTTATTAGGTACTTATAATACAAAGATATTTAAATCGTACCTTTGTTTAATAACATCATGGTTTCCATCCTTTTAATAACGTCGAATTCGACCATAGAATAATGTTCGACATTTTTTAAAAATCAAAATATAGTGTACATCAAACGTAGATTCAATTAGAGATTAAGCTTAGTGATGCACCGCATACAAAATGTTGGAACACGTGAATAAGTAAACACAATTACGTTGCACAAAAGAGTAATAGCTATCGATTTTCGGCTTTAACATTGAACCGAGAAGTATAACGAACGGTTCGTTTCTCGAAAAATCTATTTTTTTTTTGCGAGAATCGATTTTCGATGGTGTAATAATAGCTCGAGGGATAACAAAAGATATACATCAATTGAAGTGTCAAAAACTAACATCTGCGCATTTCTGTATAAACATTGTAGAATAGTGCAGGGGTGGGGACGCCGTGCGTTCTTTAGGGCAACTCTGTTGTACAGTCTATGTTTACGACTCATTATTATTGTGCAACGCTTTATAGTAGAGTCTAATGACATACTTCACGTATTATTATAATTAACTGTGTTGTTGAATGAAAAATAACTTTTGTTATATTATTTTAAAGAAGTACGTTAGCAGTCGCACTAAATAATCAGGGTAGAGAGAATTGAGAAAGGTACGCTTAGTTATATTGAGTATATTGTGTGTTTTGGTTATATATGTTTTTACTATTAAATGTCTTCGTCGCTTATCATTCTGATATTCATCAGGTTTTTAGGAAAGTAACTCTAATATGATTTGTAGAAGTAAAGAAAATATAAAGTTCACTAGAACCAATTTGGTTTGAAGTGACAAATAGCTCTAACAAATCAAATAATGTTCAATTGTTAAAACAAAATTTTTCTGATTTTTGTATCTGTTTATGACGATTTTTAATGACGTCACAAAACACCGTAATAAACTAAAAATCTTACAATCGTATGTAATTAGTCGTATATAACTGCACACTTCGTTCTGCCACGCTCGCTATTGCATAGTAATCGCTAATGCCCCTTTTTCCCCGCGCATATCGCCTCCTCCGCTCACGTCCTACACGTCATTAACAGTATCTATACTAATATTCACATTGAAATTGATTTTTCCAATAGGTCCAGCTGAATGTGGCATAAACGATGATTACGTGGGTAACGGAGAAGCGCCCTACATTATTGAGCAGCCCTTAGACGTGACTGTAGCTCGGCACCAACCAGCGACTTTGAACTGCAGAGCCGGCGGCTCCCCTTCACCTACTATCAGATGGTACAAAAGTGGAACATTAGTCGTCTCAGATACTCATCGAAGTCTGCTACCGGCTGGGGATTTATTTTTCCTAAGAGCTACTCACGGAAGAGCACATTCAGATGCTGGAGTCTATTGGTGTGAAGCCACGAATCCTTATGGAACCGCAAGAAGCAGGAATGCTACATTGCACGTTGCCGGTACTTTTTTTTTAATTCTTAATATTTTTTTCGTATATCTTGGAGCTCGGTGGTTGGAGCGTGTGGAAAGGATGAACGAAGCTTTTTGACGAGACACATGTTGCAAAAGTGAGTCGCTGTGCCATCCTAAATGATCTTATCTACTAAACAGATTTATAGTAGTAGAATATACAAGAAGCTGGAGAGTTGTGTCCGGACCGTGCAATGATATCCGTAATCTTAAATTTCCTTTTTTATATTCTCTACTCTAAACGTTTAATACGTATTATCCCTCAGTGTTACGTGAAGAATTCCGTCTGGAGCCAGTGACGACACAAACGGCGCAAGGTGAGACGGTAATACTAGAATGTTCGCCGCCGAGAGGATCTCCGGAACCTTCAGTTTATTGGAAGAAGAACGGACAAGTTCTTCATTTTGATGGCGATTCGAGGTCCGATATACACATTTTAATAGTTAAATCATTACAAATTAAATTTAATATACAACGAATTTTTAAGCATTTACCATTGTGTAATTGTAAAGGGCAACATAAAAATAAATTAGTTGATAAATCATCATAATTAATTTGGATAAGAGTTGTATGCGATACTAAACATATACTAGAAATTTGTAAAAAAGATAATCAGGTATACTTATAGTTTCCGATTTGAACTTGAAGTACGGAACTCAAAACTAAAACTAGTAGTTTTTTATACGAGGGTAAAGATGAAATACAAATGCGCATTCTTCAATTATTAAGATTTTGTTTAAGGGATTTCGCCTACAGTAAATAAGTCATAATTATCAGTTGTAAGCATTCATAAGGGAAGGGGAATGCTTGAAGAGCTGAACAAGCAATCAAGAAAAAATCTCAATAGTTCTAACTTATCGGACCCTTTATTGAACGTTAATTTCCTTTTGAATTATTCCGCCCCATATTTGAATAACGTTCGTTACATCGTACTTTATTGCACATAATGATTTTTTTTGCTGCCTCGACATCTTCGAAGTGCTTCATTTTTTCAAATTTCTTCTAGAATGCATTTAGTTGATGGGGGAAGCCTTGTCATACAAGATGCAAGACAAACCGATACTGGCAGATATCAGTGCCTTGCGAGAAATGCAGCTGGCACTAGGGAATCTGCTATCGCGACGTTAAAAGTACACAGTAAGTAAAGTTGTTACGTAAATTTAAATTAAAAATAGAAATTCAGACTTGCTATCGTATCGCTCGAAATTAAGTGAATCTTAAATTAAGCAACTCTAACTCTGATAAGTGACTTTGAATGGGTTAGTCTCACCGCGTGTTTCCACTTCCATATAAACTTGTCGCGATACCAGGTTTCTCTCTGAAAAAACTGAGATGACAATATATTTTGTGTAAATGTTTTCGGCAGCGTAAACCCACGGTGAGATACTATACTACTCCAATTAAAGTTGTTGCAGTGCGTAATTCGACAATAATAATAACAATAAACATAATTTTTAGTTCTCACTCTGCTATTCAATGTCAATACATACGTTTAATATATTTCAACCATAATTGAAACTTTTAATATCCAATTTACATTTAAAAAATATTGTAGTCTATGTATATACATTTTTATATAAAAGTGAGTGTTTCATTTAATTTAATTTCCCACAGTTAAGCCGTATTTGATCGCGGGGCCGGAGGACGTAGTCGCGCAGACCGGAGGCAGCGTGACGTTCCAGTGCCGGGTGGGCGGCGACCCCCTCCCCGACGTGCTGTGGCGACGCACGGCCGGCGGCGGGAACATGCCACTCGGTAGAGTCAAAGTTTTAGACGATAGAAGTCTTCGACTGGACAATGTCATACTAGGAGATGAGGGAGAATACACATGCGAAGCAGATAATTCAGTAGGAGCTGTGAGTGCAAGCGGCTACCTCACTGTTAACGGTATATTTTACTTTTAAATTTTATTTTTATTTACTTTGTCCGCAATTTATGTGATTTTTTTTATATTAATATTATATTTCGTTGTTTTAGATCCTCCTTCAATAATCTTGAAGCCAAATAGTGCGATCGTAGAAAGCGATTCAGTAGCAACGTTTACATGTACTACTTCTGGGAAACCAGAGCCGACTATGTTCTGGAGTATAGAAGGCAACCGGACTATTATTCTTCCAGGAATGTCGAAAGGCAAATATCATGCTTCACCAGTTATTAACGGCGTTTCAACTCTATCAATTAACGACACAAAGAAAAACGACAGTGGAAGCACAATAGTTTGCTCGGCGGTCAACTTTGCTGGAAGTTCATTTCTTAGAGGGAAACTGACCGTAACATCGGACGATGACCGGCCCCCACCGATCATAACAAACGGTCCCTCTAACCAAACGTTACCTATAAAATCGATGGCAGTTTTCCCCTGTTTTGCGATCGGCACACCTGAACCGATCATTGCATGGTATTTTGAAGGGGAGGCATTGATACAAAACTACCGAAGAAACGTTTCGAGCGGAGGCACACTTATTTTAAAAGATTTAGATAAAAGTGATAGTGGCACATATACGTGTGTTGCTTCTTCGCCACAAGGAAAATATGTTTGGAGCGGAGTTTTGACAGTGGACACTCCAACAAATCCTAATATACATTTTTTTAGAGCTGCAGACAATTCGTCTTTGCCTGGACCACCTACGAAGCCACAAATATTTAATATTACAGAAACTAGTGTAACCCTTACATGGAATCAAAACAACAAAATTGGATCGTCATCAATTTTGGGATATCAAATTGAAGTATTTTCCCGAGAAACTCTCTCGGGGAACAATACGCCGAGAAATTCCCGTGGTTGGGTTACCGTAGCGAAAAGAATACACCATACACAGTATATTGTGAAGTCTCTAATACCTGGGATTACATATATGTTCATCGTAAGAGCAGAAAATTCTCACGGCCTGTCTGCACCGAGTCCTGTTTCTGATTCAGTAACAGTCGGCGAGGATAATTTATGGTCCAATGGAATTTTCTCCAACAGCACTGAGAACAGGAACAATCTAATGACAGACAATATTGTAGAACTCATTGAAGCAACTCCAATCGATTCGAAAACAATAAAGCTTATGTGGGAAATATTAAACTTCTTTTATCTCGAAGGTCTTTTTATATATTTTCGTCCCTTAGATAATACGACCGACGAATATGAAATGAAAACTATTTTACATTCAAACGATGTATCTGGATATGAAATAACATCTTTACGAAAATATACTAAATATGAATTTTTCCTCATACCGTTCTACAGAAAATTTGAGGGGAAACCATCGAATTCCAGGGTTGCACAAACTTTGGACGATGGTAAATGTTTTTAATATTTTTGATATCATAAACACTTTGTATTTCTATTAATCATTTTAATGTTAACTTTTTACATTTTAGTACCAGATGGACCTCCAATAAATATTGAATTGCTCATATTGAATTCAACAACAGTTCATTTAAAATGGTTTCCACCAGAAGCACACCTACAAAATGGCATTATTATCGGTTACAATGTCCTAGTAAATTGGTTAGATATCCCTGCGAATAAATCAATGGTGGCGATAAACACGACAGTTCAACAAGCAACTAGTCTGATAATGACAAATCTGACGACAGGCGTCAGTTATTCCGTTCAAATTGCAGCCGAGACATTGGTTGGATTAGGTCCATTTAGTCAAAAAGTATATTTCAACACGGATTCCCGATCTATTGGATTAGATCCGTTGTCGAGGTAAATAAATTGTTATAATGCATCGAATATTTTACAGTTTAATGTGATGTTTGTTTTATACCACAATGTTTATTTTTGCAGGTACCCAATAAATGGAGAAGTATCCATAGTTGCAGGAGATTTTGTGCTAGAATCATGGTTCTATTTCCTTATTGGAGCCATAATATTATTTAAAATTATAATGATCGGCGGTATCATCTATGTACGGAGGCATAACATTTTTGCAAAAAAATCTGCTTTACCAAACATATACGGTAAGTCTAAGTTTATTTCTCTTATTTAAGTTATAAAACAAAAGATACGATATATATGCGGCTTATCTGCATATTTTTGTTTTTGTGAAGAATCAACATCAGAATTTCAAAATTAAAAACATTCTTCGGGTGTTAAAGGGTGGAACGGGGTGCCGAGCATTTGTTTGATGGAGGCTTTGCCATGCGACGGGGAGTGAGGGGTGCTAGATTACTTTTGAGTTGAAAGGTAGCACGAGCCCTCTCTCGTGAGCGTAGTAGATCTCTTTCACTTTAAATTCACGTTTGGGGCACAAAGGAATGATATAAATCCAAAAAATAAAGCAAAAATAAATATAAATGTTTTCTTCTTATTCCTCTGGGCGATTCGATCATGAATTCAGCCGCTTATTATTAAGCCAATTTCATTTTGTTATGAATTTTAAATTTTCTCGGTTTTGAATCACAAATTTCTTGTCTTTATTGTTTTAAAATCAATATCAAATAAATTTTAATAAAATTGTCATTAAACGAAACAAATATATTGTTTTTTTTTTTTAACCTGATGATTAATGTTTCTAAAGCTTAGTTTAATACTTGAAACACATAACAGACGGGATTTTGCGAAGTCAATCGATTTAGCGTTATTCATAATATAATTTAGATTATTTTTCTATTATGGAGACGGAGATTTTATAAATGTGATATCTTTGGATTTAGGGACACTATTGAATTTCTCAGCTCTTTTTATCTTGATGACTTAGTAACAGTTGTATAACACGCTTTATTTATCACCTCAGTGCATTTGTGATTTTTAACAATAAATAAATTATTGTAATAATTTTAGATTCCAATGGTACGAGTTTAGTAACGCAAATGAATATAAAAGCTGCAGTATCCTTATCCCATCCACTGAGCAGCTGCTACAATAAAAATGCCGTAACAAAAACAGAATCTTTGTTATGGATGGAAAATCAACCTGGATTGTGTATGTCTGGTACACATACAAGTCAGAGCAAAGATAAAACAAATAGTGAATATGATAAAGTAGCACAGCCATTACCTGAATATGCTGAAGTATCATCTTCGAGAGTGAATGGCAACGAGTGGAACACTACTAAAACTGTGAATAGCCCGGCAGCGTACGCTTCAGTTACTCTAGTTGCTAACACTCGGCAGTGCGTTAGCTCGCTGGTAATTAATATACAACTATAATTTTCAAATAGTTCTTCCTTCTTGTTACATACTGAATATTTTAGTAAAATTAAAATGTAGATAGTCTCTATATATCATATATAACTCTATCATATATTGTGTGATCATGACCTTAACTTTTAAATATTTCAAAATTGATTTCAATACATTCTTGGTTTTTTGCCTTCTTATACCCGATTTTATTTTTATTGATTAAATTATTTAATTTCACAGGGTTGGTTTCCTCCGGGAAGCAAAAATATAGAAAATTTTGATAATTCCTATATGCCAGATGAAGAACTGTATCCTGCTAGTAACGGCGGTTATTACAACCGAAACGTATACAGTGAGAAGTACTTTCAAGGACATCCTAATGTATTGAAATTTCACGATCTACCGTCTTTAGAAAAAACCCAGAAAGCTCAAATAAGATATAATCATAACCTGGAAGAGAGAAAAAGTGATAAGAATATCATAACTGATGTGACCCAGTCATTAATAGGACGACCATGCGGTATTTATTCACGAAACAATTCTGAGTCCGAGGCAACGTACAGAGCGTTTGGTGAAGAAGAATCGGACGAAGAAAATTATTCTATTGAACTAGCTTACGATGAATTGAATCAACAAAGGCATAGAGCTAAACATCAATACGAAAGGCCTAATTTCGACAACGACGGTACACGGACACTAGCCCGATTGACGTCATTCAGGCACGGCCAGACAGCGCTGAGTGGCGC
>JWHW01015543.1:27593-41800 GCA_000931545.1 Papilio glaucus | reverse complement strand
TAATTGTATAGTTTTATGCATTTACATAAAAAAAATATGAGCTTTCAAGTGTTAGTGTAGCTTATATAGGAAGTGATTGGCGCCTGGGTACCTAGTACGGGGCACAAGGCTCTACTAAAATTGTTATAAAATTGAACAATAAAGTAATGCAGAAGGACAACTATTTTAAGAATTATTTTCATTTAACAATTATTTTGAATTTAGTTATTTCGCAGGAGGTATTTTTAATATTGTTAGTGTGTTAACATTATACAAATATCTAAGAAAAAATCTGAATCTGTTACCGGCGACCAGGAGGCTTCTAACGGCAGTGTGCGTGTATGCATTATCAATTGAAATTACTGGACTATGCTACCAACGAGAAGATAGTTCGCTAGGTGATGTAAATGTTATGTTGAATGTCTACCGCATTCGGCCTTCTCATCCTGAATTCGATTGGTTCGATAACAACAAAACACGTCATGTATTGCGACACAACAACGGCAAACCTGGCGGCAAAACAGTCACAAACAGTGACTATCTCGGCAACGGAATTGTCTTTGATCACGCTGATAAAACAAGACTTAATTACAACCAATTATTCCCGAGGAGGCTTGGCGTCAGGCAGGCGGCCGGCCGTAAAAACTGTAGCCAAAACCTATACTAACGTTCATACTGTATAGAACGTATGAACAGCGTTATTACTTTATAGGTTTTGGCTACAGCAAATGATGAGAAACTATTTTGTATTGAGATTACTGTTTAGTGAGATTATTTATATTACTGAGAATGCCCTGTGCTGTGTCTGAGTAAAATAAAAAAAGCTATTGAGATTACATATAATTTAAAAATTATAGTTTTTGTATTTCACTTCTTTAATGATTATTTTATCATTTTTATTTACCGTTAAATGATAGTTAACGAATTAAATATATATAACTGAAGTAGTAATTATCAAAAACAAACATGTACATGAAACTTTTCCAAAAAGGAAAAGTTGCTCTAATATACCGCCGTCCCTTAAGTCAAAGTGCCCTTAATACTGTGCTTAAGAGGGCGTAGGCATAGAGATGTTCTGAAGCTTTTCGAAACCAACACTTCTAAGCCTTTTAATATCGCGCCCTTACCCTACTTGACACACCGCTGGTCTTACTTTAATGTTACTGTTTTAAAATTACAAAATTTGCTTAATTAAAGCTGACAAGCAAAAAACACTAAATGGTTACTGAACACATGAACAGGTGGCTTTATACTCGATAAATAGACAAAAGAAAAAGCAAATAGAAAATGACTAAATGGAATAAAATTAACGGCGGTCTAGATACTGTAACGAGGAACCAGAATTTGTCAATAAAATCAGAGCCGTAAAGATGCGATTTGGCTTTGGCTTACCTGCTATTCGCGGGTTCAGTTTACTGTTTGTTTTGATTGTTCGTTAAAAATCAAAGAAAAACTCCCGATGACAGCGCCACCTACCGGGTCCAATTGTGTATTCAAATCAACCTTCCTGGATTTTTAAAATATACACACACAAAGTTTCATCCAAATCCGTCCAGCCGTTTAGGAAGAGTTAGGTGACACACACATAAAGAAGAATTATTATATTACGATATACATACATCTTAACATAAATACGTTGCGTCTGAATTCCTTAAACGGATATCACTCCCTCTAATTCTAACGAAACGATTCTGCTAGACGAGATAAAGGCCTCGCCATACGTGATTCAACTTAATTCACTTAATTCTCACATCGGGATCATTGTTACACTGTAACGTCCTTATAAACCGTCGATGATGATTGCCTAAATTTAATTAAGGCGACTGCATCAACCCTTTGGGTTGACACGGAATGGGTTGTAAAGTTTGAATGGGTCGGCACATGGGCCTAGAGTTTTGTAATTTTATTAATGATGTAATAACAGCACTGTCAGGCGCATGTGTGCGCCATGACCGATAGCGCAGTCGTTAGTTCGGACGGGTTAATAACAGAGGGCTGAATTGGGGATTATCTGTTAAGTCCTGCACTATTTCTATAGGTCGTGTCCGCAAAATAGATTGAATTTAATACTAGAATGCATTTAAAAATATAATATGATGCACAAAATTTCCAAAATTCCTATATTAAATATGTAACATACATAGTCATTTAATATATAAATAATTATATATTAACGCTTTCTATTATTTTGTTAGTGGAATAGGAAATATATAATTATCTGTAAGAATGTTGTTAAAATATGCCTCATTATATTATTTAAAATGTAAATATTTTATTCAGCAAAATTTCTTAAAATATCTCAGAAGAAATAATTTAAACTAATTTAATGTCGGACGTTAATTTTCATAATTTTCTTATTAGAGTTGCTAGCAAACGCCGTACTTTTTCATTACTACAATATCTTTATTGCGCTTCTTTTAAACAAATTTAAATAAAACTACAACTTGTATTTTAACATTATTTATTACAGCCTTAAATAGCGCAATTATTTAATAATATCTATGTAAAGTGCACGACTACTTCTGAAGAAAATAAAAACAAACACTAAATCTTTTTAAGACGGTTAGCACATTCGGAATATATTTATTACTAATATATGTAAATATTTGTTTTAACTGTTTCAACTCACATAACGGCATTGCAAGTCTTCTACAAGAGATGGCATGCAATAGCGAAACGCTGGATCTAAATTTCAAACCCACCTTATGTTTTGTAAACCTTATCTAAACCATACTATTATTTATTACTTTAAGTTTTACACAAACCAAGGTAACATTTGTCTTTGACCCTCTCAAGGCAATAACACCAAACTTTGTTGCGTGTTTTCTGGCAATAAATAGTCAAAGTTTTTGCCTTTTAAATATTGTGAAAACCAAATTCACTACCTTCCCAATATATTGACAATCAGCATTAAATCATAGCAGAGCTTCAAACAGAGACTATACTAATCGAATATTAGGTACAGAGTTTTTATTTATCAAAATAAAGTCAAAATTCATGTATCATTACTACATATTTATCGTGTAATAGTAACCAAAGTTCTTTTAAATCATATGTAAAAGGAACTGAGATTCCAGTTCCTTTTTCATTGACACCGAATAGTTAAAAGGTAATATATATACAAATATATCTAAATGTAGTGTAGGAACATACATATCACAGAGCACATTTTATCTGTTTGGTATTGTTGTTCCCAAAAATGGTATGAATCATGATATAGCCCCGTGTAGTTTTAGCATCTCTCGGCTGGAACTAAATTTCGTCATCACATAACCTGACAGAGCTCCGAATTCCATCCACACTACCTTGATTGTTGGTATTCCACTAATGCACTGTTTTCAAGTAACTTTTGCCTCGTAACTGACTCATGAAATATCTGTCTCTAGCGTTATCGAAACAAATACGATTATACATGTGATTAAAGTAATGTAAAATCACCAAAACATTATATTTTTCACGTAGAACACTCGGTCCATGGCCCGTTGCAACATCAAAGCGACAACAACAAAAGAGCTGGTAAAAATAGCTGTTTGCGCTCCGGTCAGCGATGTCATCGGCAGATAAGTGCGGCCGCGATCCATCATTGCATTAGAGGGGTCGCTATATTTATTGATTTTACCAATTTTCGAATGGCTTCCATCACTGCGCGTCTGATACGCGAAATAAAATGTTTTGAAGCGATAAAATTCTATGGCATGTTTGAAAGTGATTCCTCGTTTTATACATAAAATTTGGAAATAAATAATTAAAGGGATATTAATTTCAAATTAGTAATGGCTAACTTTATCTAGATTTTAATTGCATGTCTTCTGTAGTTGAGATAAAAAATTCTGACATTTCCTTTCTACAAGCTAGATATTATATTTATACAAGCAAGATAAATCATTATAATCGGACGACTGTGTCACAGAAAACAAATGTAGTTTTTCGTTGGTCAGTTAAACAGTACGGCAATAAAAGGTTTACAAACTTACAGACAATACATAACGCATGTATTTAATTATTTGCACAATTTAATTATATATGTTACAAACGTACTACGAGTAATTAAAAGTAAAAATATAAGATCTAAACAGTTTATGCAAATAGATGGCGCCACCATCAGAGCGGCTTATTCCATTTCTCTACAACGTCGCGGCATTTCAAAATGAAAACAAAATGCTGATTTGCATGTGCAAATAACAGTGTAGTGGAATCCAAACAGTAATTTGGCAGACAATAGCATCCCAGCTGCGTCGGTGTGCCACCTCGAGAAGGGACAAGAATTAGACAATAAATTACTTGTCATTTTATTCAAATGACATGTTTCGGGTAAACTGCCTTTGTTGTGCTTTAATTGCTGCTGAGGCAATAAAATGAGAAAATTAGGATACGGAGTACATTGTTTTATAAATATACTAACAGCCATGGGATCGCTGTATGTGCAAATTAAGTTTAAAATAATTGCTCACCGTTCATTAACTTTATCGTTAAGTATTCCTATAGCTGTATTTATGTGCATAACTTTACCTTTAAGTGAGACTGATAAAATTACATTTATTTTACCTTTTAGGTATTTAATTGGTATATCCTGCGATATGTACTCGTAGACATAATATATTTTGATGACTACGAGTACATAAAATCTATCCGTCAAAGATTTTTTTTATTATAATGGGTCAATTTCATATTTAATGTAAGATGGAGGGGAAACTTTAACGTCGTTAAAATGTAAAATAGTATTTTCAAAACATATACATAGATAAATAGTACATTCATATTTTAGATTTATACAATTTACAAAAACTTATTTGACCATATTAATCGGGTAGCAAACAACTATTTTTATAAATAGAAAGTCAATAGCTTTAAAGGCTTAATATATAGGTTAAACAGAGTCATAAATAACATCGAGACAATAAACATCCGATAAAAGAAAATCTGCAAATGAAAAGGAAACTCTAGACATGCGTACATTACTATCAACGCAACGCCGAAAACATAAAAATGTCATGTGCATAATGCACCCTATAAATATTATTCCCAATAGACACGACTAATGCTGTTTAGTCTCTCTCTAGAGATGTAGGTCACCAAGTTCTCGGTTGACGTTTATGAATTGTCTATATCCACCTTACAAAATTTACAAATAAAGTCCATTTTCCTTAAACAATAAAGTTATTTCTGTAACAAACAATAATATGTTTTATATGAATTTAAATTGAGTTCTTTTTCGTATAATTCTATAACTGATAAAATAGGATATTAACTATAAGAGTAAGTGATTTGTGTTAGCATCTATTGCATTGGGGTATCTAATGGAAACGGCATGCGTCTAACCATGTATACGACAATTTATATGTGTGTATTATATTTTATAATCAGTATAAGAAAGGGTAGAGAATATTCTTTTGTCAATTTAATGTTGTTGAATTTTCTATGCACAATTAAATCCTTTTTATCCTCCTATGCTATAAATTATCTATCTAATTATCTTTCTAGTTCGAGATGGCATATAAAGGGTTCAAAATAAGCATAAAGTAATTCTTAAAGCGAAACATCTGCGTACATAACTTTTTTTAATTTTGAAACTTAATCTACACATCTAAAAACTAATGTGTGTTGCGATGTCCCTATAGACTGGCTTCTGAAACGGCTGGACCAATTTCGATGAAATTTTCAGTAAATCCTCATATAGGCCTAGCGGGTGTTCCTGTGAAGTTTTGTAGCGATCAAATCAGTATAATTTGTGGTACCTGGGCGAAGCCGGGGTGGGTCACTAGTTTACTATATAAGCTATTCAGCATTATTAAAAGACTACTTTTGCTTTAATAGCTTCTACAAACAGAGGTAACACTTGAAAAAATATGCATAAAAAGTTAAAAGGTAAAATTTTTCAAGATCAAAAGAGAACGAAATATGATATATAATTTATTTCATCGTAATTATCATATGCATTGTATGGTACTCGTAAAAACTCGTATCGATCAATTCCATACAAGTCGTCTAAGACCACCCAGTTCTATTTGCACAGTAACCTACATTATTGCGACGCATAAGGGACAGCATCATTAAATGATCTACACAAGGGACTTGATTTAGGGGGACAAACCCTCCGTGCCTCTGAATCCATTGACCTCCCCGCTTCGTCACAGTGGTGACACTATCTAAATGTAAACTCGACAAAATCTATAAGCTCCCGAAGTAATTAAAATGTTTGTTATTATTGGAAACTTTTAAGTCAATGTTACTAAGCGATAACTCGAAGTCTAGTCACGTATCTACTACATTTGGAAATTGCGCGAGTCAGACTATATTTGCTTTCTCTCGCTGTCTCCGATGTGTGCCATATTGTAGTTATTGGTTTATTTTATACAAGTAACACTACAACACACAAGCGCACTACTGGTAAGGTAAATACACTTGATTACAATGATGATTTTATATTCGTACCCATATTAATAACGCCACAAAATACTGACGTACTGGCTAGGTAATTTTGTTGAAATTGAAACAACAAAAAAAAAAAAACGTCCTTGACAAATTCTGAGGAAAAGATTATAAATTTCCATTTCGAATTACGCTCCTCGTTTTTTATTTCAGACAACATGCAACAGTATTATTTATATGTTTTGTATATTACAATATGAATAGAAAAGGTGTCTTAAATCAATAAACAGATTATTTGTTTTCTTTTTTTGTGGAATAAACGTAGCTCACCAAAACCCGACCAAGATAGTCAAAGATGGCAAATGTTGTTCACTTTTCTTTCGTTTAAGATGTCCCAAATAAGACAGGGCTGTCAAATTTTAGATTTTATTAATAACCCGAAAAACAGCAGTATTTTGTATGAGTTGGTTCCGATTTATATATTAATTCTATAATATAAGAGAAATAAAGAAAGAAAAGAATATTGGTTCCTTGGCCTTTATCGTACATGCTCTGTTAATTCCGATGTTATTGTATGTACTATAATTCTATCAAAATACTTGATTTCAGTATTAAATTGATAAATAAGTTTCAATATTTAAATCACAACCAAAATCTAAAGACAGAAATTCTAAGCTGTAAATCCAGCGAAGAATATTAACACCAGTGCGGTTCCAATTTCAATATCAAATTGAGTTCGTCCCAATGTATTGTGACCAACGTCCGAGTGGTCGGAAGTATGCCCGATGAGCGTAGTCGACGCCACCGCAGCTTTTCATTCCTCCCTATACATATATTCCATTCAAATTTTTACCCTCAGAACGTCGGGTACGCTCGATGAGTGCTCTAACGTCCGTTCAATGCAATTTGATGAAGCTAGTGCGGTGTGCGCCATTCAAACTCAATAGGATCGCTCGGGACAATGCTATGATTTAATGGAACCAATCCGAAATACTTGTATACACGATCGCGGCTAGCTAGCTCTTCTATTGCGTTATTTTTCTAACTGTAACTACGTTACCTATTATTCTGTCCTCTATCGCTGCAGTGTTATTCTGCTAAAAAAATTAAGCTTGAAACTTTATTCCAATTCGCCTGCAGCGATGTATAAACAATGCAACCGACAATATGACCGGAACGTTTCATTAAACTAATAAATCTGCAAACGGCGACAAACAACCAAACTGAGTTATAACAACAAAGTCAAATTACCAAAGGAGTTTACCGCAGCCTGAGGGGCCGGGAGGCAACCGACACCGGGTGAGAACGCAAACTGAATACTGATGCCGGCTCTACAGACTCCTAACTCTCCCAAGATTTTCGGATCGGGATTTTCCTTTCTTTACAATGGGCCTACTCCTGGGGCATATCAATTGCACGCGGTTATGTCGTTAGAAAGTTTCGAAGAGGGATAACGGTATCGATTTTTATGTTAAATGCCTACTTTTACCGCGACTACGCGTCAATTCATAACATAGCATCCTTTTTACTAAACTAGACTAGACAGAAATACAAACGATTTCGATGTTTTTTACGAATAAGGAAAACACCAAAATGTTATATGCAGTCATTCTAATCCAATATATCGGGCACTTATATAAAAGCAATTAATTTTTGTAATTAAAACTCCGGAAAAGTAGGAATTCATTAGCACGACTTCATTTGTATTCGATCCCTCGACTATTATATTTATTCTTCAACCCCATGTTAAACAATAATCACGTACGTAGGAATGGTATTAAGAATGTCATAAATTTTATTGCGCCTATGAGCCAAACAATTTAAGCGGACTTATCTAAATTATTTAGGCTTTACAGGACAACATGTGCGATATTATTCATTTACATAACATGTTATATTAAGTAGTTAAGAGTCAGAAAACGACCTGGGGTTGGAAATCCAATCAGCTGACAGTGAGTATTCGCTGTACAGATTGATTTTTGCAAATTACCTTATTTCTTTACGTGTTATTACATATTTATAAATATCTCAGTGTATACACTTTTATATCATGGCTGTCACTTAACTATTTAAATACTTTAACTATTACTTGAAGTGTTAGAGATGATGAACTTAGTACAAGATATTGATTTATAAAAACAACAATACTACCACTTTCCTAGTACTCGCATTTCCTGTCGTGTTTGCAAAACTTGCTTCAGGGGGCCCCTGGAGCAGGTGGTAGTTCGGTAAAAGATTCCTGGATCACTCCCTGGCCCCGCCTTAACTATGTTCAGGGGCTTGGAAAATTGCATTCGTTATCGCCTATCCATTTCCAACTGCGCACTATTGCAGTCAACTTATCACATGTATATTTTCACGACTGGTCGGATTCAGTTACTTTACTTTTTCTATTAAAAGATCAATAAAACTTTGTGTAGTATACTAAAATTGTTAACAGTGTGATGAAACTACATTAAATTAAATTAAAAATAATCATAATAATTTCTGAACACAACAAATTGGAATAAAACTATCTTACCAATTTGTCCCACGATCGTGAGTGGTACTAGTCGACAGTATGAATATTTTTTGGAACATAATACAACAAGCCAAATAAATAGTAATTGAAAAACATTCAAATTAAATAATTATATTGCCTTCTAAAACCTAGATTCAACATTAATAACCAGTATAAGAAAAAAAAGAATGCCGTGCTTAATAAATAATAAAATACTATTACAAACTCGCGAACATTTCAAAGCAGCAATATGTACCGTTGCTTCCTCCTCTCGGCCCTTCTGTTTCCTTTTACCTCCAGATTCTTTTGTGACAGACGACATCTCTCCTGAATGACCCCTATTCATCCGCCAACGCTCATTCTACTAATGGAGTTGCCTTTTTAAGGTGCAAATAAATAGTTGCTTCAAAAGCAAATGTCGAGTGAAGCGGTGGGATGGTAATTAATTAAAAATAGTCCTCGGGCGAAATTAAATTGGGGAAATGTCTTCGCTTTTATAAGGAAGTTATTAATCTTTCCCATTGATGGTTTTTCTTTGAAATTATATTTCGTATTTCCTTACATATGTTATTTAAATAAAATTTAATACATTTTAACAGAATCCTATATAGGATATACGTACATACATATTAGATATATACAAACTTTTTATCTTCCTAATTACCAAATGCTTGACAAGTTTTACATAAATGTTTAACTATTATCCAGTGATTTTTAATTTAAATAGTTTGTAAAAAGAAGCTCGCAATAATTTAAAGTAAGACAGCGATACTTCTAATTTTTCTATTTTTAATTTTCTACTCTATTTTACTTTAATTTATGACTTATTATTCAATGTCTCCGAGCGGACAGGCGGAGTGGCCCCTCAAATCCTGACATCCCAAATTATAGTAAGGTAGGACGGTCCACAACCTAGCCTCCCTTTTAAAGGTAGCTTTGCAAAACTAGCGTTCACATGTGGAACAACATGTTAGGCCTATTAACACAAAAAACATCTATTGCATGCTGTTTCCTGACAAAATATTCAGGTTCAGACGATTTAAATTGTTTAACATCCGTTTAAGACATATGAATATGTCTTTATGAAAAGTTATAAAGATTTCAATAACAAAAGTCCACAAAATACATGTAACAAAATCTTATAAGCTCCATAAACTTTGTATTCCTCTTGGGATATAAATCTCTCTGTTATGTATCATAGAATTTGTTATTCGAAAGGAAAACGCCAATTTTGTTTGGCAGCCGACATTCCAAACGAATCGGGAAGCTCCTATTAAACAGACATTGCCATTCACATGCCAATGTAATTGAACATTCTGTCGGGCCTCAAAATATTTCTTGATAACTTAGCAATAAAGCGCTCGTTGTTGCATTTATAATCTCTCCGGCCCTCCTAACAATTTTTGATCTTATTTCGTCCTTTGGGTAATGAAAATTCTAGACATCGCCAAGCGGATTTCCAGTTATTGGAAAATGGTATTCCGAGCTTTTAAGAGTCTTAATAAAGCTTACGTATTTAAACTGCTAGACTTAAAGGAATAAGTCAAATTACATTTCATATTAAAACGGCAGTTCAAAAATGTCTGTCTCTATGGTTTATGTAGGGATTATTATTTTGAGGAGTACGGAAAGAATCTGTAGATGTTTTACTATATACTAGAAGAGCGTACATCATTATTAGGCTTGCAATATTAAAAATAAAATAAATCTTAAGGATAAGTATTTCTCATCGCGTTTATTTTTAACATTTATGTTCCCGACGTTTCGATCTGGTTCATTTCAGGTTTAATTTTCTATTGGGATTCACCTATTTGGGATCCTGTGATTATTAAAAATAAATCACAAGGCAAGCATACTGCGTAGATCGAAGCAAAAATAGTAATTGAAAAAACGATACCAGGGAGAGGACTAGAATTAGACCTCCGGCACCTTACTCATCAGATGAAACGCAGAAAACTTCTACTACACGCCTGTCTTCTGTGAGGTCGTGGTAAATCACCGTTCGTGCAAAAGATGTTGTTGTTTCGGACTCTACCACTGTTATTTTATTTTATTTATTTAATGCTTTTTAAGTTCTACATTTCAAAGTTAATTATTCCTATGTCATCTCTAGGCATACGTATATGTTTAAGTTACGTTTACGTTTGTAATAATTAAGAAAACTACAAAAAATATATAGAAAATAAAAAACATCGCATCTCTGTATATACGAGTAAATTGTAACTTACTCGTATAAAGATGCAATGTTTTGAGTGTTACGGACAAAGAATAACGGGCACGTTACCCGGCCAATCTTTTAATCGTGTCCCGGCGCTGAGGTGTCATGAATGATTAACATCGGGGGTCATGAATGTTTTATACGTCGCTTGCCATGATACGCACCGGATCAGCGAGTTTTCACTTGCATATACCAAAACAAAAACTCAAATTTAAATACGATAGCTATACGTTCCGTGCTTTGAAAACTTTTTACACTTTAGTTCTCATAAAAGAGACTTGAATTATAAGAATGCGTAGTAAATGTTAAATTGATTGTACTGACTTCTAGACAAATAAAATAGTACTTTATAACTGCTGAAATATATACATTTAAGTAAAGAGTAGATAACGATAAGATAAGTTTTGATTTTTCTCTTCAAAGAAAGCTTAATTCACAAGCTAGTATTTGCGTCAATAAATCTGAATACGTCGGAAGTGTTTTTTTTCTTTTAGTTAGAAGGGAAAGTAAGAACAGGTATCTAGACTAATATTATAAAGCGTAAGAGTTTGTTTGAATGCAATCTGAATCTTGAGAACTACTCATCTGATTTTAAAAATTCTTTTTGAATTTACAAGCTGAAGTATTACAAAATATGCTAGGCAATTTAACATCACTCTATAAAAGGTGTAAAATTGTAAAAAAAAACGTAACCGTAAAAGGGATAGACAAAAAGATATAATATAGGTCAGCTTGTCAACCGTCGATCAAATCAAACGTCATGCAGTCATGTAAACAAGAAAAACATTAAAGTATTTCCGTGTATCAAAAATGTAGAAAAACAGTGGTAATATTGAAGAAAGATAGTTCGAAGAAAATGATGAGGAAGTAGAAGATGATTAAGGTGAAGTAGAAGTAGATGAAGTAGAATCTGAAGAAAAAGAAGCAGAAGACGATGAAGAAGTTGAAGAAGTTGATTATTAAGGAGAAGAAGTTGATGAAGAAAAAGAATAATAAGTTGAAGAAGAAGAAAATGATGAAGCAGATGACGAAGAAGTAGGAGAAGAAAAAGTTGAAGATGAAGATGATAAAGAAGTTAAATATGAAGAAGTTGATGAAGTTGATGATGGGAAAGAAGTTAATATAGAAGTATAAGAAGTTGAAGAAATAGAAGTAGACGAAGATGATGCAGAAGTAAAAGAAGATGATGATCAAGTAGAAGAAGAAGTTGATGATGAAGAAGAAAAAACTTTATCCATTGAATTTGTTGTAAAGTTTGCAATGTAATTAAAACAAAAAAAAACACAAAAGTCGATTCACAAATAAGATTAACCAACGTATGAGTATGTGTATTGTGTACCAAAAGACATTTTTTTGATTCTCACGCAGACGAAGTCGCGTAAACGGCTAGCTATTGAGTTGAATAAGAAATATAAAATGTATTTAATGTTCGTTTGTTCAAAATCGTCTTTTCGACGATCGTTTTAAAATGTTTGCACAGTGACAACGCTATGGAAAGCAATACATAAAATCTTGCATGGAACTTCTGGAAATCTTATATACAAATTCATATCCATGCAAGATGTTATGTACTCCTTTTACCCCGAAAATAAACTATTCCCGAGGGGCTGAAAGAAACATAAACTTCATTTCCAATAATTATAATTTATTATAACATTCATGGTAATGTCAGTTGCCAGTTTTAGAATAATCATTATTTATTATAACATTACCATGGTAATTTTAGAATAAGTTATAATGTTTTAATAATAACAAGTTTTTGACACATTTTATCTTATTTTTTTAGTTTGAAGTTATTGTACGCGCATTCTTATTACAAGAAAACCCAACGAGTAAAGTAAAAAACGAGGCGAGCGAAGCCGCGGACAACACTTAGTCTATTTATATAAAATATCAACTGACTGATACATCAACGCACAGCTCAAACTACTGAGCCTAAAAACATGAAATGTTACACAGAGATTTCTGTTACTACGCTAGCACTAAAATAAGATTTTTCATTCCCTAATGTTCTAATGGAGAATGAAAGTTTGTATGAAGAATCTACCAGTGAGAAGCCGGAGCTTAAAAACATGTACGAATAGTCTTATATTGTCTTATCTATTAGCAAACATGCGGTTATTATAAAACAAAACGACGTGATTGTATTAACAAATCCACGAAGTCTGATGTAACAGATTTTCCCAATCGTAACGAAACAGTCCAGACGTCCTTACCCTATCCGATAATGGCAAAGGATTTATAAAATATTCACATCCTCCAACCTTATTTATGAGCCCTTTCATGCTTACAGGAACAGTAGCATTACGTTGGAAATCTCAAAACGGTTTTTGTTTTTGTTAAATTATGTGTGCAAGGTTTCTATTCATTTTGTATGCTGGGATCGCATGATTTTTAATTTGGTACTTCCTTTTTCCTTATTTTGTACATCATTTTATAGTCCGCTAACGTACACTGAACCATCCTTTAACATAATAAACGAAGTTTGAGGACAAGGCGCTCTTAAATAGGTTCTAAGCACCGTTGGCTTTCGGAAGCCTAAGTTCGAAATTCAGTGAAAAACGCTCAATAATGTTTTTTTTTCTAACCTCAATTTCAAATGAAAGTAATTGAAACAGTTCTGTTCCCGGACGTTCAGATTTTTGGAAAGTGCATCTTATTTCAAGAGCTTTTCTAGCGAGTACATGAATTTAATCTACATGAAAGTTTTATTCTTTAAGACTCTGTTTCTCTTTTCATTACATGGTCTAATTAGATGGTGAAATTTATGACAATAACGGTTTACCGTATGATATGTTAAGCTCCTAACTTTGAAAATAAAGTTTCCTAAACAATGTTGTTAATACACCAAAGCACTGGTCATATTGACCAAATACCAGAAATACACGCTAACGTCATTGGTTGGGATTCGACCTCAAGGTGTAATTCCGAATTTTATAAGTAAATTATTTAATAATACTTCAAAAAATATTTTATTGAGTGTTATTTTGTAATAATTTTACATCTCCGACCACTCTCTTATTAGACGAAAGGCAGAATATTCCACTTCACGCCTGTGTCTTCTGTGAGGTAGTGGTATTTAACCAGTCGTGCCGGCCTATTAGTGCGACAGATATTGTTGCGGGCCCTACCACTGTTAAA
>JWHW01015543.1:7914-27190 GCA_000931545.1 Papilio glaucus | reverse complement strand
TAGCATTACGTTGGAAATCTCAAAACGGTTTTTGTTTTTGTTAAATTATGTGTGCAAGGTTTCTATTCATTTTGTATGCTGGGATCGCATGATTATTAATTTGGTACTGCCTTTTTCCTTATTTTGTACATCATTTTATAGTCCGCTAACGTATACTGAACCATCCTTTAACATAATAAACGAAGTTTGATGACGAGGCGCTCTTAAAGATGTTCTAAGCACCGTTGGCTTTCGGACGCCTAATTAGTGAAAAACACTGAAAAATGTTTTTTTTTCTAACCTAAACTTCAAATGAAAGTAATTGAAACTGTTGTGTTCTCGGACGTTCATATTTTTGGAAAGTACATCTTATTTCAAGAGCTTTTCTAGCGAGTACATGAATTTCATCTACATGAAAGTTTTATTCTTTAAGACTCTGTTTCTCTTTTCATTACATGGTCTAATTAGATGGTGATTTATGACAATAACGGTTCACCGTATGATATGTTTAGCTTCTAACAAACTTTGAAAAGGAAGTTTCCTAAACAATGTTGTTAATACACCAAAGCACTGGTCATATTGACCAAATACCAGAAATACACGCTAATGCCATTGGTTGGGATTCGACCTCAAGGTGTAATTCCGAATTTTATAAATAAATTATTTAATAATACTTCAAAAAATATTTTATTGAGTGTCATTTTGTAATAAATTTCCATCTCCGACCACTCACTCATTAGACGAAGGGCAGAATATTCCACTTCACGCCTGTGTCTTCTGTGAGGTCGTGGTATTTAACCGGTCGTGCCGGCCTATTCGTGCGACATATATTGTTGCGGGCCCTACCACTGTTAAATATCACTACAAATAATAGGCTAGATAACGATATAATCCGTTCAACTTGTAGGGTTACAATATGATAGCCTTTAATAAATGAATATGACATAAATCTAGGGTCAGTCATCACATTCACACAAACAGAGACAAAGTTTAGTAATCGTTTAGTTTCATTTAATAATAGGCTACAGTTATGTAGTTAAATTCTAATAGAATAGTCCCACTGACTTCGCTTTCCAAACTGACTTGATTCTAAAAAAAAGTTAAAGTTAAATTGTAGAAAGGGAGAAATCTAGGATAAAAACTCAAATCAATTTCAGCCGGATTAAAAAATAAGAGTACAGTGTCCAAGGGGAAAGTTTCACGAGATTAATTCTCTTGATAAAATTTCACGGTTCAAGAAATCCAACTACCGGTTGCGTGGGGCGATGAACGATACTGATTACGTTCGTCTCAGCTACCTAATCAAATAGGAGGATAAATATTTACAGAAATAAATACTTAAATTCGTCTTCATAAATAAATAAATATACGTCACGCCCGTAACCCAGAGAGGTAGGCAGTGATTATGGATTTCCAAATGACGCGGTCTTGGCACACCTCTCGCGCTACTTTTAAAATTTAAGTACACTCTCATATTACACTATTCGAATAAATTTGTACTTCATCGTCATGTTAATAACTAAACAATCTGTTAATTTAATTTTATTAATTATGGTATTAAAAACTAATAAGTTTTTAGGATGACTTTTTTTTAAAGGTTGCTTTAAGTATTAAGAATATATTTTAAAATGTGAAAATTAATAAGCCCAAAATTGAAGAAATTGACTAAACATAGATAGGGGCTAAAGCACTGTAGGCGAAGTATATTGAAAGCTAAGTTATTAAGAAGCTTACTCCAGTCAAGTTGATAAGTTTGGAAACTCGGTACTTAAATAAGAGTTTTGATTGAAAATATTGTAAGTTATGAAAAAAGCGTTACTCTTTGCTCGTTGCCACAACCTTTCCATATTAAAATAGTATCATGTATAGTATCATTCCATAATGACAGAACATATACAACGTTTTGAGATTTTTATACGTTAATGAAACGTTAGCTTACTTAAAAAAAAAATAATTTAATTTTAATTCATCGAGGGTTTCTAAAATTCACATGGCAATAATTGGCATTAAGATGTGGCGTTAATAAAAATACTGATTCACATAAATATTGAATTCCAAAAAAAATAATAAATTTAATAAAGTATTCCAAAGCGATTCTACCACACTCGTAGCTCTAGCTTCGTTACCGTAGTCGCTACGTCCCTGCTACGGTCGTAGGCTGCGCGCTACGAGTCCCCAGAGATCGAGGCCTTCGCAGACAGCTATACAATGTTCCAGCATTTCGCTTTACAGCTAAGCTGCTGCCTTATTTTTTTTAACATCCGTAGTTAAATTGAATCCGTAAAGAAAAACGCCGTTTTAAAAAACTGTTACTTCGAATTTTTTTCCTTTCACCACTTTATAATTTCTTAAATATATATATTTTTTTATAATGAATAAACAAGCGCTTGACCATAATCCCACCTGATGTTAAGTGGTTATGAGGTCTAAGTTTGGTACGCACTAGTTTAGAAATAGCCTATTCACTATTCTCTTGACGTCACCCACTTCATAATCGGACGGAAATACTTACGCCGGCATCTTATTGTAATCCTTTGCCGTTCGCACGACGAACGAAGATCCGAATCGCCTCGTTTGAACGCGCGGTATCTCTACTATGAAAGGATGGATACCTGCCGTATGTTTAAACGTCCGATGTTAGAATGGAGATGGGGTATTTAATTCGTACAATTCCTGCGCACACTCCCCAAAATGCAATCTATAATTCCGAGAGGCTAGCCAGTTTGCAACTGTGCTCAAGACTGGTCAAATTAAGGTCTTAGATCAGTCTCCTGGCCAGCCTCTGTACCGAATCTAATGCCAGCTGATGAAAAAGCTGACCCGGTGTGAAGTACTGCCTTATCTTTGAAAGGATTCCAAGCTTCCTAGCAACCTTCACTTTACATTCGATGAACCGTCCGAAGTTAAGATTGGCCGAGATCTCGACTCCCAGTAACTGCGTATGCAGTATAGACTGTATAGTCAGTGAATTCCAGAAATACATTCTGAGAAGTCGGAGCTAAGGTGAACTTTCTCCTTTTAGCGCTGAATAAACACGTTTGTGTTTTAGTGGCGTTGAATCTCACAAGATTGGCATTGCCCCAACATGAGACTGCCTTGAGCGCGTGACCATTTTTTATATATAATAAACTCATTTTTAGGTGTTTGATTTTAATCAGATTTTAAATTTCATCTTAGTAACTAAATTCAACAATTAAGTAAACAAATCGAAAATAAAAATATACTTTAAGTTTTAATTACTTTGTTAAATATAAATAACATTTCACCATGTAGAATGATTTCATTTAAGTATAATAAATTAAGCATAGAACGTTCGTTTAATGAGTATCGACCACAAATGAACAGCTGTTAGCAAAGTTGGGCCGTAAAACATTAGCAATTCCACGGCTATTTAATCTAAGTCTTTTGGCCCATAAACTCGCTAATTGAAGGTAAACTATCTAGTTAAGTATCAAACTAAAACGCAAATTACATTTAACAATTTCGAGACATAACAATTTGGATTACAGTTGGTACAATTTATAAAATATTACTAGACAAAGACGTCATCAAATGATTGAATATTGGTGATGTACGAAACAAAACTCAGGCAGTCAGACGGGCTGCTGATAGAGGTGAACACTAAACAGGCGGGACAACAGTTAAAAACTAAATTAATTAATTAATAATCAACAATAAACCCTAAAAAAGAAAAATAAACGACAAAAAAACCGTTTCAAATTCCAATAAGGATGTTGCATGTCGAGCACGTCGATCTTCCGAAATCCGAAATCTATACGATTTTCCCCTACCAAATATCGTTTAGTGCGACTAAAAAAGTGTTCACTTTAAAAAACAGAAATATAAAGTGGATTAACAATTTATATTCCTGTGTTTGGACATAAGTTTAAAATAAGATTTCAATCTCGATAACAAAGCTATAAAATTTGTCATTCTATGACCGCTTTTTATGGAAATTATTAGGTCTCAATTGACACAACATCACAAATGACTTTCAAGTTTATTTTACCAATCCTTTGAACCATTCTGAATACATAATAGAAATTTTAAAAACTTATTTAACCGTATTAGTTCTACGTCCACATTTTATCTTAGTTAAGGCTTTCAGAAACTTACCACTTGGAGTTTGCCCTGTGTTCTCTGCCCCCGGCTATGAGCCAACCCAATCTTGAGTGTTATTCTAGACAATTAGACGGCCCCGCTCGGGTCTCTTCACTTTGTTCCCGTTAGCTTTTGCTAAGGTAATGTATTTTGCTATTCTGTCTTAAGTTATAAAGGAATATTTGAAGCTGTTTAAAGTAACAGTTTAATTGGAAAAACTCAGTTAAAACACTTAATGTAAACATAAACATAAGATTTTTAAATTTTACCTAAATTTAACGGCTTGTAGTCCAATCGTCATACACTACATATATCTATTAGTTCCATATGAGCGGCTGAAAATAGACTGAAATAATAAATAAATAGTACTACATAAATCAATTCACGATTTCCGCAATTCTAAAACACAAAGCGTATTGTCTTGTTTTCACAACAGTTCACTTTACGTAACTACAAGGGGCTCGACGAGCTATAAATTATGTTGCACAATGTTATAGCTCAACCACGAGACCATCTGGCCTACTTCCCTCACGGCAGTAAAAGTCTGCTATAGTATTCTTTGCAATAATTTCAAGAAAATTCACATCAATGAACGCCTGTTAAAAAACATTAGCAAGTTTACCTTGTAACATTTTGCCATGCAATGTAATTTGATTTTACTGTCTAAGTAAATATAATATGTAAGAAGACGTCACACATCACACGAACAGCGACTTAACGCTCTCTTAAACCCTTTTCTCCCTTTCTGCATTTAACCATACCTCACCGAACCATATCTTCCCCAATTTTCAACACAACGTCCTCTTTCAGGTCATTCTATTCCCTTAATAGGTATGTGATTTCTAATCCTATTCAGTATTATAAAATACTGCAACTGTATGGCATTAATCATTTTTTTCTGGGGTTACAAATTTTATTAGGAAATTGATAAAAAGTCATTTCTATATCGGACTATCTTGCAAGGGTAAGCAGAGATTATGGATTTCCATTTAGCGCGATCCTGGCACACCTCTTTCGCTTCTTCTACATCCACACATACAATACAAGCTCGTTGGTTACCGGTACTTCTTATATCGCCTTTTATTAGTATGTCATTAATCTGATCGATATAAGTTCGCCTTGGAAGTTCCCCTGCCAACGCCGCCTCTCACTTTTGCAACATAAATTTGTTTCGTTACTCTCCTACCATACCTTTTTCAATTCTAGTCAAAACATCCACTTTTAAGCCACACATATACATAAACTATGTATGAAAACATTATTGCTTATATATTTTCATTATAATTATTTATTTTACTGTGTACATTTCACAATTATTTATACTGATAGTACGAAACGCATAAGCAGTTAATTCATTAGTTAGTAGGTACTTTTGTGTAGACTTTTTCGTCCGTGTTCTGTAATGGGGAAACTTTTATAAACGCCGAAATCTCGAGGACCGTTCATAAATAACTGTAACAGCAAGCTGTTACGCACGGATGAAAATGTTCTTTCCTCTTTGGATTGAAATGAGGGTAGGCCGGCACGTAGGTAATTATTTAAGGCGCTGTACCCTCTGAAATCATTTGACCAACGTTTTTAGGCCTGTAAAACGCGTTATAATGTCTGATCCTCTTTTATTCTAAAACGTTCCTCAAATATACATTTTATTATCTTGTTTTTCCGAGTACCCTTCATTTGCAATTCTGTTTATTATGTTCAAGCGATTCATGTTTTTAACGCCTTATCTTTAACACGATTTATCATTCCCCTTTAGAAGGTATTTCTGGAACATTGGATGTATAGAAATGTTTTTAGGTGTAAAAGATGAGGTAATTAAAGCTTCTAAATGAAACATCGGGGTTAACGTGCAAAATGCGCTAACAGATAAGCTCCGGACACACACTCTCTTTGAGTAATGGCCGACCAATTCCGGTTGTTGTGTTTCCGGTATGCGGTCCGCAGTTACCTGGTGCAATAGCAATAGTCCGCAATCCACAGTTAATCGACCAATGAATCATATCTAATCAACACGTACGAAGCTGTAGGTACGCTATGGTAATTAAAAATACCTTACATCTATTATTAAATTAATCTGAAGTAAATAAATAATGTTCTCAAAAACGTAGAATTTTGATTTTATTCTTAAAATGAAAGGATTATTTTTATTGATTATTTAATTAATTTTGAAATATTGTCGCGCCTTCACATCTGTTTTGTGATTTCATTGCTATCGGTTTTTTTTTAAACGGAAGAAAAGATATCACAGACTAGGGATTGTGTGGTTAGGTTAATTTTTTTTATTACCAACCTCTGTCGTTACTATTAATTGATTTTACTTAATAAATTTGCAGCTATATAAATATTTATTTAATTTTCATCGATAATCGACCGTTTTAGAAGAATCTGCTTAAACTATGGCGCATCGATTTATATTTTTACTTACAATTGTGATTTCCTGGTAATATTTTTTAAAATAATTTTATTATGTTGTTTCGGCATTCGTATTCACACGTATAGAATTTTAAAGCGTTCATTAAATTTTTACTTGCTTTCGAAGATCGGGATTGCTCTCCGTTGAAACAAAACTCATAAATATGTAATGTCAGGGTGAAATGCGGCCTATGCAAAATTTCCACCCGCGGCGCTTACGACGGGTCATTTTCAATTTAAGCTTTCATAAATTCATCTTTGAAAACATTTTAAGATTTAAAATTGCGTACAATTGCTTTGCATACTTATAAAATTAATTATTGCATAAAAGCATTTAACTTATTATACTAATTGAAATTGTTTTCGCATTCCTTAGTGCATTTCATTTCAGCGAGAATATTGTTCGTCTACTGAAATACAAAAGCTTACGGAATTTAATTTATGCGTAGCGCTCCTCTTGTTTAGTAAAAAATAAAAATAATGCGAACAGCATTTAAAATTCCGCTTTCTCGGGTAGTCCAAGCTTATTTCATTACACAAGAGAAATAAATGCACACGTAATTCTTTTTGACACTAAATGTTACGTGTCACGACTTTTCTTCTCTTTCTAGTTATTTGGTCGCAGAAAATCGTAGCTACCTTGTAGTATAAGATACGGTATGATAAATTTATACCCTCATCTGATATTTGATAAGGGGACATTATATGTTAGATAATATATACATTAATAATTCACAAGTGATTTATGATTTATGTATATTAATAAATATTGTGTTTTACCGATGTATACATAACCTAACATATTATCTGGTCCCTGATTAAATAAAAGATAACAGTATACATTTCTTATGCAGTATTTTAGGCCATTAAAGATAATTTACTACTGTATATTTTTTAATATACAGTAGTAAAATAAACCAATATATTATCGAATGACCGTTTGTGGCGAAATTATTTGTGTATGTACTTTGAATTACCAATAATTTAAGCAGTAAAGTCAGGAATGTAGTGTAAACACATAAAATTCACCCCTTCCGCTTGACCACGGCGAGCCTTCGCAAGTCGGCACGTCCAATAACATCGTCATATTTTTTTAACATTGTAATATTGGAATAAAAGGAAGGAAGGGAAAGTTCCGCATCGAAATTACGGGGGTCGTGTGCTGGCCATAAATAATAGGAGCAATCTGTGCGTGTGTGCCGACGCACTCGGAGGAGCTCGGCCGGCGTCCGTGTTGTTGGAGACGATTAGGTACATTCCATTTAACTGCCAAGATTGCCAGACGGTATTTCAGACGTATCGGACATATTAGACATTGCTAGATTTGATTTGCGTAATCGCTGGCATCATAATACTCTTAGGTAAATGTACCGTTCAATGTAAATACAATTGCACTGAAAGTGGTGGGCAGTAAGATATTATTTTTATTTTTGGTCCTAACACCATTTTGTTACTTTTTCTACGTATATTCATGGGTATTTATTTTCACGGACATTTTATTTTAATGAATTTTATTCTATTTATATAAAAAAGTGTTTGACGTCAAATAAAGCGAATATTATCGAAAAGTAACAACTAATGACTTATTAAATTCTTTAAATTAATTGAAAAAGAATAAACCAATCCAACATTATAAATACTATAACATAAATAGCAACAAAATATTGAGCGAAGAAAACTATCGGTTAACGCATACATTGACATGCGAATAAATAATGTATGTAGGATCATTCAAGACTTGCGGTGGATGAATAATATCGAGAATGATCGTAAATACAGAGTAGAGTGACTCGGCAAGCTAAGTGACAGGTGCGGTCCGCCTCTTCCCTGTCTGCGGCAAATGAGACGGCCGAGGAGCTCCCCTAACTCATTCTGAAGCTTTAAGAAAGTTGCAATCGATGGAAATCAGCGGGTGTTAAAAGTGAACACAAGAAGCTGAAATACTTGAAAATATTTGCAATTAAGTACATTTTATTGTTTATGTATTTGGAGTTTGCGGTTAATACCTTGTGGATTTTTATATAATAAATTTATTTTCAAGTCTTCTTGGATTACGACTATAATGAGAGCTAATACTTGTATTATTTATGTACATATGGTTAATGCAAGCTTTGTGGAATGCGGATAGCGATTGCTACCGCTTTTCATATTTTAATTATTTCATATTTTCATATTTATATTTTTCAAAATGAAATAAGAAACAGCAAGGACAAAACTTTGTGATACAACAATGAACCTTAAGTCTTATTTTTATCACAATCATGATGTTCTAAATACCAACACAAAGGTCCGTACCTCACGATATCTTTTACTCGTTATCTTTGTTGTCAGAACGGTTATAATTACTGTAATCTTATAAAAGTATTTTATTTGAACTTGTTTGCTTGTTGAGGTACGATACGACAGATACGCTTCAAGCTTATGTTTTAAACCTTGGCTTAATAATCTGTGAAACTCGGAAGAATATTAAAACTTTGAATCAATCACCGCCGTCATGATTTCGCTGACTTGTACAATTTGACGTAAACGCTACCATGAATATATGAATAATACGTAACGGTGGATTGAAATATGTTGGATAAAATATACTAATCGTGGAATATCAACTCAAAAGCGACAAGTATAAGACTCCCACGCACTGACCGGATGATTTAAAAGAGAAAAATGCAAGAGCCCCTACACACTAAGTAAATTCGGATGTGGATAGCCTTATAGAGCCGCGCACTTAAAAAAATATGTCTGAAAAACTGTTTTCACCGATCGCCACGGACGCTTTACTACAAACACATTTTTTGGATTACAATTTGTAAATTCTACCAAAATTAAGCTTCCCATAGAATAGTAATAGTCACAAAGTAATATTTATAGAACATTTTGTTAAACATGTTGCTCTTTTACAGAACGCTATATCTTTTTACTGGCATTCTTCCTTGGTTAACTCTAAAGCTAGCCCCTGACTATGAATGTCGCGGTTGCTCTACGCACTGCGCAAATGGTTAACGGTACATCCACATCGGGCCATTGAGATTGTCCACGCGCAGTCAACTTCGACAAGCCACTTTTCACGTCCGCATCCGCACCCGCTCAGTGTGTAGGTTTCTTACCTAAATAGAGCCCATGTCGATACCTAGACTACTACTAAATTGACATTAAATTTCATATTACCACAAATACACAACAAACGAATTTAATTACGTTCAAAAGATATAAGCATAAGCTTTACCATAAATAAACGTGTAAAAGACAACAAGAGGTACAAAAGTTAGAAACAATAATAAGCGTTGTGCGGAGAATTAGCATAACGCTGAACAACGGCGCCGTCCCGTGGGAGCGCGCACGTGGACAAACACCGGGACAAACGGGGAGCCTTCTACGTTTCCCACAATCATAAACAATTTTATAACATATAAATAAATGCTTAAAGATACGTACAATGGATAAATATACAACTTTTAATCGAAATTTAGAAACAGATATGTTGAGCTTTTAATCTTAACAGATACAGTAAACATTCCATTATATCATCGAAAACAAAGTTATTGATTATAAAATCTTATTTTAATACATTGAACAATACAGTTACATAAGAACACGGACACTAGAAAGTATTTTAGCTATTAAAACATAACGATTATGTACAAAAAGTAATCCAACGTTTATTTTCCATTTCTATTTCAAACACTGCCTAAACTAGCACGTTTGACCTTTCCTTTTGCAGTAATAGTAAGGCAAACTAAAATAAACAAAAGTTTACGATGAACCCGTAGGTAATATCGGACCCACGGAAGGTATAACGAAGCGGCTATATGTACGCCATTTTGTAAGTGCTGAGTGAGCTCCGGCCGACACGAACGAGCCTAAATATGAAAACTGGTGCCAGTACTATCTACTCAGCGAAAACCTAGCTCGGTAGTTTTACTATCGTAATAGCGTTCACTACTTTCCTTTCTGCTTATGCCAGCATTGGCTTAAATGTATTTTGAATAAAATTTAATCAAGAGTCCAAGTTTAGATTTCAAATATTAATAACTAATGAAAATAAAATTAAAAATCACGTAAACTAAAATAGACTGAAATTTATTCAGAAAAAAATCATCGAGATTCATAAGACTGTATCAATCCTTTGCTGAACATACCCATGCCTTCTACTATAAAAGAGGAGTGCATTTGGTGGAAATTGATCTCGATGATCTCACTTTGCCATATTTCACTGTGAATGTTATTTTTGTAATGAAATAAACTGATGCTATTTAGTTATGCTTGCTAAGAATTCGAACCTAGCTACTGCTATCATAGACGCGATGCTCCACAAGTTTTTATTTATCGATATTACAAAAAAAATTAAAGATATTTACTGCAACTAGAAATTCCTAAGAAGAGAAGCCTAATCCTATTGGTGTTTTCAAAACAAAGGCATTTTTTTTTATGGAAGAAGGTGGCAAACGACCACCTGACGTCAAGTGAGCATCGCCCATAGACATCCGCAATAAGCAAATGTGTTGTAGATGCGTTGCCTACCTTTAATGGACAGAGAAGGGCATAGACAGGAATAAGGATAGTTCCTTTTTCCCGTTAACCCCCTCCCCGTCCAATCCTATTCCCGTTCCCACCCTATCCTTATGAGGAAAGGGTGGGAAGGGGAGGAGGACTGAAATTAGGCCCCCGGCACCTCACTCATCAGACGAAACACAGACTACTTCTACTTGACGCCTGTTTTCTGTGAGGTTATTTATTTATTTATGTTTGTTTTTTGTTATTTGATCACTATATTTGCGATTCAATCTGGATCCCCCTTTCAGAGACCCTTGGCTATGGTGACTTGAATTTTATTAAATAAATTTCAAATACAATATTTAATTATTGTAAGTTTTCAACGAACGTTCTTTACGATATTATTACTTTCATACATTTCTTTTCAAAGCTTCTTTGTAAAATTTTATTACGAAATTGCAAAGTTAATTTGCTCCGTAATTTGGTAATTCTGTAAACTTGTTGAGCCCATGTAATGAAGGGACGGAAACCTCTGACTTTGTACGGTAATGTTTTAATTACTTCCTTCTTATTGTCTTATAACTTTTGGGCACGTTGTGTTGCCCGTAGCCTAATTAAGAAGACTTTTAATTAAACCCTTTTATAAGTACTACTTAAAAGATTTCACACGTGTTATTTTTTTAATAAATAGAACATCTGAAGTAGAAAAGGGATGTTTTTGTAAGAGTCGCTAAATAACTTTTGATGCCCTTTTGTTCAACCCTTACGGTCTAGGTATGTTATTCCTATGAATTCATGTGTTTATTCACTTTCAGTTTGAATTTTGATATATGTTTAATAAATTTGAAATTCTAATTAATATGTATACCAATTATTTTGTTTTGTATAAATTACTGGCTGATATATCCAAGGAATTTGACGGCCAGTCAATTTTTTACCGTTGATAAACAGATTCTTTCTATATTTAAAGTCACTAGTGCTGTGCCACTACATAGGTTTTGAATTCCGATCGTAAGACTGCAATTTGGATGCTTACTTTTTTTACTAAAGATTCTATCGTCAATATGTCACCTTTTACCAAGAGAGAGAAAAGTATTTATTAAATATAAAAATTATCCACTCTCACTGAGTAACATATAAGATCCGAAACATGTTAAGGGTTAAAAGGAATTATAAATTAACAAACTGGACAGTCGGCAACAAATCTAATATTCATTTGGGTCGCATAAAATTGCTCTTCGTAGACTAAGAGACAAAAGTAGGTAAGATTTGCATATAATAAAGGCAAGGGACCACGCTTCCATCAAACACTTTTGAATAGAAGCTGGAAATTTAATATAAATTTACTAATTCACATTCAGTTACGTTACCAAAGTATGGTCTATTAAATATTTGTCTTTGTTTTCAATAGCTTATGTGTATTTAGCAAAGGACAGAAGGACGTTATGTAAATTCGTTTATATCAACGATTCTGTTATCATTAAGGTAAGGTAATTTTCGTTCTTTAGCCGCGTGGCGGAAGATTTGAAACAAAAATGAAAAATATTAAGTCTACAACCATACTACCTGAGGTCGGTACAGTATGTTCTCCTCTTCCGTATCACTCTATCAGCCGTCATATCTGTATTCACACCCTTCTTACACATATCATTTAACAGTGGTAGAGCCCGCAATAAAAACATCTGTTGCACGAATAGGCCGGCTCAACCGGTGAAATACCACGACCTCACAGAAAATAGGCGTGAAGTGGAGGTACTCTGCGTTTCGTCTGACGAGTGAGGTGCCGGAGCCCTAATTTCAGTCCTCTTCCCCTGCCCACCTTTTGCTCATAAGGATAAGATGGAAACGAGAAGAGGATTGGACGGGGAAGGTATTAACGGGGAAAAGGAAATATCTTTTTTCCAGTCTATGTCCATCTCTGTCTCTTTAAGGGAGGCATTGCAGATGCATTGCCTTTTGCATATTGCGGATGTCTATGGATAGCGCTCACTTAACATCAGATGATCCACCTACCCGTTTGCCACCTTCTTCCATAAAAAAAAAACATCTTTTACACCACTCTAACCTCTTGTACCTCAATTTCTCTATCACTGGCGTGACTTTCAGACTTCCTCTAATATACTCATTCACCATTTTATCCATCTTCGTCACATCTCACTTAGATCCATACAGTACGACAGGTCTTTACGACCGACTTGGAGATAATGTTTCTTAAGATATGTTACAAAAAGATAATCGCCGCAGCGCAGATTAGTTGTGACACTGACGATTCGATGAATGATGATGATAAGCAGTGGAAATGAGTGAGATTGTTCAAAGGCCAAATCATCTTGTTTTCACATTCATTCTTCTACTTCTCTTTTTTCTACACAGATAATCATATAGACGAACTAACCTCATTTTTTCCGACGCACAATACAAGGTACAACACAATTGTATTATATTTTCATACAACCACTTGGATTCAATAGACTAGTTCCCAAGATTAAATACAGTGTATTATCAATGGAAGTGCAACTCGAAAGACAAATTGAAAAATTACAGACTACAACCGTAACTGGTGGCTTTGTAATTGAAAAAAATATTCTACAAGGAACGATACCCACTCGATTGTTCAATTATAGGTGAACGGCCTGGATAAATGGAATTGATTTCGTTTAGATCCTAAGGCTACTTATAATAAGCCGTTTACTGGAAAACTGTGAATCGATAATAACTTTATATCTTGCTGGTGCTATTTTTCTCGGTTGAAATAGATTTAATTAACAATAATTACATTTTTTAAACATAACAACTGATACCAAAGTAACGTATAATTAATACATACATCAATTCTTAAGTAGTAAATAATAGAATGAAAAATACATGTTACATACAACAACCGATAACATTATTCTGCAGTACTTGTTTCAAATATTTAAAGAGTAAATATTACGTTAAAGTAAAATAAATATCTTCTTTTATTTATTTTTCTAACCTACGCATTTGCAGTTGGATCATCTTGATCAATTGAATAGTTTCACAATTGCAAAAAATTGAAAAATTGTTATATACATAAAAATGTTTTCACTATTTATATCTTTATTTATTAGTACATTAAGACTTAATGTTTTTCTTTGTTATTAAAGAAATGAAGTTTGATTTTCATTTGGTTCTTTATTCATTAAATAGGTACAAAGTAAATATAATTATAATTTTACAGTAAGATGCCTATACCTGCGTGTAATCATAAGGAATTTTCGATGGAAACCCTTCGGTGTAATTAAGTCTTTGTTCGGCATCAACTTTCTTTTGTCTGCCGCTAAGACTGGAATAATAACAAAAGCATCCAGACAAGGGAAGCGCAAACAATGATGTCTGCTGACTGTGGAAACGGAGCTACGAGCAGGCTACTTTTTATTAGCGCTGTATGAAATCAATATCTTCACTAAAGAATATTTAAAGTATAATAGTGAAAACAAATTTGCACAATGAAGTCGTATTAATTATATTTATTGAATGATTTTCATTTAAATGTGAAACCATAACCGACGAGCATGTATGCGTATGTATGAATGTAGAAGAAGCGAGAGAAGTGTGCCAGGATCGCGCCAAATGGAAATCCATGATCTCATGGGTTCCGGGCGTGAGCGCATATTTATTTATTTATTCTATTTAAATATGAAATCGTGACTGACCTCATGAGTGAGGTACCGGAGGCCTAATTCTACTCGTATTCCCTTTCCCATCCCTTTCTAATAAAGAAAGGATTGGAAGGGGAAGAGAGTTTGACGGGTAGGGAATGAAATATTCTTTTCGTTGTTTATCCCCACCTCTGTCCATTAAAGATAATCAATGCATTTTCAACTCATGTTGCAGATGCATAACGGTCGCTTGATATTTGTTGAACCACATGCTCGTTGACCACATTCTTCTATTAAAAAACAAACTCTAGACCCGAACTAGCATTATGTTAAGAGGGCCTGATAAATTATTTCTTATTACAAATTCTATCTTTGTTACCAGACCATTTTTTTTTCTTTTGTGCTTGCAAAAGATTAATATATTGTTTAATAAGATATAATTTAGACAACAATCTCCTATTAACCAAGGCACCTCGATGTTAAATGATAACAGGGGCTCCAGTAACAATACCTTGCTACAAAATTTATTTGCACAGAATCTCTCGGCGGATAGTTTTTCATCTGGCAGATATAATGCTCGATTAACACTCCATAACGGTCAAGCGGAAGTGTGGACGCCGCGATGCCGGAGAGATAGCGGAAATATATCGCCGGAAGTCTGCGGCCATTATTCAGGAAAGAAGATCTTCCGTCGCCACTTCATATGCGCACTTGTAATTTCGGATCACAGACGAAATTATTGTATAGAAATAAAATGTCTAACACTGTAAGTATTGTAAGGTAACTTACTAGACTTTATCATATCTTTGTTATATTTATTTACGTGTTACCATAGTTATATAGGCTATTTTGAACGATTTAACTACATAATATATAGGTTTAATATTCAGAAAACTTAATACAAAAATTTCACTCGATACTGCGAACCTTGCGAGCGTTTCTTGAGCGTCAGGAATTCTTGAGCTTAAAATCAATGGTAATAAAGCGTATAAGTATGTATATGCACGTATTTTGCCATTTTATTTGAATACTATACTGAATCTAATCTGATATGATCATTAAATTATACTAATTGTATTTTATAAGATATAATTGGAGACGTAAATATAAGAGGGTATTATTTTATGTTTCATTCAAATATGAGTTGCAACAGAATGAATGCATCACTTCCAAATTCCAATCAAAGTGAAAACTTAAAATGTCGATGACAACTTTAATAACACGTGTTTGGAACAAGTTAGAGGATTTACTGCGCTAAGATTTAACCTAACAAAAAGTAAAGTTAATACTTTATACAATATCCGTGAAATACAGTTAAACTCTTTCGACATTACAACTGTCGCATGGTACACATAAGTAGTAAGTTCCTAGTGCTAAGCTTTTTTTTAATATTATTATATTATGGAAATAATCTACTAACATTTGAGATTATTGACCATTTATTAAGATTTAAGATTGTCCTAGGACATGCTTGTCGTCAAATGGCGGACTCGAACCCACGACCGCCGTACATCACAATTCACATAACTAAAATGAATTACCTAATAAACAAATACGTTTCACGAATTACTTTTGAGATATAAATAAATTTAAGGAATAATTGAAATGAAAGCTTAACCTTGGTTGATATTTCGACGTAGCTTTTGTACACCTAAAACAAGTGTTGAAGTATTCACGAAATTACGCATGTCTCTCTCAAATTGCACCAAAAACGAAGGACAAAAAAGTTATAGGCGCTCCCTTGGGGCGCGTCGTCAGGCTAATGACTTGTCCTTCTCGCGGCACGTGACTGCCACGCGCCGCAATAACGTAATAGGTATAACATAGGTAAGTAATTTTATGTACACTATTTCATACTCGTACATTTTAGATATTGTATGCTCTGTCAAGATGAATGTTCTTGAGTAATACATAAAACTTCAAAATATTGCTACTTAATATTTAAATGGCATAACTACTCTTCAATGGCTTTTAAATAATTCTACTATGGAAGTTGTGTTATTTGCATGAGTTTCAGTTCGTGTTTTTTTTTCTTTTTTTTTAAATGTTTTTCCCTGAGAATAAAAAAGGTGCAACTGCGAATAATTACGACTAAACACAAATAATATTATTTTTTAAATGTGAGATGTATGAAAATAAGTATGTAATTGCGTTGGTGTATAAGTATTTTTTTAAACCATTGATTTTCTATTTTATCGATAGAGTTAACAATACTGGAACATAATTAAAATAAAAAAAACTCCTGTATTTTTACATTGCCTCTTGACAATTACTGATAAAAGCCTTGCCTTTATTATAAAGCCATTATTTACGATGAGTTGTCACAACATTAGGCTTCAAAGTTGACATAAAAGTGCTGTTTATCGGAGAAAGATCGTAGATTTATTGATAAATAAGCTAAAAAGCTGTAGATGGGGGAGACATTAATTGAGCGAATTAGCCCACGTTCCCGCGCAGGGCGCTGTTATCGCCCATGCTAACTAAAGAGATATACGGTTTAGGCGTTAGGCAAGCTAGGTTGCTTTAAAAAAACCGTAAATGGGGATTTTTCATATATGCGGTTGTTCAGCTTAACCAACCGATTTACAATATTTATTAGGATAATTAGTAATATACTAATGGTTAAGGGTACGGAATGCGAAACATGCACAACATGGTGGTGGGTTCAAATCCGCCATTCCACTATTGTCTTGACCCATTTCCAACCAAGTTTAAGCTTGGTTGGAAATAGTTAAAAGAAATATTAATAAATTATTTCGATAATCTACTAATACTTCACATGAATAATTGTAGATTATAGAAATAATAAAAAAAAAATATGTCCAAAACCTATTATATTATGGACTACGGTCGTAATGTACCCACATAAAAAAGGGGAAAAGTGCTGATAGAAGAAGTAGAATAAGCTGTATAAAATTATAAATATGGGTTACATAAAATTTTTGTAGGTTACAACACTCTCTTGAGCGATCATTAACTACGTAATTGTCTATAAGATAATTTAAAATACGGACTGTTCTAAATTCTTCCGGACCGTGTGTCGCGGTCGGCGTGCTCATCGTACCGTGCGACATATCAGAAATTAATTCCTGTTTTGTCGTTCACTTTATATTCAGAGCTTAATGACGTTCCATAAAGCATAGCGTACACCCAAAGCCTGCACCTAGCGTAAGATCATGAACGTGCGTGCGGTTATTAAAGGAGAAACACGATTTTGCTCTTACTGGACGTCAGCAACGGGCCTTGACAAAAACCAATATTTGGAAGGGGTTCTATTGAAACGCACCCTTTAGTACCGTAAAAAACGTGCGATATCTTTTGATTAATGTTGGAGGCTTTGTTGTGATGATTGAATGTGTTTTGAGAGTAATGAAATAATTCTCTAAAGTGCTACTGTAACCCTGATGGAGGATTAAATAGTTACTGATAGTCAACAATTTATATTTCCCTAGTATTCCCCGATTAATTTCAATATTAAAGGATAAAAATATAAATATACACTGTATCGCTTAATAGTGCAATAATTATTAAACCGGTTTGGTCGTTTCTCCCGTACGAAAATAACAAATCTTTACTATTTATACTATTAATATAGTCTTTTAATGGTTTTTGTTTTGTTTTTAGTAATTCCTTAGTATCTTTTCATCAGTTTTAATTTGATTTCTCATTAGCCTAAACAGATTTGTTGGTGACAGAGACATTTCTTTAACCTTAAATGTTTAGCTACCACTCAGAACACATGAAGACCACCTTAGGAGCCTTTTAGATGTTTCCCTTAGGTGATAGGTATTACGAAAAGACGGCTTACGGTGAAAACAAAATAATTGTATACTCGAAAAGAGTTAAACAAACGTATGAAGTAATGCCTCATTGTAGATATAGTTCCTCTTTTAATATATGATAGAATATATCAATTCACTCCGGCGTTGTAAATTGATTCATAACAGTAAAACATATGAATATGCTCTCAACATTTCTTAGATTTATTAAACATATTACCGGAAAATGGAAAAACGTTATTCACGCGCAGGTGTGCTGACGATTTGCTAACTTGCCATATTTTTGTAGGGAAATTGAGTTAGGAGCGTATGGGGGATACCCGGAACGTATTGTGCTGAACGTTGTTCCATGGTGGGGCTTTGCTGTGACAAAATTTTGATAATATATCATTTTTATTTTCCCATTTACATCCTATACTGTCTGAGTATAAATAGTCATGTATTTTTAAAAGTACAGCGTCGACGTAAAAGTAAGAACACAGTATATGTACGAAATCAGCAAGTCCATTATTAGCTTCTATGGTCTAAAAATAAAATAGTCACGCCCGTAATCCAAAGTGGTAGGCAGAGATAATACAATCCTGTTACATTTCTTATATTATGCATCTTATATTATGCATCTCTAAAAATAAATATAATATTCTTAGTAGCAAAAATGATACGATGTGTTCTCATACACCGAAGAAATATTCCTCAAATCATGAGAAAGTGTTAGGAATACTTCCTAATAGGCAATATGCGAAGCCAAAATTGCTTTTGTAACGTTGTTTTCCCTGTAACTAATATCGGATTAATCCTATTACTGGCGATTTCCAATACAGAAACATCGATAAGCGTTGTTTCTTTTTCAACAAGACAATGCAGAGTACCGTATCATCAATTTCACTGCAT
>JWHW01015507.1:605956-617735 GCA_000931545.1 Papilio glaucus | reverse complement strand
CAATGTATTAATTAGACAAATATGGGCAAGATAAGTATTCATATTTAGCAGATTATTAAGCAGGATTTTATGAACTTGACAAAGAATTCTTTACATTATTTATAAGGCATCAAAATTTGTGTTTTTTTCAAATGGCTTTTTTACACCATTACCATAGTAAAATATAAACACACTGAACTACTAAAACAAAAAGAAAATCAATATTATATCAGAGCAAAATGTTTGTAATGCTCTAAGGCGAGGAGGCATCTACATCAGAATGTGTTGTTACTCAATGTGTGTCGACTTCTTCGCTCACGGAGCGAGCTTGTGTAGAGCATCTATTAATTAGCATTTTTGGTATTTGTGAATATTCTGCTTCTATGTTGAAAAATTTAAATTCATGCTTATTAAGTATAATTAATGCTGTCGACAGCAAACTTAGAACGTATAAGTATTGTAGATATACATAGTTCGAAGATAATAAAAGAAACATTAGTTCCACGTCAAGTTCAAAGGTACGTTATAAAAATACATAATAAAAAATAACATGCTCAATGTAAAAGTAACATTTAACTAAATCATTAAACAGATTAAAAAATCAAGGTAAGATCGATACAAAACCCATCTTAAATCTATACAGATACATGAAAATTGATATGTATGTATGTAATATCTAATTAATTTTCCATACTCAATACACGTGATTCCGCGTAATCTTCTTGATTGAATTGAGCGATTTTGGTGGGCCTTTTGCTGAAAGATACATATTATTGTAAGGAAAAACATAGACTAATTAAATTTTATCGAAAGAATTAAGATTCTGCGCAAAAATTTAAAAACCCCCGCTAAGCAGTAAAATAATAAAAACTTTTTGCTCGGATTTTTTTTACTTTTCTACTCTTCCGTATGTCCGTTAATTTAAAATGTTTATGTCATTTGATATTTTTATAGTACAATTCATTTGTATCAAGTTTTTTGATTTACGTTGAAATTAACTAACTGAAACCCGTTAGCCATACGCAAAAGAAAACCAAACTTTTCTGTACTGCACGAGAAATCCAAAAAAAGGTTTAAAGGTAGAAATAAGCAGACTTGGTCCGTTTACCTTAAACACCCATACATTTATACACTCATTATATCACTATTGACCAACAGCATTCTCAATTACGGTGAAATTTGTTCATTTTCCGACTTCAATAAAGTATCAAAAGACCAGAAATATTTTTGTTTGTTATCAGTTTGCAAAAAGCCTCCAATAAATTTTTGTTGTGTTGGTTTTCATATTCGCCGAAGGTCGTATTACAGCCGTCTTTTTTTGTTAATTGCACAGAAGACATCATTACTCTTAGATTGTTTGTCTAGGAAATTATGGTCTCAGTGAACTCATATTACCAGTAGTATTATTACTTAAAACTGAACAGCAAAAATGCCAGGTAATGTATGTATAAGGGAAAGTACCCACACCAGGTAACCCGTTCGGTGTGGAGCGGGAGATTTTAATACCACGCTGGTTCACAATGGGGGGACGAGTTTTAGAATTTCGTCAAGTATCTATAGTATCTATAGTAATGAATAATTCATATAATTTATAATGTACAAATTGATATTAATAAAACAAGTAAGGAGTTGTCCTTGGGACAGCCATATGTCAGATGTTAGTGTAAGCTTACACTTATTCGGCCTAGCCCTCAGCGCGCAAACAAATGGGAAAATGTTTTACTTTTTTAATTATCTCTTTGCACAATGCTTTGTTTAGTTTAACATAATATAAGAAACTTCAATAAACATAATATTGGACCAAAAGCTTTTATTAGCTTAGTGTGTATGTTAAGAAGTATGTTGGCTTGACTGAATAATAGAGTTAAAAATAGCGTTATAAAGGAAAAGCGGACGTTGTGACTCGAATTGAGAAAGGTATGCTTCGGTGGTTCGGGCAACTTGAAAGGATGAATGAAAAGAGAATTACGGAACAAATTTATGTAGCAAAAGTCGGTGGCAGTGTTGGTAGGGGGACGCCCTAGGAGAACTTATAACGATCAGATTAGTGGCTATTATTAAAAGGGCGATATAAGGACCATAACCGACGAGCATGTATGGGTAGAAGAAGCGAGAGAGGTGTGCAAGGATCGCGCTAAATGGAAATCCATGATCTCTGCCTACCAATATAATATAATAAATACCCATCCTAAATCATATATAATCTGATACCTATCACACAGATGTATAATCAACTATCAGCTACCAACTATAATGATACAGTATTTTTATTTCCTTATAGACACGAATAGAATCAAGTGATCGTTAAGGCGCGTGGGCTCGCCATCCACAGGTACAAGACAGGGTTCTGTCTTAAAAAGATGATATGAGTAACAGTGGGGTTACCACCACAGCCCGCTGATTGCTGATTGGTCGCAACTTCCGCGATTGCTGTTGACAACGGTCGGAACGACGCCCATAACGCCTTGAATTATTTTTAGGACCGCTGCCGTCAACGTAAGTCTAGTATTGATTTATAGGACTCTCATACATTAAGGTCGGGGAGTGTGCGCATGCACTAACGGTGGTTCGACCTAGGTACATCGGCACGGCCCGGCGAGTTAATATAACGTACCGGTTAGCAACACTGGCAGAAAAATTAAAATAAAAAAAAATAAAGAAAAATTTCTGTCTATGGCGTGGGGTGAGGTGGTGAGTTGGCACATTGCTGGAAGGTTCTAGAAATGCAGTATGGACAGAATGCTTTCAAGATGGACCGATGGTCAAAGTAGCTGGAGTTCATTGACTGAGGAGCTGGGGCCTTTTGTAGCTACATATGAGAGAGGCTTACGTCCGGCATATACATCGCCAGTTTCCCCATGACTGTTTGGGTGTTCCGAAGAGGTGGAAGTTCCGAACTATCGTGCAAGAGATGAAATTATGAACTACTTCTTCAACATACAATCAAAATTCTAATATATTCAAAACATATGTAAATTAATTTTAATTGAATTTGAAAATTTTAGTATGGCGTGGGCGAATATTTTGCTTAGTCGATCATCTATACCATACACCTAAAACTGGAGTTAAATTGTTAAAGCGGTACGTGAATATGAAGTTGCTCAGTTTTATCTTTCTGCGCGTTGCTTGTGGACGTGAATATGTCGTTCGCAAAAGGTCTGTTTTTATTAAATCGGTAATAAAATACGTGCATAAAAAAGATTTTTTTTTAAGATACATAATAAGAATATATAAGGTGTTTTTACATAAAGAAACACTTAAGAAATAATATTATTTGAAGAGATGAGAAACTAGTCTTAAGTTTTGCAATTCCTTTAAACGGTGAATATTCAACAAGTGAGTTCAAATTCTTGCCGGCGTTGGATTCTGCGAGAGTTGACGCGTTTCATTTATGCACTTAACTTTATTACTCCAATGTTTTTTTTTACTTTATAACCTACTTCAAATGGAGGAGGTTATCAATTCCTCTGTATGTTTTTTACCTCAGACCTCCGCTCATGGTGAACCGACTCCGATAATTTTTTTTTGTTCGAAAGATAGTACTTGTCGATTAGTCCCATTTTTAGTCAAGATCCGACCGGTATTTATAGAGCTGTTCTTAATAATGCATAATATGACAACGTTGAATTTTACATTCTTGGCTTACGTAGGCTAAACTACAGGACTTACATTAAAATGATGTATGAAATAATTGTAGCTATTAACATAAGCTAAATAAAAGTCCGCGATGACATATATCTATCTTCTATGGTTGTCTGACCAATAGTTTAGAAAAGATCAAAAGTTTAAACTACAAAATAAATAAAAACTACGCTCAAGTGATTTCAAAAGCTACGCAGTTGACGGCCGGGTTTAGCGATGTGTTTATTACTATGTACTTTTGTTTATTTTCTTTCTTTGATTGAAAGTTTGTTGTTATTATATATTCCCATATGAATTTGATCAAGATCTAACGTTGTTTTTGAGTTATTCTTAATAAAGCGTATTTAATTGACTTTAGGTTGACGGTGGTCTCGTTTTGCTTTAAAACTACGTTGTATTAAGCCAATAGGGTGGCCACGATGCTCCTCCGAATCGTTAGATAAACGATCCTGTACCAAGTCAAAACCGTGATAACGTTTTTTTTTTTTTAAATTTTAGTCGGTTTACTCATATCTTGACAAACAAAATCAGTTAAGAAACTTTAGATTCACTAAAAATCGAGAAAGAAACAAATTTTAAACAAAAACAAAACCGACTTAAAAAAACTGTATTTAAAAACAATAAATGAACTAAAGAGTATAAATAATTTTAGTCGGTGTCCGGGAACTCACGTCGACGGTGCCCCTAGTTACAAACATGCGTAGGCTGACACCGACTCCAAAATAAACATGATTAAGAATTGATTCTTATGTTTAATTGCGTAAAATGATTTTATACTTTTTAGTGCATTTGTTTTTTTTTTAATACAGTTTTGTTGAAGTCGGTTTTGTTTTTGTTTAAAATTTGTTTATTTACGTATGATTTACATAAATCAGAAAAAACCTAGCTGAGTAAATTAGGAATATATTCTTCTTTCCCTGACTACCTTCACTGATATAAATAACAACGTTATTCAAATGCCTGAAAATCGATCGAACGGTGGCTCTTAGCGTCAGGCCGTCGTACAGGCGGCCGGCTGTAGAAAGCTGTAAGCAAAACTTATACAGTACGGACTACGTTCATACTGTGCCGACCCGACATAAGTGGGAAAAGGACAGGGAAATGAGTAATTATAACATTTCAATAATGGCTAGTCAATAATCACAATAGCAAGTTTAAACTCTTGGTTTATGCACTTTCAAGTCGAACGGATTTCTCTCTTTTTTAGTGTATAACTTCATACTATTTATTAATTTTCATCATTGTGTTTATCGTTTGAGATAAAAATCATAAAAAAAATTTAACAGGTATGAAATTTATTTCTTCTGAATTTTAAAAATTTTAAAATAATGGATTTTCCAATGATGTGTTCAGTAAACTGATAGACCAATGTAATGCAGTCATATTAATAATTTAATTTCTTAGCTTTTCATTGTGAACAAAACAATAATGGTTTTTAAAACTAACAGGAACAACCTGACTATTTATTACGATCAAATCGAGATGTTGATTTACCTGTTAGTAAAATATAAACACCACGCCGGAGTATTGTTTTGTCAATCCGGTATACGTAAGAATTAATTTTGTATCGTTAAAGCTTGAGTACCAATAATTGCATATAATTAAATCAACTTGCATCGTGCAACAGGATGGATTCAAACAAATTTACAGTCGATTTCTGATTTAAATAATTTGTACGGTATTTGGTCTGGCTGCGGATACATGTAAGAGTTAACTGACGTATTAATTACTGCGAAACAGATATCACTGTCAATAACAGTAGGGGCTTCGGTTGCATTGTACGCGACTGTACTGATATGTGCATTCGCGACTAGTAATTAAACTCCTAACTAGACGGCCGACGGGCATAACCACTCGAAGAATAAATTCATTTTAAATTTTATTATCTGTATTTATTATTGCTTGTTTGATTTATGAATATATTTTTACGCGGAGAGTTTTCTTTTTAAATCCGTTAGGAGTACGTAAATGATACTTCAACGTCTGTTATAAATATTAACATGTATGTTCGTGCATTGTAATTTTTTTATTGAAATTAAATTCAAAAATAGGGTTAAGGGTATTGCATACTCTTATAATGAACGTATATAATAAAATAATTATATATAATAAAATAATAAAAAATTAAAAATCGTAGACGTGCCTCTATGAAACGTCGAGTTTATACTATTGCCATCTAATTTTTGTACCGAAATTGATTCCGTTTATAGGGATGAAAAAAGAGGTAGCGGATACTTGTTGCCTAAGCTTGATTTCTTGTTGGTTCGCAAGTTTGTCTCGCAAGCGCGATTATACATGCTCGCTACAATAACATTGCACGGATGTTTATTGTGATTAATAATGCGTCATTGATGGTTGTGGGATATTGATTGCAAATTTGTGCTCTGTAGCGTCTATGCATAGAGTATTATCTTTATCGCCTGGCGAGCAGTGTGTAGAGTTGCGATTCGACATAACTACGCCAGATATGATGCTTATGTTTGTCTTTGGCACATCTTTTGATGGATCATTGATAGGGTCACGAGTCTTCCTGTGACGGTATATAAGTGGTTCGTGGCAAATGAATTAAGCTGCCTGTAAAGTACCCAAGTTTATGAATGAGGGCGAATTATTGGTGGTGATGGTAATTTGATTGAGACTTACATTGTGCGTTAAAGATGATATTATAGATGATGAGATTAGAAATTAAAGATGATCACAAACACAGTGGCCGACTGCCCTGGCTTGGTTAGTAAGCCGTGGAAGTAGTAGTAAGGAGGGAGTAAAACTCTCAAAGCTTGCGTAGACACCGCACAACGAGGGAATTAACCATCCCCTGAGGCGAGTTTTGAACTCCCAATGCGCTCTGCAGGTAGAACCTGTGCTGATCAAGTCTTGGTGGTGACGGCTTACACCTGTGGGTGTACGCATCTACATGTGGGTATCGATCGAATAGATTTGAGCCGGAAGCTCTCATGCTGGGCTTTACCAGTATTTTCTGCGACATACGGTGACCGATCTGTTGTCCCTTTTTGGGAGGGGGAGTGCAACCGCTGGACGGCGCTCACCGTACACAACGGGGATTTCTGCTGGAGCTATGTTGTTGGTGTTACGAATAGGTTTGTATCGGATATTTGAGAATGAAGCATGTAAATTATAGTACATTTTATAGAAATATTTTGGAATTGCAATTGATCTAGTGCTTTAGTAATTTAATGTATTATTTTGGCAAATTTATATAGACTTTAATCAATTTAATAATTAGCTTCCTAAGGCTATCGGAAACTTTAGGAAACGGACAGGGCTTGCAAAATAATATTTATTAATTATTTAAAAATGTTACGCAAAGTTTGTCGACACCGTGTACCAAATCCAGAATGCGAGACAGAAAGACAGAGCGAGATATATACATATACAGACTATACTGTATATATATCCTACTATAGTATTACAACTAATGTCTTAATAACGAATTAAACAACAAGAAGAATGCATGCATAAAAACCTATACGAGCATAATCGACCACTTATGTTCAATTTCTGGAGGATAAAATTATCCGCAGCATTTACTCTCAGAGTAACTCATAACACGTTACACCACTTTGTAAAGACAAAAATTTACCCCCAGTATAATTATTTAGCGTTTTTTTGTTATCCGTGGCACGTTGAATGTGAAGCGATGTACGAATGAATAGGAATGCAGACAAATTAAAGAGGCCTTTCATTATCTCATTATTGTGTAACCGAACAGGACCTATTCAATTTAGTCGTCACATTGAACATGTCAATGATATTGTCAGTGTGGTATTTTTCAATCAAACAATCTTGGCTACGTTCCACTAAGCGTTCACAGCACGCACGCTAACGATCACAGTTTTTCCCGTTCCACTTGTTTCCGAGCGTTACAATTTTAAACTTAAGTGGAATGGATTATGGACCGTTTTGAGCGATGATTTAAATAAAACAAATGGCGAGTTACAAAAAGTAAAGCAAGAGCTGAAAGAGGTTAGGTTGCAGTTTGTAAGTTGGAAATGAACAAAAAAATATAATTTTATGTCTAAAGTTATACGTATATATTATACGTATATATATATATATATATATCATTTTTTAAACGGCGATATTAGGATATTTGGTATCATTTTTGCGCCGCAATAATGGTCCATAAAGTACTCTTTGTTTCTATTAATAATATAAGTAAATTTGTCAAGGATCACAAAACCCACATATTGTCGTTGAGAGCTTGGCGATAGCAATATGACGACGTCATTAGTGACGTTTTCGCTGCGACCACAACGATCATAGTCGTCAAGTGGAACGGCTCAAGGAGCATTTTGGGCGTAGCGAACGCGTAGTGGAACGCAGCCCTTGTGAAATTTAACTGTTTGCTTTTTTTTAAATGTATGAAAGGAAATGAAGTGCTAACTGGCTATTACAGGAAAAATGATATTGCTAAATCTTGTAACAGACCACATTAATATAACTTAAAATAACATTGTAATCTTCACTGTCGTCGTGTCAACGATAAATAGCTAACATAAATATTTGACTCCATTTTGATTTCATCTAAGGTATAAAGCCCGTTTTCCGTTCAAAATTCTTATAGCTCATATATTTCTTCGTTATTCGCTTCTTTATTCTCCGGATAAGTAGTTGGTGAAATTAAATTACGGTTATCTGAGAGTAAATGATGGCTTTATCCTTAAAATAAAACTTATTCTACTTTGGTGAAATTTAACCTTAGATGAATAATTATTCAAAACGTAACATTTTGACAGTGCGCATTGGCACGAATGGGCAGGCTCAACTAGTAGGATACCACATTGGCACGAATGGGCAGGCTCAACTAGTAGGATACCACATTGGCACGAATGGGCAGGCTCAACTAGTAGGATACCACATTGGCACGAGTGGGCCGGCTCGACCGGTGAAATACGACGACCTCACAGAAAACAGGCGTGAAGTAGAAGTATTCTGCGATTCGTCTGATGAGTGAGGTGCCGGAAGCCTAATTACAGTCCTCTTCCCCATCCCATAAGGATAGGATGGGAACGGGAAGAGGATTTGACGGGGAGGGGGTTGAAGGTCCCATATCAGTCTACCCCTCCTCTCACCTAAAAGGGTAGGCAACGCCTCCGCAACACATTTGCTTGTTGCGGATGCCTATGGGTAGCGCTCACATAACATCAGACAAGCGTACAGTAGAAGTACTCTGCGTTTCCTCTGATTAGTGAGGTGTGGAGGTTTAAGTTCTAATTCTAATCCTCTTCTCCTTTCCATCCTCTCTATGATCGATTGTTGTTTCATGATTGATTTCTGCATTTCTACTGATGAGTTAGATGCCACAGGTCTAACCCTAGTCCAATATCCAATAACAAAAGGATGGGAAGGGGAAGAGGATTTGACGGGGGTGGGGACGGATAGGAAAAGGATATATCCTTTATTCTGCTTATCCTCCCCTCCTCTGTCCATTAAAGGTAGGCAACGCACCTGCAACTCATTAGCTTGTTGCCTATGGCTAGCCCGTTTAGAATAGAGTTCCTTTCGCTGTATCTTCGCTGTTTAAATGTACTAACCCTGTACTGACTTTAAATGATTTCTGTTATCTTTAACTTCTGATAACTCGCTTTCACAACTCAATAAACTCAAAATTCATATTTATTTATATTAATAAAAACAAGAAATGAGTTGTCTTCCAGCCATGTCACCTGTTACTGTTACGTTTACACTTATCTGGTCTGGCCCCCAGCCCGAAGACAAACGAAAGTATAAAGACCTTCGTTTTAAAAAAGTATTTATTAACTCCATTATCTGATTTTTTTCATTTAATTAAATTTAAGGTCAAAACTCTTAGTCCTCTAAACCTCTCTGCATTTATAAAAACAAATTTCTCTAAAGATTAGTATTAACATCACTAAATTAAAAGGTTTACTTGTTGGCCACTGAAATTTAAAAGACTAACATTGAACAAAAATGAAGAAAAATATGACGATCTCATTGAAAGAAAAAAGGCGCGTTCGACCACTGTGAATATTTCTGGAGGAGGATATAATTGTAATAATCTCTGTCGTAACAATTATATAAATATCCCCAAACACCGGTATCCGATTTGACTACTACAGCCTACAATTGTATAAGGTGCAGGTTCGGCCTCATATGGAATACTGCTCGTATCTCTGGGCTGGAACTCCCAAATACCAGCTTCTTCCGACCGGCAGTGTATCTACAGTTCCTCCTTCGTAATATTGATGTTCATTTGCGGCGGTCATCACTTAGCTCTAGGCAAACCATTGCTCGTTTGTCCCCTTCTCCAATTAAAAAAAAACATAAATAATTATAATGCAATAGCACATTAATGCGAGTACTACTTAGTGGAAGATGGGCGGAAAAAGTTTTCAGCCATTTAAAGGAGTTATGCGATGTATTAATAAACGTAGCTAGAGAGGGGCTTGTTAGGGCGACTTCGACGTCTTATTATTCGCTTCACTAAAATGCAATAATAAATAGATCACAGCATTCCTGCTCCGTTATTTGCTTTCAATATTTAATATTTGTTTCGATATCTTATTACTAGGTTATTTATAGTAATAAATATAATGCAATATTTTAGATCATGATCTGTTATTCAACAGAAATTAATTCATAAAGTAATTGCTTTCGAATAAGGTGAATAAATAATTTTCAATAGGTTCAATTGCAAAGAAAATGTTTACTGTAATAGATGTCTCAGACTATAAATAAACTCTTAGAGTGTGATCGACTTATTCGACAGACTTTTACTATCAAGTTAATATAAGTTGAATTTATCTAATAATTATTTCGATGAGACGCAAACAATATCATAATGTCTTCCATTATATGTCTTTTATCTCATGGAATTGACAAGAATGATATGTGACATGGACAAGCGAACTTCTTGAGGACATTGGACAAGGGCGGAGATCGTTATAATCAAGCAGACAATTGTTAAGTGTCGTAAGTAGAAAGAAGTTTGTTTATGTTAAGTAAAAATACATTTCAATTTTATAAATATGTAAAAAAAGAAATTGAGCTAACTTTAAGATATTTTAGGGTTCAAAATAGCTTCGAAATAGTAATAGCTTAGTACACATACCCTGGGTAACTAAGCAAGTAATCTTCTACTGTGTCAGTCGCTACAGCGCGACTGGGCAGTTCAAGGGAGACGTCACTGAATGAAGAACTCGAACGGATGTTACATATTATGTAAATAATTGGAATCCATCGTATCCTAACCGAGGACACCTAAAGGTATATAATTTGATTAAATTTGAGGAATTTAATTGAGAAATCGCTGCATTTCATCTATTGGTGCAATGTGTAAACTTTTTAGAGGCATCATATCCTTCATCCCTCCTTTTTTTATCTTAAAAAGGCATTTCCACGCTTAAAACCTTTAAGTAAAAAATAAAATTTAAGTCCCTTTTATTTTGATTGAAAAGTAAAACTTTAAAAATTATATTTTGAGATTCAGTGTTTTTTGTGACTGACTTGGACACTGTATGCTTAAAAGAGGCATCTACATATCACCGTTTTGAAAGGCCACCGAGCCCTTAAGCGGCTTCGGCGGACGCTCCACGGAGTGACTGCGCTCAAGGAACCCCGAGCGGGGGCCTACTACGTTTAGCCCCAGTACGTCCGAGTGCAGATCTTATAGTGCATATATGCTAAGGTACTATAGCTACCCGTGGGGTCTGAATGTGCAGTACGGCCAGTGGTGGAGTTCCCTTCCGAATTTCGCGATTTCCTGATGGGGAAACGCGGACTAAAACTTCAAAACCCCCCCTTGTACACACTATTCCCAGAAATGGGAGCAATAAAAAATTACGACAAACAGTCGGCTCGCGAACAAAGGGCGATGGCGCGTTTATGACACATACCTGCGCGGAGCATGGAGCACGAAATTTCAGCGCAAAAGACGCTTAGCCAAAGCCTCTTTTAGTAACTTAGCTCTAGCGCTCCCACCGTAGAGGGAGCCTCGGCTCCGGCCGTTACTTTATTATTATTACCGGATTGGAAGGTTGTTGACTTTTTAGGTCGCTTCGGCGGACGCTCCGTGGAGTGAATTAGCTCAAGGGCCCCTGAGAGGGGACCTCAGCTTGGACCGATCCCGATTCGTGGGTGCCCGAAAGGGCCGAGCCTCAGCTCGATCGGAAGCCTC
>JWHW01015507.1:563167-576819 GCA_000931545.1 Papilio glaucus | reverse complement strand
ATTAAATACATTGATAATGGTAAACGAATCGCGATTAAGTTTTATGAGATGGTGTTTCACAAGATAAAGTTTCGTGGAATATTGTCAAAATTGATATTCCACGTTGTTTCCATCCTTGTTGGCAGTAAACGCACCACAGAGATAAATTTAGGTATTATTTAGATCGGATTTGCTTTTTATTAAACTGTTATTGTTAGCTGAATTTTAAAATCTCACATAGTGATTAAAAATTACGATTTTGCAACCCTTACATTCTTATTCGCACCATAATCGATTTCAAAATGAATTTTTGAAGTTTTTGAAATGTGTTATAATTCGCTTTAACTAAATTATTAACATAATACTTTACCTTCTTTACGAAAAAAAAAATGATTTTAAAATAATTATACTTTCAAACAACTGTGCGACATGAATAGTTGTCAAACGAAAGTTTGACGTCTATTCATTTAGTCTCGTCAGTTTGACACCATGATTAATAGACAATTTGCAAAGTGGACATATTTTTATGATTTTTTTTTATTTTTTTTCTTTTGTTCTAAACCATTCCAGTTTGGAAGAGAATAGCGACGCAAATAATTAGATAACCCGATGAACGTCGTATATACCACGTAATAAAATTTATTTAATAAAATACAAATGAAAGCTACGTTTTTATTAACGTACGTGAAAAATAAATGTTAACATTAAATTCAAAACTTTCTGGTAAAATACTTTTCGTTTTATTTTTCGGTGCATAAATAAACAAATGGATTTCACATGCGCGAACACAATAGTTTCACTATCCACCTGCATAATGCAGTCCAGGGGAATCACCGCTAATTTACAACGCCTTTACAATATGGACATTTATCTAGTTGTTATTTAATTTGCCGGTATCGTTCCGTCCTAAGGGAATGCCGCTTACAGGAGCTTAGTTTACAGGAGGTTTGCGTATATGCAACCGGTAATATTTATCTTGTCAAGCTCGCTAGCATTATTTTGTTGTACACGAAATTAATGAACTTCTGCACCTATTTGCTTATATTCCATATTCAGTCGGTATTTAACATTATTCGTACATGCAAATCTAAGTATTTTCAATATCTGTTTCTCATCTGGCATCGGTGTGGTGTGAATTAGCTCACAGACCTGTCAGCTCGACCTCTCCTCTGTATGTTATCGTTAAAACAATACGATGAATGTAAAATTAAGCGGAAGTGTTTTTACGGTCACCTAAATGTGTCGAACTCCCTTTGCAATCGTTGTATCTATATTTTTAACAAAAAAAAAAGATTTCAAAAGATCCCATACGTGCGCTGCTGTCGAACGATAGGTCCGAGTCGAACGCCACCTGACATGTATATTTTAAATGTTTCTCATTCTTAAATCCTAAAATTTCACAGAAAATTACCGATTTTGGTCTTTTTTCTTTTGGCTTTTTATATTCTTACTACACCTAAGCCTTCCCTGTATTGAGGACATTAATACAAAAAGAAGCATCGAAATCGGTAGAGCCGTTTTTGAGAATAAGCAGGACAAACGAACAGCAATTGGTTATTATATATAGACTAGGAACTTAAATTTTACATTTCGTAAAAAATTTTTAAGTTTAATTTAAAAAAAAATATTTCGTAGTATGTATTGTCAATAATAGAATACAAATGACTTTTAAAAAGACTGAATCCATCATCAGCAACCAGGAGGCATATAAAGCCACTGATCTATGCATTATTATGATAACAGGTGACTAAAATTATTTTAAATAGTAGTGCTTAAATAGAATTTCGCTTTGTTTTACGTTTACTGTGTTGAGTGTCATTTGTTTTGACGAGGGTAATATTCTAGTGAGTTCTCAGAATCTTTTAATTAGGTAACATAGTTGGATAGTTCATTTCTCTTTCTGAGTATAAGAAGGAGACTGGCGCTAGCTAATAGAACTTTTCGTTGAAGTGCTCACATAATTAGAAGTAGGAAATTTTAGGTTTATTTATTGCCATGGTAAACCGGTTTTTTGCCTTTATAAATTGGGGTTTCGTATGACTTAATTTTTATATTTAATATATTTTTCAGTATCTTCTATAAGACGACGCCTTGTTTGCAACTGGTCACATCATTTGGATCGGTTTGCGGTGGTGGTAGCAAGGGTGGCGGAAGCAAGCTTACTGTAACGTACAAGCCCTACACGCCACCACCTTACAAGCCTCACGACAAAAAGAATATGGACCTGAATAGGCCGATGTCGCCCCACCTAACTATCTATGCGCCCACACTACCCGCCATGACTTCTATAGCCCAGCGCATAACTGGTAATTATCTTATTGAATGAGTAATTTAGTAGACATAGTCCTCGGTTGATTTAAATTGAATGGCGGGTGAAATCGCGAGGCAAAGCAGTACACTATAATTCATCCTGCGCTATGGACTTTTATGGTTTGAAGTCGCAATTAACTAGGAATATATTATCACCACCATCTGCACGTTATAATACACGCAATCACGTAGCAGAACATTGATATTATGCAACAATTTAAACATATATTGAATTGTTTTAAACAAAACTCGTCTATATAATATGTATGATAAAATAAATTTCCAACTAAGTTTTTATCATTAATTTTCTAAGATATTTTTTCAATTCAAAGTAACTTGATAAAACTTTACAAATTTATGTTTATTCGAATCGGCATATCTCGCTTGAAGTTTCAGATTGAAGGACGCTTTTGCAATTTCCGTTCAGGTAGGCGCTGTTATCACGCAAAACATTTTTAAACTTCACATTTATAGATTGCATGATAATGTTTCTATTCTGCTTACTGCTTCTTCCTGGAAATCATAAACACTTACTAGAACGAACAATACACCCTCAAGTGTCAGAATATTTTACGTATAAATTCCTTAAAATATTTTTTATTTTTATAGGATCATTCGGATTTTAGCGTAGTTTACACTTCGTTTTAATCTTAGTTTATTAACAAAATTTCTATGAAATTCGTTTTGAATCTACTTACACTAGGACAATGCTTCAAACGTTAATTGAAATTATTATTTTTAATTAAATTAAAGAGAATTCAGCACCCTTTTGTAAAATTTAGTTATTTTGTAAATATAATAAGTAATAAAAATGATGTGGATAATTGTACTAAAAGCTACCAGATAATTCGATAGCTGGTCAACACACCACTATAAATGCTATTTATATATTTACTCAATTTACAATACTTCATACGATTTTATTTTATAAATTATAATTAAAAAAATTATAAATTGTAGAACGAAAGCAATTACACTTTTAAAAACAATAGGAACGCTTTAGAACAATTACATTACATACAAATTAACAACAATATATAACAATAACAAATTTATAGGTTAATTTAATACAAAAAAATATTCTTTGTCAGTTAAACATGAAAGTAGACGTTTGTTTATAATTAAATAAACTAAATCAGATGTTCTAAGAATATATATGTTTGATATAGTTAACATCAAATTCCTAAATCTGTAATTTTGTCTTTGACAAAGGTTTTGTTAATATATTAGCTAATATGAGATCTGTTAATAAATATTTAATTTCAGCTTTGACGTTGTTATCAATTACTCAACTAAAATGACGTAAGTCAATATGTTTTGTTCTAGAATGAAACATAACATTCTTACAAAGTTCAATAGCAGATTAATTATAATTATTTTAGCTGTGATGCCAAGTAACTCAGATAAATTTTTTTTTATTAACACAACTTATATGTGTCAGACAAAGCCCCGTCACAAGTCCATCTGCGTAAGCTGTAATATGAACACTAAGACCCAAATCAACTGGACCCTCCTTAAAATTATTTTTTCAACTTTCTAATGGAGTTATCCATAGCAATTAAGGAAATTTATCACATGACTCATGTCCGATCTGGTGTACATTTCTAGATACAATCGAAGGTCAATCAAACCTCTGTAGTCATAAGCTGCATTTTTCTGTGTCTCCTTAGGTAACTTGAGTCCAAACTCGACGACCTAGCTGCAGCCTTACAATCTTCCATACGATATTTCTTAAACAACTTTTGAATGTCATCAGATGTATTTAGATAAATTTTCTAGATTTCAACTGCTTGTTTTACTTTATCTTTTGTTTCACGTTTCTTTCTGAAGTTGGAAAAGCTTATTAAATCAACATAAAGAGCTATAACGATTTACACATACAATATACGCATGGTTCTGAAGTAAAGCGTTTAAAGTTTTTCACACAGTGTCCCGTTAATTTTATCGTACTAATAATATATGCTGTATTTATGCCTGCTGAAGACCATAAACTGCTTTGTTTAGCTTATTATATCAAATTCTCACTCGCTGTAACTTCAAAGCGGTTGTTCCATGTACATTGTTTCCTGTAGGTCTCCATTGAAGTATTCAGTTTTAACATCCATAAGCTTTATAGTCAATCATTTTTCACTGCTAATGCAATTAGTAATGTGTGTAGTAACTAAGTGAGGAGTAATCTTATGAAAGGAGAAAATGTTTCTTCATAATCAACAAATTTCTGTGTATAACCTTTGTCTGCAACTAATCGAGCTTCCTCTCGCTGTTTACTCCATACTTTTTCTTAAATATCCACTAATACTTCACTGTCTATTGTCTTTATATTTTATACAGTCTTTATGCCAACTTTCTACTTCTGGGCCAACTCCTCGGCTACAGTTTAAGGTTCGTCGGGATCACTATTTACATCATTGCATTGACAAACAAAAGTAAAGTTTTCTTCTTTCTGTCCAGTATTTCCAGTTTTCGAGTGATCAACGCAATGATGCTATCTTATTTCTCCTCTCGCCTTCGAGTGTCTTCTATAAACTTGGCTATAACATGCTCCGTGGTAACCATTCTCAATGGCCATAATTAGAAAATCAAACACTTCGGTTAAACCACTCAACATTATTATAGCTAAAACTCATCGTCTACTGGTGACTCAATTTGACTAAGCTGATGTGAGGCTTCTTTAATTTTATTGAGGTTATTCACCATCGAGTTAGAATCACTCAACCTTTTAAGCCGTTAAAAAGGCTTCTAAAGAGACATAAGTACTTTTTCATGCACGAATATGAGGGATTACATCGGATTGAACAGAAAATGCATTTTGTGCTAGCGCCTTCTCGTCCTTTCTTTTATCGGCGTCGTGCTGCGATGAATTCCCATACTTAATGGATCAGTAGCGTCCGCTTTGTGCATTTCCATGTCGAATACCTTTTAGACCCTCTTGTTGACCAGATTCCGCCACGTGCTAATTTTCTTCAGCTTGCGTTCGATATCAATATTATTTCGTGGATCATTCGATAAACCATCGATCTACTACCATGTCATATTTCGGGGCTTTAATTTAAAATCTCTTTGAATATACTTAACAAATAATTTATTACAGAACTTAAAAGAACAATACAATACGTCGGTTACGGTCGCTGGCAGAGAAAAGGGTAGATGATACATCGCTCATAGTTTATATAGGCACTAGAGGATTGCATTATCTTGCTCATACATCTTTACATAGTATAAAACAAAATCGCATCCGCTGTCTGTGTCCTTAGGTCTTTCATACTACGCTACGGATTTTAATGCGGTTTTCATCAAAAAAACAAAGAAGGTTAATATGGTATAATAAGTACATTAGAGAAAAGCAGATAATTTCAAAGATTTGTCGTAAAATGTGCGCTTACATTACAAACGCTGGCTGAACCTTACGATATAGATGGAAAACAGAACCGTATATCTTTAAAATATCAACTAAATAATTCGCGATAGCATATATCTATCTTTTTACTCTAAATTCTTAAAACAATTGTCACGTACAATGCGGTAGTTGAAAAGCCAATAAGCCAGATACAGTATTAATTCTCATCAACGTAAATACATAAGCATTTCATGCACTTTATGATAACCTTTTACACCATACAATTCAAATGATTATCTTCCGAGTTATTGCCGAATACAAATTAATGCGCACGAAAATATAAAGAAGCGTGGGTCACACACCGATGCGACCACCCCAGCGCCGCGCCCCTTGCTGTCGTCCACTGTGCTCAAACTCAATGCCCTCAAGAGATCGATCCGCCAATTAATACACAAGCAAATTAGTACATTAGCCACATCATTATAGTATTTCTTTTAATAAAACCTTTTAGCTTAAAAAAATATTTTCAAGCTATTACTTTTTATTAAATTACTTTCTCATTCTATTTGAAATTTCTAGTATACACTATTCTACGAGTCGTCATTTGATACCCATTTTTAGGGTGTTGTGGAAAAAATATGTAATCCGCCATTTTGTTGCGGGGGCCATCCTGGATTTACAATTATACTGAATATATTGAATTGTATTGTCATCAGAACTAAAGATGTGTACCAAAAAACCTGATCAATAAATCAACAGGAAGAGGATAAAATTTCTGTTGGTAAATTTGACCTAAAAACCGAACCGGGCAACATAAATAAAACCATTAAAAGCCTGCAATTCTCTTAATACTAAAACTTCTGAAGGAAGAAAGCAAAGAATCCTTTCGACTTAGCACGTTATCTTTCTAATTAACAATGATAATTACATGAATTTCTTTTGTTATTAAAGCATGCTCTATGTTTGTAAACTAAATAATTATAGAAAATATTTATGTCAAAGCAAACTTAGTTTATATTTTCATCATCAGGCAGTTTCAGTCCATTGCGGGTCGTAGGCCTTCCCCTACGCAACTACTTATAGTACCCTACTTATAGTACAAGATACAAATTTTATTTTGGTTTATACATTAATTGATCACTCACTTTACTTATTTTTGTGACCTCGAGATAAAGTGAAGAACCTTAAATAGGTTGAAGTACACTTAAGTTATGAAGCTAATATCAAAATAACTATAGTGTAGTATATATAACTATAGTAATAGTGTAGTAATGGTATAGTTATAAGTAGATTGATAGTATAGAAATATAATGAAGGTACTTTGTATGAATGTGCAATGATGTGTTAAATAAATAAATCAGTTCGTCCGCCAACCCCCGTCTATCGTCGACGTGTCCCCCGCAATTACTCCAATAACTAGACCGACAAGTCAGACAGGGCTTAGCGTCGCCGCTAACCACTCAAAACCATGGCAACCGGCAAACAGCGGAAAACCATTTCGGGCTGGACACTTCGGTAGCGTAATAAGCAGATGATTTAACAAATTAAATATTGGTTTACATAGTTTTTAATTGATTTTGATTGTTCAATAAATATATTCAAAGCTTCAACATTCACGCTAATTCATTTTATGTGAAGGCGTTTTAGCTTTATGAAGTGCGTTTAATCTGAATTAAGGTTCCAAAGGTCAACCTATTGCCTTACACGGTGCAGACAAAATGTTTTTTTTTTCAAGAGAGAAACACAACCTCATATTGCAGGAATGGTGACTTATTTTATCTTATAATGTTCTTTGTATATTTCCAGGTGTGATCGTGCTTTCCTACGCGTTATTGGTGGCTTTTGGTTCATTATTTCTTCCCAACGGTGTCGACTCGTACGTGTCTATGATCCAAAGCTTGAACATGGGAAGTTTTACCATTATACTTCTTAAAATATTACTGGGCGCACCTTTCGCTTATCATTATTTCAATGGAATAAGGTACTGCGCTTGGAACGCCGGTAAATGGCTGGCTATCAAAGATGTCTACGAGACAGCTAGGAAGAGTTTCATTCTTACCGCTGTGTTTACTGTTTTATTCTCGCTTTTTTAAATGATTGCATATTTTAAATTATACTTAATAAATACTATTAAAATGAAAAGTATATTTATTTACTTTGACTATTTGAGAAACGATATCCAAAACATATCAAGCGGTAATAACCCGTATTTTAAAGTTTATTCAATTTAAGTACTTAGCCATAAGGCTGAGTATAGGGTGATTTTTATTTATAAAATTCTTTTTGTATTTACAAATATATTATATTTGTAAATACAAAAAGAATTATGCAAATTCGACTATATTTTAACAGTTACATTTGAGTATGTTTTGATTTACTTCAAAATTCATTATTGGTTTATTAGTTTGAAACGAATTAAATTATAGACTGTATAAGGTTTTTCCATCACCAACATGCGTGCTTCTGAATTTATCACTTTTAATTTATTTAATTTTGAATTCGCATTGCTGAGGTAAAATTATTAATAAATAATGAAATATTTATCTGGTTAATGATTTTATCACAACTAAATACAATAGCAAAGGGTAATAAAACTACTTTTGGTTGTAATAATATATTTAATGTATAGGGATATTACCCTATAACAGTGTTATGTAATTGAGTACTTATTAATTTGTAATAATGTAGGCAAAATTATCTTGGATTTAACATGTTTTATTCATATAAAATTTGTTCTTGTCCGTTTGTTTATGTACCGAATGTTTAATACATCAGTTATTATTTTTTAATGACCACAAAAATATAATCCATATTACAAACCTTTGAAATTCTCAACTCTATTACAATATGCATGTATTATACATATCAACCTTCCTCTTGAATCACTCTTGATGAAAACGACATCAAAATCCGTTACATAGTTTTTAAATTTAAGGGACAGCGGAAGCGACTTTGTTTTGTACTATGTAAAGATTTACAAAAAAACAATACGAACAAAGAAGGTAACATCTTTATGGGGTACAATTTGTCATATTATGCATTAATACACCTATTACTATTTGCAAGATTTTTGCTCTCTTTTTATTGGGCAAACTTTGTCACAGCAAAATATTTTCTAAGTCCTATGTAATAGGAACAATGCAACTCTTCGCTGCTTGTTCACATAATTGAGAAGCAGCATGTTAATGTCTGCATTGAAATACTATACCTTGACTTGCCTGCGGCTCTCTGAATACCGGGCTTCACTGAGCCATCTAAAACGAACGGTATTGAACGATCAGGTAATAGGTTTAATTGATACCGACGTGTGATAACGGATAGCAAATTCAATATGCAAAGTAACATGCTCAATAAAACAAAACAAATTCAATAAACAACGCAAATTTTAAAATATTTTATACGTTAACACGAGAGCATAAAATAATGCTAACTCAGTGGAAAAGGGTGCATCTTACAATTCCAGGAAAGTTCAAGACTTGCACAATAATGAACCGAGAGGAATTAAAATAGCCTGTTTGTATTAATCACTACAGATAGACTCCAGTTCAGTTTGGTCTGGGTTAGGTCACTTATGATACCCGCATCCAAGGAGACTAAAACTACACTGAAAAATATATCTCAACACCAGTATAATCACATTCTATATTAATAAATCGGCTAAGAAGCATACAAGCTTTCTATACTTATAGACAAGAAGTATTACGTCAGATGAATATACAAGATAGTACCAACAAAAGGATTTTATCGCTGCCTATGACTCTTGAGTCAAGTATGTTAATATTTTCTTTTGTAAGATTACCTTTTATCTATCTAATCTATTAAAGATTATTTACACGCCGAAATTGTCCCACGACAATTTTATAAATCACAGCTGACGATATGGGATATGAAAATTTTCCACTGACGTATTTTAACTTAGTTACCGTAACCGTAAACAAGACTGTATCGATTGATTTATAAACTGCGTAGTTGCAAGTGACCTTTGACATTTATTGTTCTAGAAGGTGGGCCACCAACCCACCTCCACGGCGGAAGGTTGAGGCAGGTGGGCCACCAATGCAGCTTCTCCCTTGCACATCGCTCCGCCTCCTCACCTTGCAACTTAATGTTACTACGTATTAAACGAATGCTACAAACGAATATCAAATTTTCGGGAAAAAAAAATCCAAAAAAAATGTATCTAAGAAAAACTTTTAATATAAATTAACATCGACTTTATTTCCTTATTCTACAAAATAATTCAACACAGATTGTCATAAATTTGTTTTGTTAATTCAAATACAAGTTGAGACACAGAATCTAGAATTTTATTTAAAGGAATTATTAATTAAAATCACTGGACATTGTAAAGCCTTATTCGAATAGAAATAGTAACTTAATTAGGGAACATTGTTTAGTTAGAGTTCGAACGGCAATAGCGAGGAGTAGGCTCTTAGGGAGCACACAACTCAATTAGTTACTGGGAAAGCCAAATATCATAATATTGTGTGCTACTTTTTTGCTTTATTTTTATGTTATTTATTTCTACTCGTTCCTATATCTTACGAAATTATCGATTGGTTTTAATATTATTTGTTTTAATTATTGCCTAATTTTAAAATTGGGTTTAAAAATTACTTTATTCATTCTAAATAAAATATTAAAGTATAATCGTAAAGTTTGAGAACCGGGTTCAGGTTTGCGCCTAGCAGCCATTTATGTTAGCCAGGGATCTGCACATGCGCAATTCTCTTTTGACAGATCTCTTTCACCTAGTCCGTATATAATTTAGCGGCTTACCTATAACAAACGCCGAGTTTGTCACTGCTCTTTACCGGTACATTTTTGAAGTGTAGTCGAGCGCAACATTAGATTCGGTAAGTATTTTTTATTAAAATGTAAATGTTATCTAAACAGTGGAGAAATTAAATTCGATTAGGTTATTTGAAATTTTCACATTACTTTTTTTACGGAAGTAAGTAATGAAATATCAACAGTTCATGAAAGAAACATTTAATCTTTATTAATCTTATACTTGTTCTATGTTGACTTCGTGATTACTCTTTTGTTTAAAATTTCTAAATTAAATTAGAATTGTGTTAGAGACTGCGCTAACTAAATTTGGAATAATACGGACAAGCGTGTGGCTTAATTTTCACGGTTGGCGGTTCGAATCCAACTTGTGACGATAAGTTGTCTAACTACAACCTGTATAGGACCTGTTGATAAAGAAGAATTTAGGGAATGATAGAGAATATTATGTTTTTCTATGACATTAGTGACACACACTTAATAACCTTAAAGGAAATCTTATAAATTCGTAGCACTAACTAAAGTTATCTTTTTTCTTAATAGTTTTTTCTAGTGGTAAATATATAAGTATACAACTAGGTTACAGTACATTAAAATTTATATTATAATGCACAGTAATTTAGTTGCATAGTTATTATATTTAAATGTGAAACTCGCTTTTTTCATGGTGGCCGCTTTCAGTGGCGTTTACTGAAAACCTCAACGTGTGCCTATTTTTATTAGGTATACGTTTGTTATAAATTGTAATATCTGTACCGGCCAGATGGTACTCAGTTTTTCGGAGTTTAATAACAAAAGGTTCTTTATATCGTGACTATTTGTGTCCAATCTCATGAAGATCAGTTGAGTTGTTAAAGCAAAGATGTAACATACCTCCACATGGCAACTGGCACAGTTTGTGCTATGAAATCGTCTAAAAAAGTCAAAGAAAGATATGTGTACATGACATTTTACAAGTAATCAGTTTTATGATGTATCTTGAAAAAAAAACAACTAAATATACAATTTTAAAAATGACAATTCGACGCCATATCGCCATTTTTTAGTGTTGCAAACTACAAGATTATATCTTACCTAAAAATACAAATTAAATATAAAAGACGATGGATTAAAAAATTGTTATTAAAATATGTTTTGTAATTTAGCTTTGTTTAACATTTGTAGTTTATTTATTAATTATAGTTATCTTAAAATAGTGAATATTATTTGCTATAGATAAATATTATTTTTAGGAACTCGAAAGTATTTTACGATAAGCATACTCCCCATTTTGGGGTATCGCCGGCATGCTGGCATACATTCAATAATTGAGCTTCACTTTTTAAAGTTAAATTTGTATGGAACGTGGTATCTGGAGGTATATAAATTAGACCGAGCTTTACTCGGCCTTTTTTTATATTGTCGTGTGTTTCGGAATGGATATTTATTATTATATTTATTATAATTATTTATCATATTACCTGGATTATATATAAATATAAGTTCGTCAAAATTGGTCCAAAATCAAATAAGCATGTTGCTGACTCACGCGAACGTATAAGATTTCCCCCTACCAAATATTGTCTAACGCGACTAATGAAGTTTTCACCTCAAAAAATCGAGCATTGGGCATACTGGATCTCCTGCGATTAGTGTGCATTTCAATAATCTCAAGATTTCGATCGAGAAGAGCGCGACCCAACGGAGTGCCGGGATCACAAACTTGTTAAAACAAAACCGTCACGTGCACATACTCGAGCGCGGTCAAACTTTTTCATATTTTAAAGGAAATAGTTCAAGGATAACGTGATAAGATAAACTGACGATTTTAAGAAGCCAAAGTAACATAAATCGTAAATAATGAATGTAGGCCCTTTCCCCGCCGCTAAAAGTAAAAAAGCCTATATCTTTTTTTTTCTTCTTACCATCTAATCTTCCAAACATGTACCTAGCATGTACATGTTAAACATCGTCGGCTTCATCAATAAGTTACTAAACCCACAAAAGCAGGATATTTTAATACAAATTTGTATTGTTCTATTTTTTTTAAGATTCCCTCTCTCTTTCCATTCAAATACATCTCTATCACATCCTCATCCTCTACTACCCTAATGATAATAATTTTCTTACGTTGTAGCATCAGGACGAGGATCATTAATTCGTAAAAAAAAGCGACTTCAAAAACTAAAAAGTACAAAATAACTTAATAAAGATTTATTTGAATAAACCTCTTATACAAACCTAATACTTTTAATATTCATAAAATACTATTATGTGTGCTACCTATACATAGGGTTGAAGTCGGTGCCAAGCCAAATATAATAATAGGTACCTACACTCGCCCTAAACAAAATAAAACTAATATTATAAACAATGAATGAATGTGAAACAGATGAAAAAAAAGACTTCAAAAACTAAAAAGTATATTTTTAGTTTTTGGAGTCGTTTTGTTTTTACTTTTTAGTTTCTACAATACATGAAAACAAACAAAAGTATATAGTACTAAACACATCGCTTAGCCTAGCGCTCTGCTGCGCGGCTTTTGAAATCACTTGCGCGTAGTTTTTACTTTGTGGTTTAATCTCTTGATATCTTCTAAACTATTGGGCAGAATGATATAGTTCCAAGATCTACATTAAATTCCCTTGATAATTAATACATTAAATGGATAAGGATTCATACCGAACACGAATAATAGAATAGGCGTATGCGTTTTAATTAATGTTTCCTAAGAAAAAAATGTTTATTGTGTGACAACCATACAAGATAGATATATGTCTTCACGGACTTTTATTTAGTTTATTTAAAGGGCTACAAATATTTTATACATCATTTCAATGTAAGTCCTGTAGTTTTGCTTACGTAAGCCAAGAAAGTAAAACTCAGCGTTGTCATATTATGCATTATTAAGTATAACTCGAAAACTACTGGTCGAATCCTGACTAAAAATAAATGGGACCAAATGGCAAGTACTAGCTTGCCATTTGGTCCCATTTATAGTCCCATATATAGTGCTTGCTTTTAACTTGAACACAAAAAGAATCATCGAAATCGGATCATAAGTCACGGAGTAATCGTTGTACATAGATAAAAAAACCCCATCGAATTGATTCAAGGAAAAACCTCCTTCTTTTTGAAGTCGGTTAATAAACTTCAACTAATGAAATGATTTATTTATTCCATTTTTATTAATAGGTATTCTTTCTAATACAGAACAGTTTAATAGTAGTTAGTTTAATTGTATTAAGAACGGGTC
>JWHW01015507.1:548087-562979 GCA_000931545.1 Papilio glaucus | reverse complement strand
ACAATTTCCGACTGCTCCCCTTTCAATCCGACGTAAGCCCTTAGGGGTAGAATTGCGAAGGGTCCGATGAACTAGTAACAGTACCGGATTAGTGCCTGTAGGTACAGTGGCTACCATTTTTATTAAGTTACTAGTTGTGCATTTTAATTTAAACGAACTTATTTTTCCTTCAATGCGAACCACGCGTGATGCCGTGACCAAGGAAAAATATTGACTGTTTAATATGGACCTGTGTCTTTGCCTACAGATTATAGTTAGAAACCTTGTTTTATATTTATTTTACATTTATATTTACTAATTTTGTATATTTAAGTTTCTCTTTATATTAAATTTTTATGTATATGTATGGACTCATGGTCTGATAATAAACAGATTTATTATTTATTTTTATTATTAGTGATGTTTATTTCTTGTATTATGTACGCTGTGTTTGTGACCTGAAAACAATAGAGAAACGCATATATATCAAAAGTAGATTAAAAAATCGCTTTGCATTCGCGGCTTGTGAAGCCCTACAAAGTATTATACCGCCAAAGATACAACTAGTAGATGTTTCGAATCCCAACTTTTAGATAGCGCAGTTTAAAAACTTAGAAAATAATGTTTAAATATACAAATTAAGTTCAAAAATTAACACAATATGAACATACATTTCATGTGATTGCAAAAACAAAACCAAAACATAATGAGCAATCATAAGGACTGCCGACAGAAGTTAAAACTTAAAACAGGGGGGGGAGGAGCGCAAAAACAAATAATCAATATAAATAAACCCTTGTATCTTAACAATAAAAAGACAGAGGTGGCTTATGGACACCTGGTTAGAACAGAGTTCCTTTCGCTGTAACCTTGTACTTTACTGTTTAATACTAGTACTGTAACGCCCTATTTCCGCACAGACTCACGCGCAGCCAGATAGAGTCGCCCCTCAGAGCTACCGCGGATCGCTAGTGTCGTTTTATTTCGCGGCGGATGTTTTTTTTCGGCGACCACGCCCTGACGTCCTGCTTATACGCGATCGTCTAGCGTTATTATTTTAATTCTATATTAAGTTTAATATAATTAACTTTTTATAAAGTTTACTTCCTTAAGGATCTAAGTACAGACTAAAGTACTTCTTTAAATCATCTCCGTTATCTTTAAATTCTGATAATTCACTTTCACAATTCAATCATACTCAAAATTTATATTTATTTATATTAATAAAACAAGAAGGCCCTCAGCCCGCAAACAAACGATAATGTGCGATAAAGAACTCCGTTATAAAATTCAGAAGAGTATAAAACGAAAACAAATTGAAAAAAAATCGTCGTAACTATGTCAAATTCAAATACGCATCTTGAGCATGTTGTTAACGCGAACCCATAAGATTTTCCCTTACCAAATCTAACGCTGTTAAAGAAGTTCAAAATTGCTCATTAAGAAATAAAACATGAAAATTTATTAGTGTTCTCATTGACTTATTAGTGGCATTCCTAAAGAAAATACAAACACTGATATACAGGAAGCGCAATCTAGATGACGAAAGCATACATTGAATTAATTAACTACTCTATTATATGTATGCAATCACGTTACTATGCAAATTATTGTATTACCTATACGTTTTACTTACAAAATTAATTTACTCCACAGTAAAATATAAATTTGAACGCATTCAATTCACACTGACAGATGTTGTAGCCGAGCCGAGACAGTATTTTAATTTTGGGATTGGCAATAGACAGTACATCCGATAAAAAAATTAAAATATTTTATTATTAATTGTATTTTTCGATAATATGATGTCAATAAATACAAGAAACAAATACGAAATAAAATTAATTCCGAATTATTATAGCTCCCGGAGAAAACAAAACTTAATACGCATAAAATAAGAACTATCGTATAAATATCAACTTTATAATAAGTGCTAAGTCTTCAAAAATCAATACTAATACTAAGAAAAGTATTTACTAAACATAAGTATTGACAGAAATTCTTATCTGTATTAAATCAATAAAAATGGTGCTACTTGATAAATTTATAATGTCAAATAATTGAAACAAGTATTTGAGGTCCACGTCAAATGCATATTCTAAATTAAAGAACCTACATTTATTTTTAATATAATTTTTTTAAATATTTTAATTAATTAAATTGATGTAAAGATTGTTTAAATCTTATTAAATCGATTAACAAAAATGCATGATTACTTTTTAAACATCAGAAGTATTTTTACACTTATTAATTTTAAAGTGTAACTATGCAAATTTATTTTTAAACGGCTCTTCGCGCAATTTTATAATCCATCCAAGGCTCTACGAATTCGGCGTTTATGTTTTTTTTTACAATCAAATAAGTACTAGTATTGACCCGACTGAATGACTGGACTAAAAAAAATAACCGATTTTTTAAAAACATCACTATTTTTTTCCATATCGGGGAACACGCTGGGATAGGGTGTAGGCCAATATTTACCAACGACATACGCAAACTTTTTTTAACTATTTTGTAGATGAGATATAGTTTTAAATGGTTTTGGTATAAATGTTGTCTACTTTTTCGTTTATGATTAATATTTATTTAAAGTTCACTAGCTATTTGACTTGTTATATTTAGAATGCGAAAAACGAATAAGCGGTTCACCCGAAGCAATCAACACCGATACCAACCCGCGAGAATCGAAATAGTTACGGATGTTAATAGAATGAAAAGTCGAATGGTGATATTGCACTCCATTTATTGAAGAAATGGAGATGGAGATTTAAATAGCTGTATAACCATATGATTGCATTTTGTATGATCGTTGTAGGTTCTTAGTCGACGGCGACACGAACAACTTAATTAAATACTAAAAGCTCTACACGTGTTTGCAACACAATCTTTCAAGAATTTTTAGATTCTAGCCATTTAGCAAATGTCTTGAGTAGGTTGACTGCCGGCAAACTTCTACATTCGCTAATTAAGGAGATAAATCCTTTACCACCGAGGCAAGGCCAAGAACAGGATATCTAGGCAAGGTTAGAAAGAAGGTTAGGAATTTCTTTCTGAATTATTTGTATACAAAAACTTATATATTTTACTTGCTATGTTTATACTCGTTTTTATTATAATTGTAAGAATTTAAACGAAACGGGATTGTGATTTCATTTAATTCGGAATTAATTATGAATCATTAAGAAGGTTGCACATACGCACGTTTGCAAGACCAAAACATTTTAAGGACATTTTTTCATTTAGCTTTGCTTGACAAATGGGAAAACTACAGATATTTTCGCTTCGTGCTCATCTACCGGGAGGTTGTAGACTGGCCCCCGGTTGAGTAGATTTGCTTAAGTTAAGAAAGATGATTAATTTAATCATTACAAGACAAGGTTCGTTTTGACACGCTTTTATTAGCTAAATCTAAATATATAAAAAATATGTGCTCACGCCCGTAACTCAGAAGGGTAGACAGAGATTATGGATTTCCATTTGGCGCGATCCTGGCACACCTCTCTCGCTTCTTCTACATTCATACATCTACGCATACAAGCTCGTCGGTTACGGGCACTTCTTATATCGCCCTTCTTTAGTATGGCACTTATCTGGACGTCCTCTAATAACGCTCGCACTTACTTTTGCAATATAAATTCGTTTCATTGCTCTCTTTTCATTCATCCTTTCAACCGTATATTTATTTATGTAACATATTACTTCGGACTTATTTTTACCGACTGAAATATGTCTAATTAATTTAAAATATGCACAATTGGGACTGATAACATATTAATTTCATAAATTTATTTCTAAAAAATACACAAAAAGTCTTACCTCTCCGCCAAACGCCTTCCTATCTCCATCAAATGCAAACAAGCTTTATTACAAAGCTTGCACAAGTGGCCGCCATGAGGCACGAGAATGCAATTAATTCACTTACTCCACCATCGGCACACACGCACTGTTTCACTTTAAAAAAACGAACTTGCAAACTGTATTTCACAATTAAATATATTTCCCGTTCAATCACTAAATGGTAAAGTTCAAATACTTGTAAATGTAACCGTCGATTTAAATACCGTTAATTTTATTATTTTAATTAGAAAATATTAACAAAGAAAATACTTTGCGAAAATAGAGTCCATTATACTTAGAGAGTTAAAGTGTTCTTTTTTTAAGATTTTTATCTACTAATATAACTTCTAAATAAAACTGTTGACAAAACTTTTTCACTTAATGTAAATTTAGCCACGATAACAAGTCACATGAGAAACACGGCATCGAATCCCAACGTTTTTACGATGAATTTATTCCAATAAGTTCTCGTGAAAATAGTTTTTTAATGAAAATTTGTATTATGCCCTTCTAAGTAGCTTAATTACTGCCTTCCTTGGGGTTCAAACCCCAGGGATGTCCCTGCCTTTAGCCGTAAAAAAACATTATTTAATACATTGTTGTTATACATAATTTAAATGATGATATATGTTTCACTTGCCAAATCGATTAACACCACAAAACAAGATAAATAGTAAATATTGTTTATTTAAGTTTAACTTAAATTATATATCCAAATATACGATGAAAACTATTAATGAATGTGTATCTTTCATCTAACAACATATGGAAAGTATACAATACGATATCTTTAGAATATATCTTTACAGTTATTATTATTATTATATTATTACGTAGGCGATAAAGATTTTTTCTAAATTCATTCCCTAAGTCTAAAGTAGGGAATTAAAGTTTGTATAGAGAAACTACCCGTGCGAAGTCGGGGTAGGTCGTTAGTAGCATAAAATGATATATCATGAGAGCTTATCTGATCATTAGATTACATTCTGAAAGAATTTATTCAAATATTTAATTATATAAATAACCGCTATCTAGTGGCAATAGTGAACACTAACGCTACGTGACTTCCAAAGCTCGACAGAAACCAACGAAATTCAAAAGCTGACCGCACGGCTGGTAACTTAAATGAGCGGCCAAACTACGGACAGTTAAAGCCGTAGGCAATCCAAACTATAGGAAGTTGACAGGAAGTTGAGGAAGGCTTAATACTTAAAACTACAAATATAGATTAATTTCTATTCTTCCGTATTACCTACAATTGTTATATGAATTTAGTTCTAAAAATATTTTTACAGTTAAAATAAATCAGGCTTTTATAAAATTTTGAATATTATTCATTATTTCATAAACTAGCAGTTAAAGTAATAAGAAAAGACTTGAAATGATATTGGAATAGAAACCTATTACGTTCTATAACCGAAAAGATTTTCTTGAAATCGCATTGTTTTATGCTTATGTACAACTGGTCTAGAGCAATAAGTATGCCTCACACCACCTACGTCCAACATTTTGTCTGAATTAAAGATTTCTTACATCTTATATGAAATAAGTGTAGCTCTACGCTACAGCTTATACACAACACTATACAATAAAATTATAGTACTTCTCAATTGTAACCCAATAACTTTATTCAAATCGTTTTTATTTAAAAAAAACTGTATTTCATATTTATATATTCTATAATAAATGAATACTTATTTAATATTTATTTTTTCATTTAATAAAGAGCACTATCACAAAACAATTGGTGTTGATGATTCACAAGAAATGGTTTACATATATATTCACAGACTGGTGACGTGACCTAAGCTCTAACGATGTCACGGTTGAAAAGAGAATGAATCTCGGTCAAACACCTACCTCTCACGACATTAGTGCTCCAATTAAAAAAAAAAAGTAAATTTGTATAGTCTTGCTTAAAATCTAATTAAGTTTATAATTGGAACGAGTCACTTAATTAAATCAATAATGTTTACGTAAATAGAAACTAGTTAAATAGAAATTTGTTAATTTTTAATCCCCCTATTTCTGCTTGTTGTGAGCTATCATAATAGATGGCGTTCCGCACTCAATACGCTCCTGAACACGTGTAAGATAACAGGGCAATCACCTCTTACTACCTACTGTACTACAGGTTTACATAATCATTTCAATAAAAAAAGTAATTGCGTCATAAACAAATGTTTGTTAAATAATTACAAAAAAAACACTGGACTCTTCAAAAAGTTTTTATAGTTTACATACTACACTTGTATTTAATTTGTCTGACCTATTTTATTATATTTAACTATAATATTTATAACAAAAAATAATAATTTCGTATTTTTTTTTGACAAAACAGTATTGTTTATCGTACAGTTCTGTAATTCAAAAGCTATTTAACAACTACTTATGAATGAAAATCACTATTTTTCGCATTGTTTATGAGAGAATATGGATTTTTTTAATTACTTATCGAGTAACATTAGACTTATAAGTAAAACTTTCGGCATAAAACTTAGTTTGCGTCGACACGATTAACACAAAGGTTAGATTGCGGTAAGCAGACTAGATTCGTTTATAGGTTAGAGTTGTAAAAGTTCCTTTCCTTACCTCACCAATAATATATAGCACCTTTATTTAAGTTCCCATGGCACTAGGTAAATTTCTCACTATTAAGGCACAATTTTATTAAGTTAATACTGTCACAAATTTTATTGCGGACGGTTGGCAGCGCGTGGCCATAGGGTCATACGGGTAGTGATGGGATCCAACCCTTCTTAAAATGTCATTGCATCAATTTGCCATAGGCGAAATTTAGCAGAAAAAAAATTTGATTCGACTCACTGTAGTCCTTTTACAACCTCAGTTGTTTATCGCCGATTTTGCGTTTTTTTTTCTTTCCACTGTACAAATTTAATTGTTTGTATGTTGCAGTTTTCCCAACAATTCACAATAATTCGTGGTTTTTTTTATGCTGTATGTATATTTTAAAGTGAGTTTATAGATTTCAGGGTGGCTGTCGGAATGTATTATTTTTATTAATTATTATTATTTGATAAATAGTATACAGAAAATTTACTATTTTTAAAGAATTTTAATGTTAATCATATTTTTTTAATTAAACCGTTATCAAATGCATTCACTGTTTATTTTTACAAACCAAGAGTACTGGCACACAGAAAATAATAGCTGTAGAACTATTTATGTTGGTCAAATGATCTGGATCGACAAAAGAATATAAGCACTCCGAGCAAACTGAATATAAAAGTTAAGTAGAAGTAGTTCCTATTTTCTGTGTTTAAAGTTAGTCAACTCAATTGTCTTCAACAACGCCTTTTTCATGTATAAACGGCATAAGAAGCAGAAACGCTTGACTTACACAACATATATCCCACTTAGTAGTCTTAGTATACATATATCCAAGGCTCAACTAGTGAAGAGTAAAATAAGATTTATTCGCGAACTAGACCCGAGTGACTTAGTTTATGAACGGAACATTTATTATCTGTAACTAAAAAGACTGCAATTTATGGCGCATGCGTGTGCGGTTCGGCCTCGCCCTCTGACTTAAACACTGAATGGGTGACGTCAGAATTACGGGAAAGGCACCCCAACCAGTATTTGTGAAACTAGGGGTATATTTTATACGCATCCCCCGAACCTTTGTTATACTAACTTTATTTTAAGCCCCCGTTTCGTCCTCGTTTCGTAAAATATTTTTGTACGTTGGTTTGTTTGAATATTATTTAGAGAAATAACATTTAGACAGATTAAAATAAAAGTATCCAATTAGTACGTTGAAAAAAGTTATGTCAAGTTCACTTTATAAGAGTTCTTGACATGTGGATCTCGCTGGATTGGATTACGTATAGATTATTTCAGTTGTATTGCTATAGTCCAATTAGGTGACAGATGTTGAAAATGAATTAATGATTATCTAAATTTTTCTCATGAATTACTTCATCTATTGGATGAGAACTTATATTGTTCAAACATACAACGCGGCAGTTTGACTTTGTTCTAGATCAGTGGCTCTTCACCAGAAATATTTTTGGGGGGCGGCTATTAACAATACAATAAATTACGCAATCATTTATTAATTTTACCTATATATTTTATTTCATAGTCACTTGTTGTGGCCGCCATTTCAGGTCATACTTAGGCCTTTCTCGGCGCCGTCGGCCATCCGTTCTGCGAGCAATATGTCCGCGCCATTACCACTTAAGATTTCCCACCCAAGTCGGTACTACGTTATTCAAATTGCGTGTTATTGGGCTATTGAAGCTCGCCGGCCGTTGGTCTGACCTTCGTCGTGTTATGAAACCGGAAAGTATCTTTGTGTATTTATGTTATACAGATAAAAACAGTCCCGAGTATTATGTTTGGATCACCCTGCACCCATCCCAAAAGGTTAAAAACCACTGTTCTAGATGAAGTGATTACCTCAGTCTATTTAGTCCATAGCAGCAAAGAGGGTTTTATTACCCTAGGAATAAAGTAGCTTTGAGATTGTTAGGTAATAGGAAAGCACGTTTACTTTTTAATTACCCCTTGCAGACTAATCTCAATCAGGCACTACTTGCGCACATCTCTCTGTACTAATTACTCCGAATTCTCTCTGGCAGACTCATTTCGATCGTGTACGTTCATTTCGCCTCATTTTATTTTTGAACGGAATGTCGAAAAAGATCTTCAAAATGTTTTTTTTGATTTGTATACGTTAAAAGTTGTATGACGACTTTAATAATAGAAAAGCGTCCCTTTGTAAAATTTCGTATTTCCGAAGAATAAACGACCGAAAGCTCCTTACTGAGTGTCTTGTGCGTTACAGAGGAGAGATTGTCGTATAAGCTACAATCTTGTTAAACATTGACTAAATAAACAGGAACAGAGAAGTGACCTTATAAAATATACCAGTGTGCTCGTACAAATGATAGATTAAAGTTACTTAAATAACGATTGCCGATCAGTTAATGATGAACCTGACGATAACCAAAAACAGTCCTCGCGACATGACTATCTAGGCAACGGTCTAGTCTTTGATCACAATGATGAAACAAGAGGAGGGTTAGAGTCAGGCAGGCGGCCGTCCATAAAAACTGTAGCCAAAACCTATAGAGACTACGGTCATACTGTGCCGAACCCACATGAGGGGGCAAGGAATATGAATTTAGGGAAACAATGCGAAAAGAACATACACATGTCACCAATATACCAATAAATTTGACATTGGTATTCACATCCCCATAATTATGTCCCGTATACACTACGATACTTCATACATTTTGATATGGTAATGGTACAAAAGTTATCCATGCGACACTTCAATCATCTCCTCGGTCCCATTAATACTTGATCCGGTCCCTTTAATACAAATTGTAACGGGATTTTTTTTTTAAATTCAACCATTATTGCTCAATCCTTCATTTCTGTCAAGAGTTGGAGACTGTTTGAAAATTGACAGCTGAAGCCAAGTGAACAATTGAGAAGCGGAAAAATTGCAGGAGCGCAGTTCGCGCCGCATCCGTCGCAATTAACCAACTATGTCAATTACTACACCGTCGGGTCACGGTACCTTTTGTATTGATGGTTTTCCCTGTAACCTATTTTCAGATCTTTAATATAAAAAAACTCAGGCTGTCAAAGATAAGGACTGTGCAAACTCAAAACAAGTGAGAAGGTGCGTCAATAGTTCAAAAATAAATAAAAGGTCACACAAAAATAAACCCTTGTATTTAAACAATAAAATTCAAAATTGATTACAAGAAAAATAAATGAAAAAACTTGGTCGAAACTTCCAAATTCAAATAAGTATGTTCCTGAAGCATGTTGTTCAAGCGAACCTACAAAATTTTCCCCTACCATATATCGTCAAATCAAACATAACATTTAAATATTATTTTTAATTACAAACCCATAAGGTTTATATTAGCAGGAGACTTTCATAGTAATTGCTACATAATGGCTATCGTCATAGACAGTGTCGGTAACTAGTTAATTAATAATTGAATGATCATTGCCGTACACATAGCTATGAATTTGCAGTGCTTGCAAATCAATTAATCTAATCCGCTCTTGGTGTAAGCCAATAACACGATAGGGTAACTTGTACACCCTGATGATTTGGTAAACAATAATCTTATTGATTGATTAATTAATTAAACTAGCATCTCACAGCGCTGCAACCGCCTTTAGTGATACACAGATAAGTCTAATGTGTATTAAAACAGGCTAAAGTGGCTTAGGGTGTAATTTAATTATAAGAGTTTACATCAAATTCTTCAGTTGCGGCAATTTATACAGCATTAATGTTTTATTTTTCTCACACGTCTCAATGTAATGATTATCTCACACGTGAGGTATTTGAGTTGAATTGACATTATAGAAAATACTAGCTAATCCTGCGGTTTCGTCCGCGTGGGATTTAATAAAAATATTGTATCGTTCACATACGAAGGTTAATCTCATTCTTTTTCTTTGCGAGTCGACTTTCTTTTGTTTTTTTTGTTAAATTGATTGTTTGGTTTTAAAGTTAATGTACAACTGGTGATACGATAGATAAATGAAATCAATATAGATTTTTCTTAACTACGAAGATAAATGAACAATCCGATCCATACTTTTTTATTGTATATCTTTCAAAAATTACAACAATGACCGTACACTGAATACACAAAACAAAGAATCAAATAGTCTCTCACCCTAACCATACATGTCAGTTGCCCAATAATGCAGACATCAAAGGGTAACGTACTGAATATGTAGGTAGGTTTATAATTCCACCCTAGGGGTTTGATTTTCAATCCGGTTTAATTTGTCTGCTTCGGAACATCTGTTAATTGCACTCTGACTTGAATACAGAGGTGTATTGATGCATTTTCAAATTATAGTACGAATACTAATACGAATAATGTTTTGTCCCTAACATAAATAAGACAATTTTCGTCTTATTTTTCATAACAAGATTGGGAATTCAGTGATTATGTTTTGTTTTCTTTGACTTTAAAATTGGGACGGACCATTAACAATACGGCGAAGGTGCATTCGGTGTAAATTTTTCGTTGGACCTTCATGTACCTGTACAAACATTTATTGTAAACCATACACCATTTAAAATCATGACATAAGATCATCGATATAAAACGGTCCGACGTCCGGTAATAAAACGGAAGTCTATGCCTTCAAATCTCTTTGAAGGCATAGTTCGTTTTTCTTACGGTCGTAAGTTACGTTCACTAGTTGGTATGATTGGTAATCTCATATCAATGGAGACAATGTAGAGTTGAAACACTGCATTAGAAGTGTCGGGTGACATCCGAAAAATGTTTCTCCTAATAAAAGAATATCCAGCACTTTCAATGCGTTTTAAATAAGTTTACTTAATAAGACTTTCTTGGATCATCTTAGACATTTATGGTGTCTAATTCAAATATAGGTGGCTTTATTCATTGAGATCAATTACTGATATTAATATTTGATTTGTTTGATGGAAATTGTATGTATATATGTATTTTATTCTTATGTTTCAGAAGCCAGGATTGCTGAGCGATTGATATGACTCCTTAAAGACTAATAAACAATGAGGAAGCCGAAGGACGACTTGCGCCCGCCATAGAGCGGAGCTACCACCACCGGCCGCGCCGAGTGATTTTAACGAACCTAAAATCACTCCAAAAACTGACAAAACGCGGTTTACTTTCAACAACGGATCCGATTTAGATTTATATTCCAAAATATTTATAGATTAAGTATGCACGCTTATTGTCCCAATATTATAAACAACTTTGCCCAGTCAAATGGCGAAATTATATTCCTTTATTCGAACATTCCCGCAGCATTCCTTCTACGCAGCACGGAATTTTCGATATAAAATAAATAATTTCGCAATACTCAATTTCGAAATGAAGAACGCAGAACGTTAATAAATCCTCAGGACGTTCTGTTTTTTCATTTCTATGACAACGACTTCTATACTATTTCTGCTATCCGAAATAGTTATACATTACCCATACACCATGTTGAAGCGAGAATATTCGCGTACATTCAAATGCTTATAGTATTGGGATCTATTGGATTTTTTGCTTAATAACATGTATAGTTCAATCGGGTGGCCAACCGGCTCGTGGCTTACCCGTATTTTACTATGCATTTATATTTTAGAGTTGTTATTAAAAATAAGGCGTGAGGCAATATTAACATTCATATTTAAGTCATTATTCTTAAAATGTAACTCTTATCTTAATAAGCAGTCGGTACACAAAGGGAGATATCACCACTTCTGATATAATCATCAAAACATTTTAGTATTAATTAGGTTATATTCCAAAATCTCGTGTGTGTTTAGACATAATTTTTTTCTTCTTACTAATATATTCCTACTATGCATTGAGGTGTTTTATTTATTAATAAATTGAACTTACTTCATATCCATTCTACCAACGTCCATTAAGGCTTACTTACTCGTACGCCTTACGCCATCCTGTCACACATAATGTAAAAAAATAAGTTCGGAGAAGTAATATCAGCTTAGTGTAGATGTTACAACTCCTTTACCCTTTTCTAATGTCACCATCGTACCCCTATTTTTGAAACAAATTTTGCTGGATGCGATATAAATATAATATCAATTTTGACCTCCGTGTTATTTTTTTTTTCATTTATTTCGCTACAGAGGAAAGGCCGTAAAGAAATAATTCTGGTGATATAAGTTAGAACCTTTTTGCATAATGCGATATAGATGAAAAAAATTTTGACACAAGAAAAGATACACTAACGTCGAAGTGTTCCTATATTCATAAATTAAATATTTTAAGTTAGTTTTACACGGAGTATTGATTAGCAGTTTGTAAAATGTTTTATGCGACAAGGGTAAGTGTGTATGTATTTTACGTTATTAGTAAATAACTGGTACCAATTCTAAAAAAATCATGACATTTGTATACTAATTTTCGGAGATGTCGTTGCTGGTAACCTTATTGACGGTTCTTACAGCTTCATCTGATACAGGGCTCGCGATCCGAGTGATCTTGAGCTAAAAGTAAAAAATTCTAGGTCACTAATATAATCTAGGGGCCTAGTTGCTGGATTTAGCAGCCATCGGTGTGTGATGTGTCTACTCAAGTTGAACGTGTTACCGTCGAAGACTATAATGACGTCTACTAAGTAGGACACATTTGTATAATTGTTTATACTTATATACAGAATATATCAGCGTAATGCAAATACGCAAACATAATGCTACATACTTTATATTTTTCATGTGCATTATTATTATTCCAGCTTCTATGGTTTCTTTAGTTCTAGGATTACGAAAGGGCAAAGCTTTGTAGTTATTATGTCTAAATAACAAAAGACCTAAATTGAAGGGTGGTTGCTGTACATACACAAGACCCCCTCCTGTCGAGAGTTGTATGTCCGCTTCAAAAAACTAATTTGGTCAGCACTTATCTGTAATACAGTAAGCTTATGACCCTCTGGAATCTGCGAGGGGGATTTGAAAGCCCTTATAGGTCTTATGATTGCCCTACGCCCGCCACCGGCGTGTGTGATGGATGTTATTGAATTTTTGTTCATTCATCTAGATTGAATTGTTAAACATCTGTGTATTTAAATTTAATAAATGGATAACTAGAGCTATTCTAAATGTTTATGCTTTAGGTTAACGTTTATTTTTAGATTGGTTGCGGCTTGTCATTAGATATTCAGTAAAAAGTATTTATATGCATCAAATAAAAATTACTTTTAGCGCCGTTTGCAGGCACATTCACCGTAAATTTTAAAATGATAGAAAAACATGATAATTAAGATTACTAAAATGACAATACCACGTGAGCTCAATTACTAAGAAAGAGTTAATAATTTCAAGCATAACACACATTCACAAAGTAATTAATTAATGTTATATTATTTACAATTTTATTACTTATCTAACTCCAAAAATGATCATGTATCAACATAAAACGATTAAGGTTAATGTAAATTAGTTTTGAATTTGAACATGAAAAACTTCCCAGAGTTTGTTTCTTATTAGCGTTACTCTCCAATAGTGTAGGAATGAAACAAAGACGTTTTAGTTTTCATCAAAATGATGCCCGAGACTCCTTTGAGTACTTTCTGCTATTCCTCGTAGCTTCAGATTTGGACATAAATTATTTTAAATATATCCTTTCACCATGCTAAAATTATATAGCATGTTGAGAGGATGAATGAAGGGAGAGTAACGAAACAAATTTATGATGCAAAAGTGAGTGGCAGCGTTGGTAGGGAACGTCCTAGGAGAAATTATATCGATCAGATTAGTAACATACTAAAGAAGGGCGATATAAGGAGTACCCGTAACCGACGAGCTTACCCTGTATACTGAAGTATAATGAACAAATACTAAAAATAAATATTTATTTTCATTACAACAAGGTTGCCATCGGTCGGACCGGTCCCCTGCCACAGTGGTGGATGACTGTTACCAGAAACGACGTCTACTACTTCCCCCCTACCCTATCCCTTCCTCATTAGATATAGTTAGCAAGGGGAAGAAGACCAGGCATTTTAGGCCTACAACACCTCACTATCGGACGAAACGGAGAATGTTTCTGTCGACTGTCTTCTATGGATTGTGGTATTTCACCGATCAAACCCATTTGTGCTACAAATGTTGTTGCAGGCTCTACCACTGTTCACATTTTATGAAAAGCAAACCATTTACAAGAAAAGAATACTAAGTCAATAACATATTGAATTAATCTAAAAATCTTAATTTCTGTAACAGAAATCTATCGATGTCCTTGTTCGTACGATCAACATTAAGAATGCCGTCCAAAAAGGTAAGACTTTAAAGTATAAATTAGTTAATTTGCTTGTATGCGTGCGTTATTGAGAACGACAAGGTGGATTTTTGAAAAAGAGCGATCGATATCATGTACGAGTGATCGATATCATGTAAGAGTGATCGATATCATGTACAAGTGATCGATATCATGTACGAGTGATCGATATCATGTACGAGTGATCGATATCATGTACGAGTGATCGATATCATGTACGAGTGATCGATATCATGTACGAGTGATCAATATCATGTACAAGTGATCGATATCA
>JWHW01015507.1:536650-547951 GCA_000931545.1 Papilio glaucus | reverse complement strand
CGATATCATGTACGAGAGTTCCAAACGATCGGCTCCGGTGCAAATTAGCAGTGAGGTGACAAGAGTAAATATTACCATTTGACAGATGTCAAAACGTAAGTTTTATTATGTACTGGTAGAATTAATCATATTGTATCAACCATATCATATTGTATATAAACAGTAGCAGATATGCCATTAACAGTCGGAAGGTGAAGACTCGAAAGCATCCTTATTATGACGTTTTTATATAATTTACGTTATGTGTTTACCATTTAAGCTTAAGTAACAAACATTATTCTTATTATTTTTATAACGCTATCCTTTTTACACCATTTGACATGTGTGAATGTTGCTTTCACTGTCTTTGAAACACTTGTGACCGGTGATTTTGTTCGAGTTTAACATATCTATAGTATAAAATATAATTGACTAAAATCGAATACGAGTGGTTCATGTTACCTTTTTAAATTGTTACATCACAATCATAAAAATATAATTCATCTTCTTAGTTTTCAAATGAAAAATTCAAGCGCAATTTTTTAAAGATCGACCCCTTGTTCTGTTTGTGAACCACTAAACACTTCTAAACTTACGCAAAAACCAAGAGAAAGTTATAGGAATTTATTTTCACAACGTTTCCGGGTCAGAGACGTTTGAGTGAATCTCTTGTATAAGCACTCACGAATGAACTAATATCGATCGAGTTAAGTGGTTGTAACACTTGATCTGGAAAATTATGAAACGATCACTTCACACAAGAATTGAATTGAATTCAAAATTTTCCTTTTCGTGATTGAGACGTACGGTGTATATTTTTCTTTCGTTCTTCGAAGAAACAGATCTATGGTGTGGTTTTAATAACTATTTAATTCGTATTAATACAAGATCCGACACAAGGAAGTTATAAGCACATATGTTATTTGATCAGGGCCTAGATATGTTTAATAATGCGTATTTAATACGCCCACTATATTCTTTCTCTGTCAATAGGTAAGCTGTAAGAGAACTCATGAGTTAGGCTCGCCTGTACTTATTTTATCTTGGTATCAAGTCTTAAATTTTGTGTACAACGTTTTAAATAAAATAAAATTAAAAAAAATCAAGGTCCAGTTTGACATTCCTTTGTATGCCCACATAAAAAAACAACAAATCAAGGTCCAGTTTCAAAACAGTTAGTTTCAGTTCCACATAAACTCGTCTCCTTAAATCGCCAACGAGTTAAGCAAGGGTTGAACCACATTTAACAGTGTTGACCCCAGGTGTAGCTCGGCAACCCACTAATCAATTTACATATCTATACAGATAAATAAATTTGAAGTGTCTGTATGTAATATCAAAATAAAATTTGTGTACTCACCGGGGGCTAAGAAAAATACAAATGGGTCACGTAGCATGATTACGTTTGATAGTAAGGATGCACATGTATTAACATGTTTTATGATGTTTAACAATATAATAAATATTAACACATATCAAAACTCACTCAGTGCGAGGCGCGCCGCGACCGCGAACTTATGACAGCCCCACTCACCCTGAGGAAGAGCCCCCGAAGGGCTCGAAACTAGTCGGTACATACACCGAACCACGCGTGAGTAAAGCCGTTTTGATTAATGTGTTAAAATATGTCTCACGAAAGTTTAAATAATAATAAATATTGTTAATTTGGTTGTTTTTTTTTTCATTTCTCATTAAATGTAACGATAACCCTTTATAAGGATAAAAAAACTCCCGAGAATTTGTTGATACAGCGTTTACAATGTAAAAAAAGCCGATTTTAACCTACGTATCAGTTTGTGTCACACGGACGTCGCGGGAACAACTAGTCTGACATATAATCTAGGTCCTGTTCAAATAACAGACGAGGGGTATAAATTCCTTATTTTAGACCATTGCTTTAATGATACAAGAGAATTCAGGTTTTATTTAAATAATATATAAACTTCAGTTATTTATTTATATTAACATATTTCTGGACATTGGTACAGTCGTATAACAATATTTGTACCAATTTTCTTTAATTGTTGAATGACGGATATGTTTGACGCTCCAAATTATAAGACTAGTAAGCTGCTATTAATTATTTAAAATAAAAGAACTTTACTCCATTGACAGTGCAAAGCCGCAACAAGGCGTACGAGATCCAACATCACCAGCACGACTGCCTAGTTATCGGCGCCGGCGGGGCTGGACTGCGCGCCTCCTTTGGCCTCGCGCAGCAGAACTTCTCCGTGGCTCTTGTCTCCAAGCTCTTCCCAACCCGATCACACACCATCGCCGCTCAAGGTGGCATGAACGCCGCCATAGGTTTGTACACATCATATTAGTATAAGATTCGGCATAGTAAATTTATACCCTCATCTGTTATTTGATACCTAGATTATATGCACATTGATAAACCAGGTGCAATATTATGTAGTACGTCAACACAAACTTGACATCTGGAATCGCCGACGGTGAGTTACACAAACAAGGCTTCAGCCTAATTTGGTTTTTATTATTTAATAGTGTGCTGGCCGCAGATTTAGCTCGGCGGTGCACTTGGAATTGAAATTATTATTTTTCTGATTTCTTTCTTATAATGTGAATTTTTGAAGTAAAACTTCTTTAGTCGCGTTAAACGATATTAGTATGGGAAAATCTTATAGACTCGGAAAATCAACATGCTCGACATGCAACACCCTTATTTGAATTTGGAACAGTTTCGTCGAACTTTTTTTTTTCATTTATTTTTCTGGTATTTAAATATTACCTGTTTTTAGTGTCCACTTCTGTCGGCAGTAGGTACTAATGACTGCCCGCGTTTTTTTCTTCTTTTAGTGTACCCATAGCTTTTAGTTCTTAATTCGATTTGTATAAAGCAAATAAGGTTTATTCATAAATGTTATCTGTGCACTGTAGCAACATTAATATTTATTTTTATTGTATTTTATAGTGCCCTATATAATTTTTATCCTTTTTTCTATATTTCTCCTTAAATAAATTCATCTAATATAAATTTATACATGTCTTAATAGTTAAGATCAAATAACTTGATTGCAGGCAGTATGCACGAAGACGATTGGCGATGGCACTTCTACGACACAGTCAAGGGCTCAGATTGGCTCGGTGACCAGGTTAGTAAGCGTTAAAACATCCATTCTCCTTAAATGTTCAGTTGTATGAAATTCTATAATCACGCCTTAATATAATTTCACGTCCAATCAGGAAGTCAAATTTAATCTTGGACAACGTAGATCCTCGATGACCGACCGACGGCGACCGACTGCTGGACGGCCATAGGCCTCTTCTCTGTCACACCACTCTTTCCAGTTTTCTTGCCCAGCTAGCTAGCGGTGTCATCTACCCATTTGATTTCTGGTCTGCCGACTGGTCTCTCAGCTTCCCGGGGTATTTTTTGTTTGTAATATAGAGAAATAATTTTGAAATTTGAATTATGCTCAAGTTAAAATCTCTTTTCAGGATTCAATCCATTATCTTACTCGCGAGGCGCCTAACCGGGTGTTCGAATTGGAAAACATGGGGATGCCTTTCTCTCGAACAAAAGAAGGCAAAATTTATCAGCGACCTTTTGGTGGTGGAACCATAAAGAACGGTAAAGAGACGGCGAAAAGAACCTGTGCAGTAGCTGACAGGTCGGTATTATTCGAGTAGAACTCGATCAAATCGGTCAAATAATCAAGTCATATAACTTAGTTCTAGCAGAGAAGAGCAAGTACTCTTCTTCTTCTAACATAAGACACTAACATAATTTCTTCAGCAAGTAGGCAATGGTAATGATCCTCGTACATAGCCGAAGATGCACTTGGTAAGTATCGTATAGTCACGCTGTTGTCAAATCCTTGTACTTATGAGGGTGTCCCAATTTAAGTCTTCTTAGGGTAGTGGTAGTGAAAAATCATATAAAGTAAATACGGAAGCAACAGTATGAATCTTCTATCTTATATAGATCATACGAAATCATAAGAACTAGTGGCGCTAAAAAAAAGCACACACTGCATATTTTCTTAGAATATAGATGACTAATACAGAAATACAGATTTATTTGTAATTAAATAATTACAGGTCATGGTAACAAAGACATTATAAATTTAAAAAGTTTACAAAATATACTTCAAGCAACGAATACCATAAATAAAAAAGACCTTTAAGTATCTTACAAAAAATTTAAATCATGAAAAAATATAAATATATAAAACGCCTTTTGGATAAGCAAAGAGTTGAATCTTGTTTTAAAAGACGTAACACTCGTAGCTGCTGTAACGTGGTACGGCAGGCGGTTTTAGGAGGCGGGCCCCATGACCAGCGTCGTCTTCTCCGCCCTCGCCTGTATATGCGACGCCGGAGCAAGCTTTTTTGCGCCGCAAGTCTGCTGCAGGTTTTTAATAGCAGGAAGCGTTTACCGCGTGAATAGCGCCACCTGTATCGCAAAGTCGCTCAAGTAGAAGTTCGAAGTGTGATAAAAACTGAGTAAAGTTTACCAGATTTGGTCTATGTATACATAAGACATTAAAATCGATCAACTCTAATGCAGAGATGTCGCAGATACATTCAGTTGAAAGTTCCGTAAGCGGTGTACATTCAAGAACTTTAATGTCCTTATAAAAAGGCAGGATCCTCCGTGTCCGACGTTGCTTCTGCGGTAATTCGATGCAAGGGTGTATCCATCTATATTCACACATTTTAAATGATTTTCCTTTAACCAATGTTCAGAAATTGCCAACACGTCGCATTTCAATTGCGCATGAAGAAGAACTTCAAGTTTATATGTTTTATCATCAATTGAGGCGATATTTTGGTGACATGTAACAACTGTTTTTATTAGATTATGTTGAATTGGTTGAACTCCGACCACGCTGATGGCTTCGGCAGCTTCGCAAGCGGCCCGTCGTTGACGTCGGACCTAGATTCAATTTCGTTTTTATCATATTGCGCACAATGTTTATATCGTGCTATGGGAATTGAGTGCGTAGTAATTATCAATCCGTGCGTTCGCCAGGAAGGAATCCATATCTTGGAATCAGTCAAAAGATTATGTTGTCAACGATTATTCATGAAAATAGTGTCACTAGTTTTCATTATTACGAAAAATCTTGCAACAAGGATGCAATTATTTTTTATAATGTTCAAGCACTTGACCACAATTCCACTTGGTGTTAAGTGGTGATCGGTTAAAAGTGCTATTCACTCTTCTCTTGAAGGAACACATCATTAGACCTTCCTTGAATATGTTACACCTATTAACTCGTTTATAGAATATCAGCGTTGGTGAAGTTGTCGTCAAAAACTGTTGTTGGTAAAATATTTCGTATTTTGGAGCAATCATACATTTGTCAATTGTTTCTTGTGGCTTTTCCAAGCAAGTAATCAGGAACGGTTTACCATTCATTGTTTGCACGTTGTTTTGTGAGCAATTTCAAAAAATATGTATTTGCGACTCACATCTAGTTTGTAAGGTAAACAATAATTGGTCATTCATTAGTTTAACAATATTCAAATATTAGCCATTGGTCAGCCCTTTAGCAATTAGCGCCATCTAGCGATCGATTTGTAAATCGTATTAATAAATCAGTCACTGTCGGTAGATGGCACTGATGTAAAGAGAAACAAGATAATTAAGATAAATTAAACGAGCGTTGAGGTGCTATATTATTAAGTTACAAAGGACAATATTATTATTAAATAATATCGGATGATAATAACTCGTACGTAACGTGATTTTTAAAGTGAAAACTTTTTTAGCCGCTTTGAGCAATTTTCAGTAGAGGTCGTGTTCAAGGCACTGAGTGTGTAATGTGGACAATAGATAGAGCTAGTAATCTCTATTGCAACTAGTTATATGTTTAATTTTAAATCGATTAAACTTTTAGAGTCGTGTTACAAATTGTTGTCCAAGAGCGTTCGTCACAATATCCTTAAATCCTTCATTAATTTTAAAGCTGACAGCGACCTAATGCCAAAGCGTTGTAATAAAAAATAAAATGATGCGCCTGGCATAAAAATACCTTTTTTTTTCTCTTTAAACAGAAATACTAATAAAGAATATTTTGATACTAAAAATAATCAAATATCTAAAGAAAGAAACACTGTTATTTTTGTTTTTTAAGTTTTCCCTGCTTAGTCAGTCCCTGGTCCTTAATTGCGGATTATATTAATTTTTATTTACAAATAAAACTGTTTATTTAGAGGGAGTAGCTAAAATAAAAAAAAAATGTACACAATAGAGCTTCAGCAACATCCTTTTTCTACACAAAAATGTAAACCTTTGTTTTATAATCTTCTGGGCAATTTTAATGCAAACGAAGCATGTATTTTTTTTTAATAATAGTGATTCGCTACACTATGTCTTGTATAATTTTACAATAAAATATGTACGAACTGTTTTTTTTATTTATGAAATAGAACAAAAAGGTAAAAATGAAATTACTAAATTGTAAACAAGTATCTAAAATATAATTTTTATCAAGTCGTAGCATCCTTAGCTAAAGTGCCATCTAACGACAATCATTAGCAATGTCAGGTGAACAAACAGCGTTTTCGGGTCGTCAATAGTGGTTTATTTCTGCCTTTACTAGATGGCGGTTTTATAATTTAGATTAATTTACTTTTTAACAATCTAACATGATTACATTTTACGAATATACATAATATATTGTATATACTAGCCTTTTTTTTGAAAAAAATAATTTAGTTTTCAGCTCAGTAGTAGTCGCTGTAGCAAAAGGTTAGACGTAAAAAAATATGTAAGGAAGAAGTTTTATAATATCGTAGGTATATTAACGCGTGTATGAATATGTATGTGTGTGTATTTTTATCATATTTTATACAAAGGTTACAATAAAAAAGTAGGTGACAATTATTTTAATGTGCAACAAATATATTATATTTCTTAATATATTTTCATGTAATAATTATACATGTTACAAAAACACTTTGAAATATTATTTTATATTCACAGAGTGTTTGTTAAACATATTCCCATGACTGCGTTAATCATTATTAGTTATTGGCAAGAAAAAAATTCCTTATCCCTATTGCTTGTAACCTGTATTTTATTTTCGTCTCTTTTACTGAGCATTCGCAAACCTTCTTATAGTTGAAACAAATTTCCGTCGACGATAATGCGTACCTAATACTTTTACATTACAATTATCACTGCTCATGATTAATTTACCTCTTTTTCGCTGATGTTGGAAAATGACAAAAGAAGTAAACAACTAAAATTAATAAATTATGGATTAGAGAAGATATTCAATAATTCAAAAATGAAGAGGGAATTATCATATAGTTTTAATACGTACACCATATGGAATGGTAGCCGAAAAAAACTAGTAACTTCACAAGTATTCTAATATAGGCTTTAAATTTTTTTAATTATCAAATCTTAAAATTTTGAAAGTAATAAATTTCGTGAATAACGCACGCAGATGCTACCTATACACATATATATTATACCCTCATACATTTTGACTACGTTGACATTTATCTCCTTGAATAGTTCGAGCGTCGGACGTTAGGGTAAAAAGAATGACACGTAGCGAAATACATTAGGACAATATAAAATATAATCTTGGATCGATAGTACAGTATGTAGACCGGCTTCATGTAGCAACACTCCACTAAACACGTAGCGCGTATCCACGATGCAACCCGATTGCTGTCACTCTTCGTAATGTAATGAGCGCTACCAGGTTACGCTTGGGGTTGGGTCAAAGTGAATGACAGCTCGAACGATTTCGTCAATCAACTCTCCATTCGGCCAGTACCAACATACAAATATTATTCTTCTTTAGGTTTATTCCACTATGATCACCTCGGATATATCACCGAGGACATTTTATTTCAAAATCTGGTTGCTATTGAGATATAAATTAACAACTGTAAATAAGCACCCCTGTGCATTCAGATGATTTGATACCACTAAATAAATTTGACGGACGATTCTACTTTGTTCACCCAGGTGACGTTCTTAATGTGATTTAAATTTCAGGTGATCTAAGCGGAATAAATCTCTTCTATGTGCATAAATTGGTCGTCAAAACAACCGGTCAAAGTAATCTAATTTTGAAAATAAATTTGCTATTGCAGATTTAAATTAGACTAAGTTCTAACCGTTAAAATTAGCCGTATAATAATAAAAACTTATTTTAATATTGACAATAGCAATTTGACCTTGAACATGGTGTACAGGACGGGTCATTCACTGCTGCACACGGTGTACGGTTACTGCACCAAGTTCGAGCACGTGGACTTCTTCCACGAGTACTTTGTGCTCGACATACTGTTACAGGACGGAGCCGTGGTCGGCGCGCTGGCTATGAATATGGACGACAGTACATTGCACAGGTCACTCTCTAAATTATATACATACTAGCATCCCGCCCTGACTTCGCACGGGTAGCACTAATTACCTAACTTTCTGTAGCCAGATGGCTTGATCCGATCGTATTTGTAAAAACAAAAGTGTTTTAAACGTATCACGCCGTCAGAATCCGACCATTGACTTCAAGCTAATCGGCGAGCTTCTGATGATACATCAAAGAGGCGCCAAGTTTAAATATCGTATGTCATCATGGGCAAAAGCCACCTTGAACCATACATTATAAAATGGCGGCCATATACCGGTCGACGCATCTAAAACCTAGATAGTTAAATTTTAAAAAACAAGAAGCCCTGACGAATCGAATATCATCTCACTTTTAAAAGTCAGTTCAGCCGTTTACGTCACAATGGAACGAACATAGACAAATAGTTTGTTCCACATCAGTTTTGTAGTTATAAAATAGTATGATTAAGACACTTGTAACTAGGTATCAGTTGTATGGTAACATTTAGATTTCAGGCAAAGAATACGGTGATCACAACGGGAGGCTATCCGAGAATGTACTTTTCGTGCACGGCAGCTCACACTTGCACTGGCGACGGATGCGCGATGGCCTCCAGAGCTGGGATACCGCTGCAAGATATGGAGTTTATACAGTTCCATCCCACTGGTACGCATATAGCCGTGTAGTGATTGAGAGCAGCGCGATTGCCGCGAGGCAAATCCTCGTTCGATCAGTGCAGTCAGTACACAGCTAATTAATAGAGTTGAGGACAAAAAATGTCTATATACGATCTCATTTGTATTTTAAGTAAACTCAACTCAACAACTCTGCAATCGTTTCAACGATTTTTTGGTTTGAAATTTACAGAGTACTGACGTTAGTGTATTGCTAACACAAGAAACTATTGATAATGGCTCTGAGCTGCTAAACATAAAGTTTGTAATTTTTAAAATCATGAATATTATCATGGCAACATCGGATCAATCTTAGGTATTATTTTTTAATATTATTTCAGACTTTAATTGAAGCTTTGTTTTCTGACTAAAAAAGTAGTAAAGAATTTTTAAGAAGAAATATTTTTATAAAGTGGATAATATCTGATATAATTAATTTAAATGATTCTTTAAGCATTGGAAAGCTATTATCAGGAAGATTTGTATTAGTAACTTGAAAGACTCCGACAGCGAATAGTTCGTGAATCGGGTCACTCAGTTCAGTTTTAATTATTTATTTACGAATAAGTTGTACTTGTTGTCTTTTATGTTCACGTTAAAGGTATGTACGGATCTGGTTGTTTGATGACTGAGGGCTGCCGTGGGGAAGGTGGCTACATAGTTAACAACAAGGGCGAAAGGTTTATGGAGAAGTATGCACCGAAAGCTAAGGACCTCGCCAGTAGAGACGTCGTCTCTAGATCAATGGCCACGGAGATTCGACAAGGTGATTAATACTAAACAAACTTACTAAATTCATTATGCGGTCGGTCAGGATTTATATCTGCTGTACAGCCGTTATGTATACCCATTCTTATTTAACGGTTTTAGCGTACGTTGAATGTAATTGAAAAAAAAAACAAAGATTTATTAGATATCATGTAAAAAAAAACAATATTATATTAAAATTTTTTCAGCAACTCATTAGGTATATAATAAACTGGACTGAACTGGTTTGTACCTATCATATTATTGTATCCTGACAATAAATACTTCTGCTTCTACGTATTAAAATTAAATGTGTTTATTATGCCCATTTGTAGATACCTGGTCGATCTACAATACAAGCATTCTCTCTACATTTCTCTCTGCAAAAACAGAGATGACAATAAGTATTATGTGAATGTTTTGGGCAATGTAAACCTACGGTTAAGATTAAACTGGTTTTGTTTTTGGCGGCAAACGACCAGTCACTTCGCCTGATATCAACTTACCGTTACCCATTGGCATCTTTAACAAGCTAATAAGTTACAGATGCCGTTGGCTACCTGTAATGGACGGAGGTGATAAACATAAAAAGTAATATTCCTTTCTCCCAGTCTCCTCTCCCCCGTAAAATCCTCTTCCCCTGACCCATCCTTTACTTTTTAGGTAAGGATAGGAAGGGAAAAGGGATTAAAAATAGGCCTCCGGATTAATTTGACGGAAAGCAGAATATTCTGCTTCACGTCTGTTTTCTGTGAGGTCATTGTATGCTACCGGTCGAACCAGCCCAGTCTTGTAACAAATGTTATAGTTGCGGGCTCTACCACTGTTAAAGTGGAACCAAGGATTTATGTACTACTTTATGGTATTTTTACTTAATTAGTCTATAAGGACTCGTCTGGCTGTACACAATGCTGTAATAGTCCCAATATTAATGTATGGAAGTGAGAGCTGGGTTTGGCAGGAAAAGCATGCTAGTAGAGTTAATGCCGTTGAGATGCGATCCTTAAGAAGTATGTTAGGCGTGACACTGAATGATAGGATTAAAATAGCATTATAAGGGAAAACTGTAGCTTAAAAGTGGATGTTGTGACTAGAATTGAGAAAGGTATGCATCGGTGGTTCGGGCATGTTGAAAGGATGAATGAAGAGAGAATAACGATGCAAATTTATGTAGCAAAAGTGAGTGGTAGTGTTGGTAGGGAACGCCCTAGGAGAACTTATATCGATAAGATTAGCGGTTTACTAAAAGGTTGATATAAGGAGCACCCATAACCGACGAACATGTATGCGTAGATGTATGAATGTAGAAGAAGCGAGAGAGGTGTGCCAGGATTGCCCCCAAATGGAAATCTATGATCCCTGCTTTCCCCTGGCCTGCCTGGGTTACGGGTGAAGCCCATATTTTAATTTATGTTACCGTTCTAACTTTGTTTCAACGATCTCAATGTCGCATATCATCGCTGCTACTCACATTTAATACTCCTATTTTATTTATGTGTGTTTACAATCAACTCTTGCGTTAAATGATGCAGGTCGGGGCGTTGGACCTAAAAAAGACCATCTTTACCTCCAAC
>JWHW01015507.1:512416-524373 GCA_000931545.1 Papilio glaucus | reverse complement strand
TACAATAAATTCTCGTTTTTACGGATAAGACATCTAGTATATAGAAATGAAACAAAAACATATGTACATCGCTAGAGACGAGACAGTCACCTACAATATTAATTGCAAGCTTGGACACCACTTATAATAAATTACATAAATTGTAAGTCCTCCACCGATGACGCAAATACGTTATGCAAATAGTTATTATGAATATTAAATATCAGAATTGAAATATAATCAGGCAACTGAGCTAAGCTTGTATTTTCATACAATGCATTTTTTTTACTATATATCAAATTTCATCAGTTATTCTAATACCGAGGGCTGGTAGTAGCTACGGCATTAAAATAACCAGTCGTGAAAACACATTCATGAAAGTAGCCAACCATCAGTTTCAATATTACCATTTTTTGTAAAAAGTTAAAAAAAGTTTTTTTTTGTTTACGTAACGTAAATAATTGTGTGCATATTGCTATTTTGTGAAAAATCTCAAGAAAATAATTACTTGCATTCACGTAAAATCCTCGTGTGAGTAATTAATTTTTTTTATATCATTATTTTTTCCATTAGGACTAATTTTATTTGATTTTTTCCCGAAATCTTCTTGATACTTATTAAAAGGTGCCAGTACATTTCAATAACAAGATTATAATATTGTATAAGTTTTGACAGAACGTTAAAAGAACATCGCGGGACATCGCGTCCCTGGTCAAATTGTGCAGCAAATATAAATTTATTATGCGGCACATTTCCCTTATGCCGGATGCAATCAATTTGAGCGTTCTAGCGCAATGCGCGGGCACGTAGCATACAGTACTCGGAAGGCCGCCGCCCGTTGTCAATGGTCCACTAGAGAGTGTGCCACCTTCGACACACCTACCACCTTCTTCATTGCTCTCAATCCTACAAGACATATTTTAGATATTACCTATCCGTAGTAGCACGCATAGTGTTTGTCGTGATTCATATCTGTGGTTGACAAATGAAACTATAATTTAATGATGTGATTTTTTTAATTTGTACAATGTTCATAGTGAAAATATAATGTGTAGTTTCGACCTATTCGTACATTTAGTTAATTACCTGTAGAAGAAGGTGAAGGTGTATCTTGATAGTGGGAAAGTGGTATCACGGAAATGTGATACCACTTGAAAACCATTACCACGGAAAATTCGAAGAAAACAACTAAGCGACAGAAGAGAAAACGAATATCAGATATGAGGTGAGAGTTTTACACACAAAAGCAACAATTAGAAATTTACAGCTGTTCCCAAAGAATAGTAATATGATGTAGAATACCTCAAAAGTACATTTGTGCAATGATCTGATAGAGGCGTTACAATCTTTTTATAGAGATACTACTGCCTTAATTTACGACGCCTAGTCAGACTGGTTTAGCATCAATAAAGGTGTGTAGTAAAGCTGTGTAGCATCTCCGTAGCTGTGCAATCTGTTTATGGACGACTGTTAGATATCTTAGAAAGACGCTGAAAAGTATGGGTGTGAGAGTTGGGTATAGCAGGATAAGCACGCTAGTAAAATTATTGCAGTTGAGATGCGGGCTCTGAAAAGTATGTTTAAGTGTGACTAAATGATAGGATAAGAAATAGCGTTGTTAGGGAAAAGTGTGTCATAAAACAGAACATCGTGACTAAAATTGAGAAAGGTATGCATCGGCGGTTCAGGCATGTTGAAAGGATGAATAAAAGAAGATTGGCAAGAGAAATGTTGGTAAAGTGAGTGGCAGCTCAGGTCGGGGTCGGCCTAAGCGTCGAAACGCCGGCGAACTTATAACGACCAAATTAGTAACATACTAAAGAAAACTGGTATTAAGAGTACCCGTTACCGAAGAGCATGTATGCGTAGATGTACGAATGTAGAACAAGCGAGAGAAGTGTGACAGGCCTGTTACAAATGGAAATCCGTAATCTGTGCTTATACCGCTGGTTTAGGGGCGTGATTTATTCTCTAATATATAAATCACTACAGTGACGACTACAGTTAAAAATATCAGCATTACTTAATTTTTGATCAAAATTACCATTAATATTATTTATTAGAGAAATAGTATTTAAAAACCCGGCTTCGTACGCAGTTTCTCCATACAAACTTTCATCCCCCACTTAACACCTTCACGGGATAAATTTAGAAAGATCGTGCTCATCTACATAATAACTGAAATCACTGTGCAAAACTTCTAAGCCCAGTTATTAAAAAAAAAAATAATTTACATGTGAATATATTTATTCAGTGATTTGATCATTAGATACTGTTGCACCTGTCCTCACATTTATTACTACAATATTATTATTTATTATTGAAAAATCAAGTATGGTGTTTGCACAGCAATTCAGTTAAATTATAAAGGGCGATAGGTTATGTATTGAATATATAACTGTACCTGTAATGTAATTGTACATGTCATCACAATCTTCATTCTTCTTCCCCCTGCCCTTTTCTCACTTATGTGGAGTCACTAGACGACTGTAGTCGTCCTGTAATAGGTTTTGGGTCTAGTTTTATTACATCCGGCCGCCTGCCTGACAACCTTACTCGGGCATGTATATGCGATTAGTAAATTATTGAAATAACTACTATAATTTCTGTTTAACATTCCCAATTATCCCATGCCTAAGCTTACACTTGGTTTGGAATTGGTTGACGACAAGAGTCGAATGGCGGATTCGAACCCACGACCACGTTGTGCATGTTTCGTAGTCCGTACCCTTAGCCATTAGGCTAATATCACTGAACTATACCTGTTTAATTGGTATTGCCGCCGGCTTTTCCGGGAAGGAATAATTTGTTTCCTACTGCTTGTTGAGGCCCCGATTGGATCCCTGTCTTAGATGTCACTTTAACGTTTCCTAGTCATTTAAATTTGTGTACAAGTTAAATTGTTTTACGAATTTTTGAAAATTTAATAAAAAATATATGCCAGAAATATAATGCAAATAGCTTTACGAGTAATCTTAGTACTTTGCGATTTCTTTTTACAAACTGCGTAATACGACGATACTATGGTAAATATAGTAGAGTATAACCATATTGTATTGAAACATTGAGTCACAAAAAATAATTTGAATCATATTTTCAACTGACATGATCATAGTCGTTCATAAATATCCGTCAAAATTAGCACATTCGAAATGCTTTTGTGACACTTTAAAACAAGATATATAAAAATACATCTATAGGAGAAAGTTATGTTCTATTGGTCACATTGATCAGTAGCCCTTTAAAGCATACTATATATAACTTAGTATGTAATATACTATATATAACATAGTATATATAACTTTCGTGGCATTTACTAATATAAGTGTTGTAATGGACGGGATTCTTACCACGATTTTTGAGCTCCCGATATTTTGGCAGAATTCTAAATCTGCGCCCTGCGACGATAGAAAAAAGGTAGACCGATAGCTACCTGTAACGTTTTTTCGCACTATCACATAACTCCAGTCAGCCTATGATGGCGCATGCTGTGCCGAAATATCGGGAGCTCAAAATGGCTAATCGTGGTAAGAATCCCGTCTCTGACTAACCTTACATTAAAGTATGTATAAAGACACATGTACTGCGGTATTCCATCAAATCATGATATAATCTATCTATCTATGACATGTCATGTCTGACTATGACATGTCTAATCACACCATTCAATACTAGCACTAAAGCGTAGTCCAAATCTGGTCATCATTCATTCATATGCTTAACTCTTGAAGTCGCTTTAGCGAAGTACACAATGTAAACAAACGACGATTTATTTTTTACGCGATTTCTCCTGACTTAAGACTAAATATATTTATTATTTTTATTTAATTGAAGACAGACAAATAATTCTATTTATATATCACATAATTACTTTTATATTCAATTACGGGCAAGGCCCTAACAGAGCTTCTTATGAAGTTAAAGGCCGAGTTAGGGACCTATTCGTCGCCGCTATAGACTTAATTATATCTTGTTATATTTACTTTATGTAGCTTAAATTAATTTTTGTTTACATAATGTTTAATAATTTTAAACGAATGACTAGTCATTATCAATGGGTAATTAGTTATATAAAATAATATAGTATATAAAACAAACTCTACAAATTTATTTTTAATAAATTGTTTGAACAAACTAACAAGTGACATTCCAATCAAGTCTGCTATTTTAAAGCAATGTCATGTGTTTTAAAGTAAATACTTGGAAAACTTTGTAAGCGTATGTTTTTGTCGTAGGGTTGACTACCGCGGATTGAAGTGTGCCACAGCGCTGCGTACGGGCGTCAAAACTGCAATGTACGAAAGCAGCTGTTCTTATGCCGGAGCTCTGGAATTGAAGCGAAGCGCATTAAAAGAAGAACCCTGGCCTGCAACAGAATGGCCGCCGTATCGTCTCCATCAGTCTACCTTCGAGCAATTGAAACAGAGTGTAGAGAAAGCGAAGGCAGCACTCCAAGACAGGTCTGGACTCCTGGGTACCGCGACAGCGTTCGGTGATTTTTATGGTGGCCAATTAGGTCAAGATGCCTCCAGCACAACCCTCGGCTTTGGCAGAGCCACGAGAACGGACGAGACCATGCTAGGATCAATAGATAAAAATAAAATCGGTAAGTGTGATTTTACATTCAATTTCAAATGCTCTCCATAACGTACAGCGCGTGCGACTCCAAATTTAACGTCACACTAGAAATTATAACATGTTTTGTTATAATTTCTAGTGTGACGTTAAATTTGGAGTCGCACATTGTATGACCAGTTATGTTTACTCATAGAAATGAGTTGCTAATTACGTGTATTATGATGTAAGCTTGTGTGCGAATGTCAAACTCCTTCAAGCAATTAATATGATTATAAAAATTTACAAAACAAAACCATCATAATTTCAAATGACAAATGAGAATAGAGAATTGTTTTAGCACTGTGCGCGGTATAAAACACCTATGACGTATCATTAAAGCTAAAAAATATGTCGAGTTTTAACTATGTGTAGGTATCCATTGCAGAGAACCGACTAGGTTGTAGGTGGAACTTAACTTTTTTTTTCTTTTTCATTTTTTTTCTTTTGTGTAATCCTGCTTTTTCTGAGATTCATTGTATTGTGATGCATTTATGTATGGAATTGGAATTACAATTGAAAATCTCAATTAATTTCTAAGACTGTAAACGGGCTGGGAACTGAACGTAGGATTCAGTTAGATTACTCAGGGATTACGCCTATTTGGGTGTAATACCTAAGTAACCTAAGTCTAACCGCTAGAAGATTCAAGATTTTATTTTTTAGTTTTTCTTTGCAGATTAAGGATGTATGTCTTCCCTTTTTGTGAAAATGTAAACATCACTGCTTTGCTTATTGTCCTGGACATTCCAGCCATAGTTTACAAAAACATTGAGACACACAACAAGCAACTACAAGCCGCACACGGTTCCATCATTGGTGGCTACAAACCGTTTTAATGTACCGATTTCCTTTCAGAATTTGTACGAAACATTAGGTATGCTATTAAAAAACAGGGACATCCGTTAATAAGTATGCTTAGACACCCACTACTTGACAGTTCCGTTGAATTTACGACCAAGCGAATTTCAAAAGCACGTCATATTTGTCAAGTATTGTTACCAAAATCTCACTGAGTACATTTTGGCTTTGAAAGGCATTAGAGATGCATTAATATTATGTAGCTACTATGGAACGTTAGCAGATAGCCTCGAGTCATTAAATTTAACACCCTCCGCTATACGAGATATCGCCATTTTTAAGGTTCATTGTAACGACGTCAAATAGGTATTTCACGAGACACGGTGATATGTTCCAAAAGAATAAAAATCGATCTGAACTCGCGAAAGCGACGGTTAGTCTGAATATGTCTCTACGCTGAAGACGTAAAGCTCGAATCGCTTCAGTCGTGGCCGGGATTAAAACCCTTTGGGTGAGCGAGAGCTCTAGGTATTAAAGCAAAGGTGGGAGCGAGCTTCTTGTAAAGATAACAATCGCTCCCGAGGGAGCAAGATGGGGCGTGCGGGACGCGACACCCCGCGGTCGCCAGGGCAACGCTCCCGCCCACACGCCCGTGAGATCATCCCATTGCTTTTGATAAATACTAATGAAAATAAAATTTTATCATCTGCGTACAGTTCATTATTACTGAACCGGGGGTAGAGTTACCCGTATTTTAACGAGGGGGCGCTGCGAAGTTTCTGTGTACAGGCCGATATGCCATGTTCCTAACTTTGTTTATGGTCGCTTTATCACATTAATTGAGCCTCCTATAAGTTTTTGTGGAGGTGGTCGACATGAAATATTCTATTTTGCTTTTACTATCTCCTTATTAACTACAACAATAAGAAAGTAACTAAAATAACCATTTAATTTTTCATAACTCATATTTACATTCGTAATCTGTGTGGGTTTTAAAATAATAATAATTTTACACAATCCTAATTAAATTGCTCTATACTCTCTGAGATTCCAGATTAAGCTAGTATATATTAAGCGGGTATCTAGACGTATGTGTATCTAGACGTTTATAACAAAAATGAGCAAAAAAAATCTGCGGACTTAAAAAAAAATACACGCAATCGCAAAAAATAAATCTGGCAACTGTCAAGCCATCCCACCGCAATAGGGAGAACGTAAAAAATATTTTCGAGGGCATATTTCAGACAAACGAGAGTCTTTCATTCCGCATCGCGTCGGGGAATAAAAGGTTTCGCTATGTTCCGAGACCGAGAGGCGATATAAAAGAGTTGCGAGATAATGGGACCGTTCTAACAAGACAATAGACTTTTTGCCATTAAAAATGCCTTTTGCGAAAAATGTTAATTCGGAATTGTACTGCCGCTGCCATCGTCGCACTGTCCTTCCGCCCATCGTGTGAAAGATCTCGATTAAAACGCTCATGTTTTAGTTCAAATACAAAGGAAAAAGAAACAATTAAGAGAGACCTACGGACGATATAATTTTTTCTCTTTTATTTCTTTAATGCCGCTGTATGCTGGATCATTTGAGACGAGAATATTCTCATAATTTAATAAAGCAAGCAATCGTATATTTTTTACCATAAAAATTGTTTCAGCCGTTATTCATAAATACGTTAGCAATTAGTTAGCTCGCGACGAAAGTACAAGGGCTTAATTTTTTGTCGAACTATTGTCGTGCCATCCCACGTATGTTGGGTACTCACTTCTAACGGCAAACCTTATGACTTTTTTTATTTTTAAAATTTCAAGTTCCCCTTTGCTAAGAAGTCTTGAAAGTTAAAATTTAAAAAAAAGTCCTGATAGGTTTTTTGGCCATTTACTGAGAAAATAATAAAATAATTCAGTATCGCTCACCAAACATAAAATTTTAGTTTTATCTTTTTATAGTTGGAAAACGTGTTTTTCTTCTATATTCATACATTTGGGAACCTTGTCGTAAAATTTATTATACCAAAATGGCAGATGTGGTAGAAATGGCAGATACACGGTTAACGTTTCGTATATCAAGAGCGCCTCCAAAGTGGCCACCAAAATATTGGTCAGAATCAGTTTTACTATTGGCATCTTTTACTGTTTACTAATCCCGTCCCGGCGACTCAAATATTGGTGGTTCTGATTTTTTACTATTCAAGAACTAAGAATTGCAATGAAATACACTAACGCAAATGAATTCAAGCATAACGTATAACTTTTAGAAAACAAAACAAAGATATAAATTCAGTTCCAACAAAATAAACTCAAACGAAACAACACAAACAAAACCGAGTTATTTTCCCCGTGCACATTAATTTTCAACGAACCCCTTAGACAACAGTCGCTTGATAAGTATTCTGTCCGAGCCAAGAATACCAAATAAGTAGCAAATAGGCACAATTAAAATGTATTTACATAATATTCAAATTACCGCGAAAATCTACGCCCGGCTGTCCTGGGGAGCTGCCTACCCTAATCTTATAGTGATTAGAAGCAACATATTAAAATTTATAAGCCCCCAGACGCGGAGTTAAAGAGTTGTTAACACGAAAATGATTGTGATACGCCCCTGTCGGCAATAGAGATGGATAACGTATGCTATTTATTATGATTATAACAGCCTTTTAAATTTATCGTTCTTTACGTTGTTTGAGTGATTATTTTTTAGTTATTTGTGTAATTATAACTTAAGTTTTTACTACATACATATTTTATATAAATAAATGAACCATTCTTGTATTTAAATTTATTTCGTGTATCAAATTTTGTATTTAGATGAGCTTTCGTTTCTTCAGTTTATCAAGACAGATGGCATTCCCGAATAAACTTAATTTTTAACAAAAAAAATATAAAGTCATCATTTGTTGTTCTTGCATTACTTCTTTTTGTTAATAGATGATTACATATTCGTGCTTCTATCGCTATGTGATAATAGTTGAATGCTAAATATCTCTATGGTAAAAATACGATCTTATAAATCACATCGTTGAGTAAACCTCGGTCGCCCAGGTACTACAATTAATTAATTTAACTAGCTTAAAAACAAATTTGTGGACATGTATAGACTTTTTTTATCAAAGGAAAAAGATACACATAAATAAAAATATTAATGATAACTGTTTTTAATTTATTGGTTTTAAAATGTCACGCTTTGTCAACGTAACAATATGAATCGAAAATAAGTGAACGAATAAAGCAAATTTGTGATACCACAATGAAATTTAATATTAATTTGTTACGACTACGCTTACTGCAAAAGAAAATTGAATCAGATTTTATTTGCACCAGTATCACAAATGGCATCATGTATACGATGTACTTGCAGTACGTTAATTATAGCGCGGTATTTGAGATTGTTTTTGCGATAAAAATGTATCAATATATCACTTTAGGAAGCCCCGATACGAGTTTATTGATTTTGTTTAATGTTTATTGCATAAGCGAAAGGGCTGGGGGTTTGTTTCACAATTCATATTCATTAGTTTGGACGGCGGAACGTGCACCGCGCGCACTTTTTCTATTAAAACTTTGACTGGCAAATTAAAAATGACTATAGAATATTAAAATCTGATGAATATTAATAAGTATTTTTTATACAAACTAAACCAGATGTCAAACAAATACTGAATTATATTACATACAAATTGTAAGCCTGACTAACTGCAATTGTAACTGTTTCGGATCTAGTCATTAAAAATAATGTTCGATCTGTCATTTTTCTTATGTGTTGAATTACTTAGCAAATGGTTTGGTAAGTGGTATGGAAAATAATTTACAAAATTTGCTCGAAAACTTAATTATCGTAGTATCTATTCATACAAAAAAAAAAACCATTTAAAAATTGAGAATATTCTCTTATTTAACTTATGTGGCAATAGTGAATAAACTTAAGTATTAAATTTTATCTTGACGTCGAATAAATCATAATGATTAAATTTTACCTCCCACTTATCTTTTCAAAATTGCCCTATTATACAAGCTCTTGTTATAATAAATAAAACTACTACAAATTATCTTGGAAAACGTGAGTGAAACAATTTCTCAACATTCATTCCTTGCCCATTAGTGTAAATCGCGTGGTTGTAATAACCCTCGAAACGGGTAAAGAAATGAACTGCAATGTGTTTAAATTACATAAATAGCTTTGTTTTTAGCGAAATGTTCCATTGCGATAATTTATAAGTTAGACACTGACTATACAAAGAAATTCACTTAATAAAAATTACAATCGTGCATGTTTTTCATTTTTCAAGTGAAAACTTCTTTAGCCGCGTTAGACGATATTTAGTAGGGGAAAATATTAACGTGGGTTTCCACTGGCGTATAAACTTATCGCGATACAAGCTTTCTCTCTGAGAAAAACTGAGATGACAATATGTTTTCAGCAGTGTACACTCACGGTTGAACAAATGAACAACTGTAACATGCCTCATCAACATGCTTAAATGACTTTGGAACAGTTTCGATGAACTTTTTTCATTAATGTTTCTTGTATTCAATTTTTTATGTTATTGTTAAGGTTTATATTTGTTGATTATTTATTTCTTATTGAACTATTGTCGCGCCTTCCCACCTGTTTTGAATTTTCACTTCTGTCGGCAGGCCTGTCCTGTTATTATTATTTCTTTTTCGTTATTCAATATATTTTTCGTTCTTTATTATTACTCCGAGAGAAGAAATAGCATGTTTTCATATCCATTTAACCTACGTAGATAAAGAACTCTCAAGACTATAGTAGGACAGTTCCTAAACTAAAACGGGGCAAAATGTTTGTTAGTCTATGTAAATCAAGTAGACATTCCGGAAGGGATTTATCCATCTGTTCCATAATAAAATTCATACACTGCAAACAAACCTGTAATAATAATGAAATCAAAAAGTTGACACCGACTTTAAAGGGGAGACCGAAGTCGTACAAAATCACCGCTAAACCAATAATCCGCACTCGAAGCTCTCATCTATCCCTTTAGCATTATACAAACAAACAATTATTACTCAATCGATGGACGATGCGCAAAATAAATCAGTTGTAATGGCACCATTGGGGTCGGAGCGCGCGTCTTTGGTTCGCTTCCGCTCACAATAAACTGCGCGCGACTGCGATGCGGCTGCGCGCGCGCATGTCGCGTTGTTTTGCCCAAATTCATGGGAACCGTGGCGTGGACAATGAGAACTTAATTGTGCGAAAGATACACCAGTGATGGCCTCTCCCCCTTTGCTTACGAGATTTATTATACAACGTCGAGTGGATTGCCGTTTCGCCAAATAAATAGTTCCAAAACATATTGCTCGAATGATTCTAATGCGGAGTGACGCGTTAATTTTTTTAGGCGTGGGAGCATTTAAATTGTCGGGAGTCTTAATGACTTTTTTGTATTGCTAGCTTCCGTTTCAATTTATCTCAATATCACCATACGTAATCATTTAAAAAAATTGTTTTATTTTATTTATAATAAATTTATCTATATCGTAAAAATACAACTTCATAATAAATAGCATTCATTTTATCCTATCACAATTATGGAATTTAGTGTGTTACGACCTCATAATATGAATTTCATTTGTATGTTTGGAAGTCATAGGTCAAATGTGCAAGAATTATCAATTTTTGTTTAGTACATTAGACTGTACATTTACATTTAGGGCATGTTGAAAGGATGTATGAAGAGAGAATAACGAAACAAATTTATTTTGCAAAAGTAAGTGGCAGTGTTGGTAGGGTAGTAATCCTTAGGAGAACTTATATCAAGCAGGCTTACTAAATAGGGTGACATAAAGAGCACCCATACTCGTTGAGCATGTATGCGTAGATGTATGAATGTAGAAGAAGCGAGAGAGGTGTGCCACGATGGCGCCAAGTGGAAATCCATGATATCTGCCTACCCCTCTGGGTTAAGGGCGTGAGCGTATATTTATTTATTTATTTTTCATTAAAATATTAAATACATAACAATCAGAGCCGGCTATCATTTGTATATCTAACTCTACTTATTGTCGATTGCTCGATGCCTGAAGGTTTGTGTACTCCTTGTGTACAGTCCACACGAAAATAAATATTTAAAAATCATTGTTGTTATATTTCATTTTGTGATTGAATATTAATTTATTAAAATATTTTTAGGTTCGGAAAAGCTCGCAAGTGGACTCGGTAAGGGTTACTCCACACCGACACTCTCTGACACTCTTCGCGCAAGTAAATGCACAGGTCAGTCCTTAAAATAATGTATAGTCTAAGGCAATTTCTGTATGCATATTCCCTATAGACTCGAAAGTTAGCCAGAAAGAGGCTTGACTGGTTTCGATGAAATTTTCAGATTGTTCTAGCGGGTGATCCTCTGAAGTTTGGTAGCGATCAGATCACCGTAATCAGTGGTATCCGGGCGAAGCCGGGGCCGGTCACTAGTAATATATATTGAATAGCTTAACTTTAATTTCACGAAATTCAGCTGTTAAATGGCCAGCCAGATCGTGTGATTTAACACCACTGGATTATTTTTTGTGGGGTTATGTTAAGGACAGAGTCTATAC
>JWHW01015507.1:491961-505806 GCA_000931545.1 Papilio glaucus | reverse complement strand
TACAAATAGCAATAATGCGCTGCACGATAGCAATATTGTAGAAATCTATAAGACACATGAGCGAGAAAAAGAGCGAAATACTCCTTGAAATACCACATTTACGACCAGTACCATATACCAATGACCAGTGAGTAAAAACATTATCATAATGAGATAAAAGAACTATACTCGGAGAAATTTTATACTATAACGCATGAGTCTAGAGTTTTTGGGCGACATTTTCATTTTATTACCATTACCATAGAGCATGAATCTATGGTAATGGTAATAAAATGAAAACGTTTGACAGAATTGTCATTTGCCAACTATATCGTGGTTCTATTCAGTTAACCAAAGAATAGTTTTAAATTATCTGTAAATAAATCAAAAATCTAAATGCAAGCAAAATAAATTTAAAAATGGCCAGCAAAGAATATTACGAACGTTGGTTGACAATTAAAGAAGATTTCGAAAAAGCGTTGGCTGCAGATCAGAAGATTCAAGACTTAGCGGCAGACAGCATAGGAATAAAGCCTCAAGCTACTGCAGTGGAAATAGTGGCGCGGGTGTACTCTCAGTATTGCATACTATATAATAAATTGTGTGACTGCTATGACCAAATGGATCAAGTGCAAAGACGTCCATATATAAGACAAATTATTGACACCGTGACTTGTCGTGTACTGGAATTAAAATCATCATTAGAAACTGTTGAAGCTTTCGAATATACCTATACTGATAACGCTTTAAAGCAAATGCTCATAATACCCCAAGACGTAGAAATACTTTGCCCATTTTTCTATCCATTCGAAATCAGGCAGCAAGAAATGCAATATATAATTGATCAAATTTTCGCTGGTAATCGTATAGGTGATCCTACACCAACGCCATCACAATTAGAACTTCGAGAACAAGAACGTATTGAAGAAGAAATGAGATTAAAAGAAGAGAAGGAGGAAGAAATAAGAAGAAAACTAGCAATGGGTGAAGACATTGAATCCATACAATCAGAAGCACTTAGTCCCGAAGAATTAGAAAAAAGGCGTTTAGAAGAGGAATATAAACGACATGTGCAAAATATTCAACGTATGGAACGTGCAAGATACGTTGTTAGAGAGAATAATAAAAAATTTAATAAAGATAAGGCTTTATATTTAGAACTAGCCGGCCTTAAAAAACCAGAAGCTTCATTATATATTAAAGAACGAGCCGCTGCCCTTATTAAAACAATATATAAACGATTTATGGAAATTAAGCGAGAGCAAAAACGAGATGATCAAGTAAAAGAAAAGCTTCAAATGATTATAACTTCACAACCAAAACCATCAGCAAAAACAGAATTGATGAAAGTAGAAGAGATTCGTCGGAGTTATAGACAGAAATATCACGAGAAATGGGTAGAAGAACACATCAAAGAAAAAACTCACATTTTACGACTCAAGGAAGGTTATATAATGGACGATATTACCAGTGAAATCAGGGAGTGGTTTAGGGTCTGGTATAACAAAGTCCGTACATTTGATGAGTTTCCATGGCCTGAAGAAGGCGGTTCGATCTTAGTTGTAAGAGGAGAAACATTTACTATAGAAGAATATATTGACTTCAGAACTGCTGAAGAAAAACGCCTTAAAGAAGAATCTGGTAATCCAAAGACGAAACAACAAATCAAAGCAGAGAAGTTAGAAGCAAAACTTGAACAAAAACGTATAGAGAAAGAGGCTATGGAAAAAGAGAAAAAAAGATTTATTGACTATAGAAAATCTCGACTCAATCCAGCGAATGATCCCGGCGTCTATTTAAAAGTAGGTAAGCAATTTGAAATGTTACAGGAAGCATGGAAAGATTACCAAACCCAATGGAGAAATATTGACGTACCAAACCCGCCCATAGACGTAATTAAAGGATTTATAAAAGAGTTACTCATAGATAATGCTTATCAAGACATACATTTACAATTGCGGCCCATTGTAGATGAGATGATGAGATTAGAATTAGAACAATTAAAGGTGTCGCTCAAAAATGATTATAATGTGGCTGGGATCAGCAAGCCTCCTCAAAGTGAAAAAAGAAAAAAACCAAGAAAACCTAAGGTACCGAAACCAGAGAAAATACCTCCAGCTACTATGTTTCAAGAGTTGTTCGACGAAGGCATCATTAAGCAGCATAAACGACTAACAATTGAAGATTTTTGGGGTGATAGAAACTACGCTGCAGCCGATATGCGAGCAATTGAATGGACGCCATCTTTTCCACCTCCTTGTCTGGGCGATGTTCGAGAACAAATAAGAATTCGTTGTTTGTTAACACTTGGATCTTCCTGTCGTAATGCGACCCGATCACTGCTTCTTGTCGGGCCAAAAGGATCTGGAAAAAAATCGCTTGTTTATGCTTTGGCAACGGAAACAAATGCAGTATTAATAGATTTATCGCCTTTTAATATATATAACAAGTACCCAGGTCCAAAAAACTTGAAAAAAATGTTTAATCTAATTAACAAAGTTAGCAGATTAATGCAACCTACTATAATTTTAGTGGCAGACGCTGACAAAATTTTCTATAAGAAAGTACCACCAGAAGAAAAAATGTATGACCCCACACGTCTACAGAAGGATTTCTTTAAAGAAATTATAAAACCTATATCAGACAAGGACAAAATTCTAGTAGTAGGTACATCATCAGAACCTTGGTTGACGAAAGGCGCTCAGATGATAAAGGCATTTCCATCCCTTATTATGTTTCCTAGAAGCGATTACGGTAGTATATCGTTTATTCTGAAGAAAACTTTAATGAAATACCACGGCATTGATAGAGAATTTAACGTTCATTCCTTAGCACAAGCATTACGCGGGTTTGACATTAACACAATAAGGAGAGCTATTGAAACAGTGTTGGATGGTAAAAGAATAGCACAATTATATTACAAGCCCCTAGAGCCAGCAGAAATACTTAATGCAGCAATGAATGACAGTCAATGTAACTACATAGATCCTTTCGATTATGAAATGTTCACGCAATGGTATCTTTCTTCTTCGCCGTGGGGACAGGAATATACGTATTACATGACAATGCTGGAATCACAACTTCATTACAAGATGAAAGAGGAAAAGAAGAAGAAAAAATAAATAACTTTTACTCGGCGAAAAATATAGTTTATGTTTATATTTTTTACATATTTATTTAGTGTCATTTATATAAGCATTTATTTTTTCTATATTAAAGTGTCGATTGCGTTGTCACAAAATCGAATTAATGTCTAAACAATTGTTTTATTTCTTAACTAGCGACCCCGGCTTCTCACCGGTTATTCTCCATACAATCATTTCATCATTTACTTTTTTGATGGTTGTCTACGCAATAACAGAAATATCTGGGGGCAAAACTTCAAGTCTCTAGGCACAGTAGTTTGGGCTGTGCGTTGATATATCAGTCTGTCAGTCAGTTTCCACCCTTATCTTTAGAAAGATGTGATATAGAATTTTTATAATAGTTTCAAATGTTTATTAATCAGAATATTTTCAGAAGGTTCTTAAATATTAATTTATCCTACTCATTTGCTACACACAAGCATTGTTCCACATCAAGCTAGAATTTTTGTAAACAAACAAGACGTCACTTACTATACACTTTTTATACTTTCATCGGAAACGCAATTTTGTTGAAATCGTGAGATAAATGGTTTATAAATTGTATAAAATGGATAGGTAATGTTATAAGATGATTTTGGTATTCACAATTCTTAACAAAAAAAGAAAATTGAAATATAAATGTAATAAATGCTAAACTTCGTTTACAAAACTGCCATCTTGCTGTAGAGCAAAATGTACATTAATAATTGTTAAAACAAAACAGTTAAACATTATTTGCGGTGGATATCATATTTCTGTCTCTGTCTGCCCGATAACATTAAAAAAAGTGTAGCTATTTCTTGTCTTAAATACATAATATATACAACGCTGAAATTGCTTTATAATACTTTTATTAACAGAACTATATTTTCTGAAATGATTTCTCTTAAAATACAATGAAAAATGCCTATTCTTCGTCGTATACAATTTACTTTGATAAACGACAATTTGCCGATATTTCTCAAGGAAGCGCCTCGAAGGGAAATAAACTAGGCAATATTCTTTTGGGACTGTCATCGTGTCGGACACAATTCAATGAAAAAGAAAAAATATAAAAACAAGGGAAGGCTGATATCTAAGGTCCATGGAAATAGCCGGATTAGGATCCTTTTCTTCTATCTTTATAAGCATGAATAAAAAGTTAACATATCAGACACGGACATATTTAATATTCCCTATTAATATAGTAATTAAAATAAATAAAGGAGAATGCGCAAAGCGGATGAATGAACTAAGTTAAACAAGTAAGGAGTTAGGTAGGTAAAAGCAAGGGAAATCGGCATTACCCTACACATAAAGACACATGTCGAAATTAGCAAAAAAAATTGATAATTGCTTTTATTCATAAATATAATGTTTCCAATTCAATTTGATTTGTCCAATATTAATTATTTAAAAAAATAAATAAAGCGTAAATGGAAACACCGAAAAAATAGGCAAATATATGCATACTGTCTAAACTAACCTGGAAACGATTTTTTTTATGTATAAAACTAAAACATGCTATGTGTATAAACTAATAGTATCTTATGTCTTTGTAAAAATATATTTCATAAATGCAATTGCTAGTAAATAAATTCTCAATTTGCTCACCTACTATTAAGCGGCAGCACTATCGTTACGGAAATAGCTTTACTAAAATAGAGCCCGTGAACCGTAACCTAGTTCTAAAGTAAACCCAGAGATGTCGCTGTAAAGCCTTTGCTAAAATTTGTTTTATTTTCTTAACCTTTGATAGATGGCATTCTAACTTATTTCTTCGCAACGAAAAACTTTGACTATTTGCTTCAGATACTATTTAGTAAGTTTTAAGAATTACAAATAATATTCGTAGATTAGTTGCTCTTTAGATTGTAATGATTTTTTTTTAATAGTTTTAGCGACAATTATTATTATGTTCGAAAACATAATACCCGTCGCAATGAAATAGTGACAAATCATTCGATTTACGAGCTTTTTCGAGTTCAATGCGAATAATATTTAAAAAAACACTTTATAGTTTTTATTTTATGTGCACTGAAAATTGTATTGTCATCTAAATTAAATGTGTGTACGAAATTTCATATCAATCTGACAACGGGAAGGTGCTTAAATTTTAATTTCTAATTTTGGCCCAAATAAACAAATAAATTCCTTACAGGTCGAGCTAAATAAAACCGTTTAAAAAATGTAAACTACATTATGAACCAAATGGAGATTTGCAAAAATTAGTCGCATGGAGCCTGTCGCTTCACAATGTGCACCTGTCACATTTGGGTTCTATTAAACTCGATAAAAGGGGGTAATGTTAATGCGCTTACGTTAGGTTAGTGTAAAATAAAATAAAAAAATATTTATACGATAATCTTTGTTTGAAAAATTTGTCAAGTCAAAGTCAAGATAAACTTCCTATCAATCTTAGTTAAATTATTTAATAATATTTTTACTTTGTTTTAGTAGCACGATTAGTCTCGTTACAGTCAAAAGTCGTTCCGTGTCATTCCTAATACCGCAAACAAACCGATGCTTCGCAATTCGTCAGTGTACCGGGGCGGCCAATAATTCTGGTTTCCTAAAAGTGGGTCGGGGTGTCGGTGCTCAGCGAACAAAGGCCATACTAGGCTGCACCTACTACCGACTTTACTTCCCCGGATGCCGCTGTCTCCGCTCCCCACCGCCATTTCCGCGCGGGTGGGAGACTTCCCCAGTTGGGGTGGGGCGGACGCTTCCGTTAAGTCTGCCACCGGCACTACAATAGATGCTTTATTTCTCCTCAACTCTAATCTAATAGGCAATGCTATTAGAAGCGTTATAGTTTTCGCGATGTTTTTGTGGCTTCTATTTTATTTTTTACAAATTAATATTAAGGAATCTGATTTAAAACGACTTTTAGCGACTGCCTTTAGTCACCTTATTATTTAGTCGTGTAGTTGAATTTAGCCAAGAAAAAAAACTCGACTGACATTTTCAGACGTTTCCTGGTACTGGATACTCACCCTGTCAAATTTTCTAGCTAAAAAGCTAGGTAAAAAGGGGTAGCAATTATTGCCTCTATTTGTCTCGGTATGGTAAAAGACTTAAAAGGTTTATCTCATTTTTTAAACTAAATCTATACATATACTGGCTATATATAATTTATCATTTCATAATGTGGCCAGCCATTTCATAGCCATCAAAAATGGACTATATCCTTCAAACATCAAGGTATAATGATATGTCAGTCAACGTTTGGTCATATCATGTAGGGTTACCTTGACATACATATATAAAGGAACACATTTTTTCCTTGGTCACGGCACCACGCGTGACCAACCGATTTCGATGTTGATATTGTCATGAAGCACCTTGTGAATGTATGTATTGTATTGTATATTGATACCATGTACTTGTAAAACCATTCCGTCTAAACTAAAATGCACGGCAGTTGAAACCGCGAGCCGTAGTACAGCTAGTTCCTTATAGACCTGTTAACGAGATGGATAGTCGAAGGTCTCTTTTGTCTCTTGGACTTTATTTATAAAAATTACAACTTAGAATATAAATAAACAAGCACACACGCCCTTAACTCACGGATTTCCATTTCACACAGTCCAGGATCGCCACTCTCACTTCTTCTACTTACATATACATCTTCGCTTATATTCGCGTCGGTTATGGGTTATTTCTAATATTGCCAACCTTTTGGAAAATAATATAATCAATCTTAACAACTCGTTCTTTTTGCGTCTGGTATAAATATAAAGAATTATGTGCACAATGACGAAATTACCGTCACACGCAAGTCACGTTGGAGGCATGTGGCAGTATGACTGACTGATGACTGTGCAGAGATCGCACGACGTAATCAAATACCGACACTATGGTGCAAACTTTGTGGTCTGCCGGCTATCAAGTATGGAAGGTAGTGTGTTAGAATCAAATTTAATATTTGTAGATGGTCAGCGTATTACATGGCAGTGAGAGTACTAAGTTTCTATGCGCTAGGCGATAGCTCCAACACTAAGTAAAATACTATCATTAGCTGTATATCTAATGATAGTATTTTACTTATATATACTGTTATATATATAAACAACAGTTAGACAAGTTTTTTTACCGAGCGCACACCTCATTGCAAAGTTTAAAGAGGTCCGTAGGTCTAGTTCCGTGCCACCCAGCTAAGCATCCCACTTTGTAATATACCACAGGGATGAAAGATTTTTAGTGTTCTGTAATCGTCGATCTTTGCTAACTATCCCATTACATAATATAATAATAATAGTAATATTACATAGTCTTTCCCTTATTATTCTGTTCCATTCAAATGTAAATAGAAAATGGAGACGAAAACTTTAATACATAGTGGATAAATGCGACCTTATCTAAATAAATACCATAAAGAATTTTCAACTTTAGCAAATTAAATTAATTTGTAAGTTAAAATTTAAGACTATTGTAAATTTTAATTTTTCATACCTCTCGCCACTTATTTAATACAAAAGACACCATTCCTTGCTATCTATAAACAAATTAAGTATTGTATCAGCCGCGTGTGTGTCTGCACGAGTAAGATGCAGACATTTGATTTGAACTTTGAACAAACGCGACGCTTTATCCCAAGTTAATTTAAAATTAATACAACCAGGCGGCGCGCAGGAAATGAGCTTAGAGCCGGCGGTTGTAGGCGGGGAGAACTGGGAGAACGAAAATAGGGGAGAGAGGGGAGGATTGCAAAACGGGGATGGAAACGACGAATTAGCCGGAACGGTCGATATAATTTGATAACCGACGCCTATAGATAAGTATCGAGAATTGCGCTTGTGGACCGGTATTGAAATTTAATTTCATTTTTCTTTAATTTTTTCAGAATTTTCCTATATTCCGTATTAGTTTTTATATATAATTTTTCTATTTGTGTCTCCCTGAAGTCCTTTAAAATAGTTAAATCGATGAAATTTTGGTGGCTCTATGATAAAGTTACGGTTTTTTTACTCTTTAATTCATCTTTTTTATTTTTTTCTATACGAGAACATATACTTAATATGTATCACCAGAAGATTTTAATAGATGCTCAATTAACAGACATTAAAATCCCTGAATCTGCTAATAGATGGCGAGCCCACAAATTTCTGGCGAATCTAGTAAATAAAACACATGAATATAATACAGAAATAACTCCGGCCGATATTATCGCCATCATTACAGGTGCTGCAGCTTTGTGTTCATCACAAGCAATAAATAGTACTGAGAAAACAATTAAATTAAGAATATTTTCTATTGATAATGATAGTGATGGATACTTAGATACTATAAATTTTCTAATGATAATTATTTTTTGTAGCCAAAGTAAGAAATAACTAAGTGAGGGAAAGTAATCATGAGCTTGCGCAGTTTTATAATAACATTTATCCATGATGGAAACTACAAAAATTTTAATTAAAAAAAATAGTAAAACGCTTTAATAAATAACTATTAAATACAGCCCTGTATTTTCTGGTCGCGGGGAACGGCATCAGAGTAATGGAAAAACATGTTTTCAATCTATACAGATAAATAAAATTTATATACTGAATGCACGCTTCTTATGTAGGTAGTTATAACATTTTTTTTTATATCATTTTTGGCTAGCTGTTCTGGGCAATTTTCGGAACGGATGAACCGATTCTGTTGGGACTGTGACTGGAAGATAGGTAATATTGTAAGGTATAATTAACATTATTGTTTGTTTTCAGTTTGCAAAAAGTTTCGCCTAATTATTGTGCTGGTACCTGGTCCCAAGGGAGGCTTAGGTTTTCGTCACGTAGTCGATATAGGTTTTTCAAGCTATAATCAAATATGAAGCGTTTAGCACCGTTTTAACAAAGTCTGTAATAATTAATACAAATATGAGCCAATATATTTATTTATTTTTTTAAAACCATATTTATAACCATTACTACATATTTTTAAATCATTATAAATTGACGTGAAATCAAAATCATGAAAAATGAAGGGGTAGGCGGAATGGGGGTAAACAAATTTCAAAAAATGGGTCACGTAGTGTGGCTACGTTCCATAATTTTTATCAAGCACATGTTAAAAATGTCTTAGTTAGAGTAAAATATTTTTAACGACGGACGAAGTCGCAGTAACAGCTAGTATTCAATATAATATCCCAGGAGGCGACGATCATCTGACCTTCGTCATTTTATAAAATATGAAACTTTCTCTATGTATGTCTCTTTGCAAGTGTGAGTTAGTATCACGATAGCTTTGAAAGATATTAGATAGCAAAGGGGTATACAATTTTTCTACAACTTCATTAGTGTACTTCGACTTGCAGTATTTCGAAGAGCTACCGTATGTGTTCATTATGCCTGTAGACTGACAGACACTTGAATTTTGTAATAGAATTTCAGTGTGGACGGTCTCAGTGACCGATGTCTGAATTCCTGCTTCACTGTTAGTTTTGTCACGATAGTTTAAAAATACGATGAAATGCTTCGAAAATAAAAGGTTGAATAGATAGCTTACTAATTAGTAGTTCAAATAACGTTTTTTATACTATTGCCAACCTGACCCGACAGACGTTGTCCTGCTTTAACTATGGATATTGAAGTGGTATTAATTAACTTATAAAAAAAAATAGAGTGTTTATTATTCTTATGCTTTATGGTACACAATATTCTTAGTTTCTGGATATTTTATTCTGTAAACGATTAGTTTTGTTTGCATTCTGTCAATCAATTGACAGTTATGTCAAAAGCGCTAAGGCTACATTAGAAAAGTTAATATGGTCGTTAAGTTTAATTAAATTTTCTAATTTTTCGCGCAAATTTCTTATTTTTTTCTTTCATAAGAACCAGTTAAGATCTTAGAAGATATAATTAGTATGAATCGATTACAACCAAATGTCAACAGTAAATTTCAAATTTCAAAAATATCAACAGTTATCTGCAACACGTAAGTTAATTATATAATCAAATATTTTATACTCAAAATATACCTAAAATAAGTAAGTTAAAAAAATAATCACAACGATACATATTATGAACGTTATTGAATTTTCTGTGCACACGATTTTCAATTAAAAAGTTAATTAAAAAAACTCTGACAATCCGTGAAGGGATATTTCTCTTCCAGACCGGAAAGCCGCTGCGATAGGATGACGGAAGCCGTATATTGAAAAACTTTTGGTAGAAACTTCAATTTATAAACCTGTAAAATGTTGAATATTTCGTTTAAAGCCCATCCTTTGGTGAATATTGTGATACAGCTGCGGTATTCATTAAAAAAACATACGAACTTCCAATTTTCATAGACGGTATAGAAATAAAATTAAAGGGACATTGTTTACCCTTTTTTCGAGTCCTTCAAACAGAGAGGATACTTCATTAAAGGCCGGCAGCACGTCTGCAGTTCCTCTGGTGTTGTGGGCATTTATAGGCATCGGTTACCACTTAACATATAGAAACCGCTGCTCATTTTTCTATAAGTAAATAAATAATATATACACATGCGTCTAGTTACATTTTCCGACCATTATATATATGTTACCTTATGGTCCGTGCTTAGTATGTATTAAACAAGTAAATAAAAAAGAACGAAGACTACTTAGGCGTATACCACACATATGTTTTAACTTATATAAACGATAAGCGAACAATATACAGCACATCTACAACCGCCTTGATTATTTTCCTATACTTATGTGGTGACTATGCTTAATATGTAGCATTGATTTCATATATGTACATATTTCCTAAACTTAGAAATTGTACTAATTACCTATTACTGTAAATGTTACTACTCTTCCAAATATTGTGAAAATTATTTGGCCATATATCTATTAAATAATTGTTATATATATTCTTGCGTATTTCTTAGTAATAAGTTTAGTTGTAGTAATATTATATACTTAAAAAGAAAGACATTTAACAACTATACTCATGATATATTTTTGTTTTATCAACATAGAAATTAGTTTTCATCAAAGCAAAAAAATACTTCACCTTTACATTGGATTTTGATCTATTATTAACAAATTAAAAGTCCCAGGCTTTAATCTGCGACCGCCCGCCCTAGCGGAGTGGCAACACAGCTACCGGAAGTAAGAAGCACGGCAACCTCGCAATGCCATCGATCACGACACGCACACACGCGCACCCCGCTATACACACCGACACCCGCACTTACACTACGTAGTGTCATGAGCTTTTTGAGTCGAAAAAATTATTAGGATCCCTGTAACTGGATTTACAAAGTTGGAGATGAACATATTGCTTTCATTCCCTGTGATATATTTAATTGACTATAGGTCTAAATTGATATTGAAATGTTAACAACGTGACGTCCTAATATTTTTAATATAGCTGTTAGGAACATGGTATTTAGGGAATTTTTGTCGTTTTATTTATCTTAAGTAATATTATTTTAACAGTAATATAATAAAAGTAATAAATTATAAAATAAAAATATAGTTTTAAATATAATTTAACTCTGTATGGAGAGCTTTATGGAGGTTAGAAAATGTAACATTTCAAAGACAGTATTTCATTAAGTCGGCAGCGCTCTGCGCCTTCCTGCACTCTCTTATTGCTACTGCCGAGCTGGAGGCTGCATACTTCTTTTATTTTCCTTTCTGTTTGTCGCGGTTAGATTGACTCTGTACATATCTATAGAAACGTATAATCTTGCAGGACATTCTTTGATATATAGCCAATGATAAAGAGAATTGAAAAATACTGAAATCTTGGTCGAAAGCTTGTTGCTATATTATTATATAACTATATTTACTTCTTTATATACTTGTAGGTAGTGATATCTGGAATAAGCTCTTTAACTAGCTGTGCCCCGCGGTTTCACCCGCCCCGCAATTTTACTTAAACGAAATAATATTACTTACTTAATACTACCGTAACCTCATCATCATATCCCTGCCCTTTTCCCGCGTATGTGGGGTCGACACAGTACGGCCGTAGCACAGTTAATTTGATATACCTTTTTTGTTTATAAGTCTATTGAGATAAAACACACACTAAATATTAAGTGAAACTTACCACAATACATTTGTGAAAACCGCATCCAAATCGGTTAAGCCGTTTCTGAGATTAGCGGTAAAAAAAACGCACAGACAAACAAACCGACAAAAATTCTAATGACTATCGTTTTGGGTTTTATTGGGTTTATGAAGTCCCCCAATAATAGTTTTTCTCAAATATCTTCCATGTACAGACAGCGATCAGTTACATTTTTATTATATGTATAGATATATCTCGTCTTCTATTTAAGTCTTCGTTTATCGTGCATACAGCAAAGGAAATTTAACGTTAAACCGAGCTCCAGGCAAACTAAACAGCATCAGATATTCCGAGAAAATTTCATTGTACGGAACCAGCGCATGCCCATGTCATGTGGGATTCCAACAAAGGACAGGAAATGCGTCGTTCACACTAGACGAAAATTCTCTTTCTGCATAAGCTTTTAAGTTCAGAAAGGCAAAATGTAGATGCAATGAAATAATATAATAGGAAATTGAATTTTTTGAAGTGCAAACTTCATTAGCCGCGTTATGTTATATAAGCTTATAGGTTTGCGTCAACAACGCCCTCAACATACGTCCCCGACACGCGTCACCAACATGCTTATTTGGAAAAACAGTCTCGACGAACAGTTTTTCATTTATTTTTCTTTTCTTATTGTTACATAAATTATAGTTAATTTTTTTATTAAAATTTGAATAAAAGAATTGATGTTTTTCAGTTTGTACCAACTCGAAGGGTTGTGGTATATTTGCTTTAGTTATTTAAGCCTCAATGCTTAACATGCAGAGTAATAACTTTAAGGTAGGACGATAGTTTGGTTAGAATTAGATTCTAGTGGGTCGATTGAAGACTTAGATTTCAATGACAATTATTGTTTATTTAAACTAAACTAAAACTTTAATAATATTAGTATTCAATAATAACCGTTAAAGATAACAAAAAACAATTGCAATTCATAAAATGAGCACGATAACGATCCGGAAGTGACCTGCAGTGTTGTTAACGCCGACCGTGTGCGATAGATGGCCGGGGAGTCTCTGTAATATTCCGATAATGCGGAAGCATATCAAACATCCGCTACGATTTACCTACGAACAATATAAAGAAAATACCTTTCAAATATTATAAGGATTTTTTTTGACAAAATTTAATTAAAAAAAAATAATTAAAAATAATAAACTTTTTATAACAAACGGCTTTACTCACGTGCGCGTTTTTCCTTCGGTATTTTTGTACCGACAAGTTTCGGACCTATCGGAGGTCCTTCTTCAGGGTGAGTGGGATCGATTCGCGGTCTCAATCTAATCTCAAAAAAATCATATCAAAAATACCGACGGAAAAACGCGAAGGTGAGTAAAGCCGTTAGTTCTAAAAAGTTATTTAATAATGTCTCACGGGAGTTTTAATAATTTTAATTAAAAATAATACTTTTATATACATTAAATAATTCTATTTAAAAAAAGATTTTATGAGAATCTATAAAAAAATCATATTCATTTGTTAAAAATCACAAATCTTCTAAATCGTTGTTGGTTCTATATTTCAAGACCGGTCGTTTTGAAATCTTCACACATTTACGTATTAATTTAAGCTCATGTTTCGATGTGGCCGACCATATCATGAAATAGTCGTATTTCATAAAATGGCCAATACGCCTCCTCCCCAGCGTTCCCTCTTTTCACTTTGGAATTTTTATTATACCTATGATGTAATAGAAACCCTACATTAAAGATATGGCCAAACGTGGGTTTACATATCAT
>JWHW01015507.1:450105-485825 GCA_000931545.1 Papilio glaucus | reverse complement strand
AATCGCCCAACTGGTACAGTCTGTTTCGCACAGTTTGTGGCCACTAGTCGTAGGTCCGCACAACGTCTGATCAGAAGCTATTCTATACGCTGCGGGTATCCCGCTCACCGAAACGAATAATATAGAGAGTGCATAGATTACATCCAAGAGCAATAAATTTTATTTCATTTTGCAATGACTCCCGTTTTAGTTTTAATCTATATATACGAAAAGTAAGGGCATATCGTCATACTGGTATAACAGTCGTGTATAATAATGGTTTGGGCTGGGATTATGAGGAACCGAAGGACAAGGTAGTTTTCGTAAATAGCTAGAGGACTGCTGTACGCGTTAATAGGTAATGTTTTAGAGTCTAGTGTGTCTAGTGTGTAGGTGTTTAAATATTTGTACTAAAAAGTTTTCGTCAATTTTCAAGTAATTCTGCTAAAGGAAAAATATTTTTCTATACAATTCATGCCCTAATTTAGACCGTTAGGAAATGATTTTAGTAAAAATATTTTTCGTGCTCGCCTATTTTATAACAGTAATATCTGTGCAAAACTTGATGTCTCTAGGCCCAGTAATTGTGGCTGCGCGATGAATATATAAGTTAGTTTCTTCATTTATTATTATTGATTTTATTAGATCCGATTAATTTATTGAAATTAAACTAACTTACGGATTTGATCGCGTTTATTTTACGTTTTCTTGGTTCCCGACAGCGCTCATTGTCACGGCGGGGACTGAGGTGACGTCCTAATGTCAAAAGTTGCTGGCGAAATACCCACTTATTTTCAATTATTATTTCTGCTGCGATTTATGTAGAATGAGTTCACTGTATCTTGAGGTCTTGCTGTTATATGCTTGGTTTGGGATTTAATTTTATTAATCACGGAATCCCAAGCCGGTGGTAGTACCCAGATTTCTTCGGTATTATTAGGATGTTTTTTTTTTTAATTTCAATAGCGGCCCGTACGATCGGTAAGAAGCGGTGTTGTTTTGAGAGGACTTGCGGTTTATCAAATCTCATATACTGACGGAGGAACTTATTTATTTCTAGCTATATTTGACATTGGAGTACTACATTGGCAGTGTTAACTTCAGTTTTAAAATAAGATACAAAAGTAGAAATCGCAACTCCTGTGGGACTTGTGACATTAGTAGTAGCTCAACACTATTGTGATTGAATATAAGAAAATCACAAATTAAATCACTTATAGTGTTTGTTCATGTTAACACAAACAATATGCCTGTGACGTTGGACCGGCATGAACTCCGAAACAATTGAACCCATCTTAATTAAATTTTGCATACTTAAACTACACATGCATTAACATCGTTCGAAGTTTTAATTGTCCAGTAAATTATACTTAATATTAAAAATTACTGTTTGTTTGCTACGTCATTTGTTTTTTTCACTATACTAAAAGCAGCGAAGAAAAGTCCCATTACATACTTCTTCAGTTTGATTGTAAAAAACTTTTATTATGTTTCAAAATAAAATAAATAAATATGCGCTCACGCCCGTAACCCAGAGGGGTAGGCAGAGATCATGGTTTTCCATTTGGCGCGATCCTGGCACACCGCTCTCGCTTCTTCTACATTCATACATCTACGCATACATGCTCGTCGGTTATGGGTGCTCCTTATATCGCCCTTTTTTAGTAAGCCACTAATCTGATCGATATAAGTTCTCCTAGGGCGTCCCCTACCAACACTGCCACTCACTTTTGCTACATAAATTTGTTTCGATATTCTCTCTTCATTCATCCTTTCAACATTTTTAAATGATATAATTATTTATAAGTTCCATAAGATAGCAGTGTAAGTTAGTTTATGAACCTGTGCCATTTCAATATATTTTATCATCTAGGCTGTAGTGACACGGCACGCCTGTTTTCCTGGATATAGATAGAAGCCGACGATCACTAGTGTGACATATTACGAATATGTTTACAGCTACATAAAGTAAAAATTACATAAACGCGGGAAAAATGACTTGACATTTATATACAGCTTCCACTACGATTTCATGTTTTTCAACAATGTAGGCTTTAAGTTTATTTTTAAAAGCGTATCCGGGCAGAGATCGTATTCAATTTAGTAAGATATTTTAATTGGCAGTGGAATCTTGTTCCAGTATTTAGTTACTGGGTAGCGGTAGCTGCCCCTAAAAGCTGTAAATTTGTGCTTACGAATAGGCTAGGCTTGATTTCTTATAATATAGCTCTTATTACACGAATGATATGTAACTGTACGAAATAAGTAATCAAATCAATATTCTGGTAAAGCTACCGATGTTTTCTTAGTTTAAATTTTTCTAAAAAGACTTCACAGGACACAGGTTATAAGTTTTTAAAATTACTTGAATTTATAAATGTAAAATTTGCATGTAACAACAGCGTTATTAAACACTATATCCAGCGCGTTGTAGCGCTGGCTTCATCGACTTACACCTCCGGGTGGTTTCGAGCGTCGGAACAACCCCTCAGACCCTCTCGGCTTACGTCGCCTCTACAAAGCGGTAACGAGTAACAAGGGTTTTCATCTCTTAATTGCTAACTCTTTCACACCTTTTTAAAGTTACAAACTGTCGCCATCACGGTTTTAGATTTTAGATTTCAAAGTACCGAGGCTGCTTTTTTTCTTGTGCTAAATGTAATACTTGTACTTTTCCAGCTCTCACATAACATAGTCAGTCGATTTTCCAAAACATTTGAACAAATTATAAGCTAATTTGGATTTGGATAAAATAATTCGAAAATTAACTCTTTAAAAATGATAGTTTTCAAACTTAATAACTAATATATTTATTACAAAAATTGTACGAACGTCGAACGAACATATGTATAGTTGATTCTCACAGACATTGTGCCCTGCAGACAAACTTTGTAGATTTTCTTTCATTTTATATCAAGTGATAATTTGGGTCTAATATTAAATCCGAAAAAACTAAAGATCGTTTTAATAAACTATTTCTTATATTATAACTTTTCATTATATTATAACCAGTGATGATATTAAATTATTTATCAAAAACACTAAATGTTTTTAATATTGTAACATAAATTTTCAGTAAAATCACTCTTCATTTTGGGTACAGTGTAGTAAACAACAGATACCTATAAAATAAAAAAGGAAATAAATAAATAACATAGCATATTGGCACATTGTGGCCGAGTAGCGTGACGGTCGAAGGCACTTTAAAAAGCCGGGCATTTCCACGGTGGCGTCATGGGTCAAAACGCCCTTCTCGCGCCGCTGAGGGTCGCCCTCACCCGGCTTACCACTGCAGGGTGCAATTAGGGTGTGACTCCTGAATCACACGAAAATTGTTAAACAATTTAGTGCCCGATTACCATAGATCGTTAAAACAAATGCGTTGTCCTTTTCAATAGCATTTAATCAAGCATAATATTTCTTATTATTTAAATTACCAAGTTCTTTATTAATAATTATTGATGAAGACTTCATCATAGTCTCTTGGATAGTAAACCTTTTTGTTTTACGAGACCTGGATTCGCTAGATTAAAAAAAAATGCGTTAAGTTCCGGACAGATTAAAAAATTTCCCATTATATCAATATGATATTTGTTATATTATAAGCGATTTCCAGTTATTAACTTCTTTCTAGATATATAAATAGAAGATTATTAATTTAAATTGGACTTCTATAGGGATGAATTTGAAATTATTTAATTCTTCTCATTTAATCTGCACTTAAAGTTGCATAAAATTACAGTACAACAATTACACAGAGACCATTACCACTACTGTCAAAAATCTTATAGACGTCCACAAGCAAATGAGTCGCAGATGCGTTGCCTACCTTTATAGAACAGAGGAGAAGAAAAAAGTATGTTTCCTTTGCCTGTCCATCCTCTCCCCGTCCAATCCTCTTCCTCTTCCCATTTTCTCCTTATTAGGAAAAGATTGGAAAGGGAGAAGAACTGGAATTCGGCCTCCTGAAATCCGGCTGAAATTTTGGACGTAATAAATTCTATGAAACGGGCCCAAAACCCATTTGACTAAAATACTTGTAAGATTTTTATTTTTAATTTTAATGCATTATTAAAAACAAGTGCAGTATAAATGTAATTTGTTTATCTTAAACCTTTATCAAAAGAAACTATAACGTAATTGATAAGTTATTTTTTTACAGATGCATCTTACAAGAGCACTTGGTCCACACATGCAACGTCACAGGGTTCACAAGGTAAATAAGAAACCAAAATTAAGTATTAAACCTACCTAACTATATTGTAACATATGTAATTAGTGGTAGAGGTAAATACAGCTTGTAACGGGCCGATTCGGCCGGTGAAATACCTCGACCTCACAGAAGACAGGCGTGAAGTAGAATTATTTTTGAGATTCGTCTAATGAGGTCTAATCCTAGTCCTTCTCCCCTTCCTTTATTTTTTAATGAAGAAAGGATGAGACGGGAAAGAGAATTTGACGGGGGAGGGAATGGATAAGGAAAGTAAATAGCCGTATTTTCATTTTTTCCCCTTCTTTGGCTATTAAAGGTAGTTATAACGCATATTCAACCCATTAGCTTGTCGTAGATGCCTATGGGTAGCTGTCACTTAATGTCCAGTAGACCTTTTGCTCGTTTTTCACCTTCTTCTATAAAAAAATACCTGAGTTGTAACACATAGGTCCTAAGTTCGATTTCCTACCACAGTACACTAACTCCTTGTTTTATCTTACTATGGCATATTCAAATTATTATTTTTTTATTGTTTTTCTCATATATTATCTATGACGAATTATAAATTAATAAAAGTCCGAGTCTTCATGTACCTATATAATAATATTTTCAATAAAGAACAACGTATTTATATGTCATTTTTTTTTCTAAATATTTTTTTAAAAATAAAGATAAATTACGGTTCGCTCAGTAGACTTTATACAAGTAACCTTTACGTAGGTACTTTACTTTCGTAAACCGATAGTAAGTTTAACTTTAACTTTACTTTAAACTTTATTTATATAAAATAAAGTTCATAATGCTCTGGAACTTTGTCAAATTCACATCCACGTAACTCCATTCGTAACAAAATCATTCTAATAGTGAATTTGATTTAATTATAATAATTATTGTTAATAAGATAGGGAGGCTAGTATATAATAATTGTATAGATATCTTTTAAATATAAAACCAGATATTGGTAATATGTTTTATACTGATAAAAGGTGGTTATTTAAATTGGTAGGTCTTTCTTTCATCCGATGTTGATTTCAAAGCTGCGGTGAAGAATTTTGTACTGGTTTGGTATACTACGTTTATAACAAGAATTAAAGAAGGTTTGAACAAATTTGCGTAGGAAAAGTGAATGGCAGTGTTGGTAAAGAACGTTCTAGAGAATCTTACATATACCGATCACGTTGGTAACATACCAAGGAAAGAAAAATGTTGAGTATCCCCGTAATCTTAATATCTTAGATGTATATAGATCATGTAAAATGGAAATCTGTGATTACCACCTCCACCATAACAAATGTTCATTTTAAAATCTATTTAGTTGAAATATAGATTACGAGTCATATTTGCTCTTGGCATCTTACAAACTCTACGAAAGAACGAGCTTACATAACTCTTGAAACTGGTTCAAGGCCTTGCCGCATTTGTCGTTCAAATCAGTCTATAGCGCTCCCGTTGCCTACTTCAGTTTCAAGATTTAAAAATGGAACAACTTCTCAAATAACATTAAATCAATATCTGTATGAATATTAAATACAAGTTAAAACGCTTTGAAAAATATTGATAAGGTCTACCCAATCTATATTATTCAAAGTCTTACTATCCAGTAACGCCATTTTACAATTATGCGATGCGTGAAATGGAATTTTAAAGGTTTATTCGGACTTGGTTTTCGTAAAATCTGATCTTAAGTCCTAAGCCCAATCAGAAATTGGTCGAACTCGTCAACCCACCGAAGGGCCGGTTTCACCACGATCTCACATAAAACAATAAATACACACAAACAATCATAAGAACTGTCGACAGAAGTGAAAACTCGTAACAAGTGGAAGGCGCGACAATAGTTAATAAATAAATAAACAATCAACAAAAATAAACCCTTCCATATTAACAATAAATTTCAAAATTGAATACAAGAAAATTAAATTAAAAAGAGTAATCTAAACTGTTCCAAATTCAAATAAGCATGTTGCTGACACGTGTTCCTGACGCATGTTGAGCATGTATTTCACGCGAACCTATAAGATTTACCCTAGCCAAAAGGCTAAAGAAGTTTTCACTTCAATTACAAACTTAAGACTTATTAAACTGATACTTTATGTAACTTTGAATATCTATTATTTTAAAATGGCTGAAATAAAGCAATACATTACCTTACTTTTATTAGCACATACGTTTATAACGTTTTATGCACGAAAATCAAAACAATGGTGCCCTAAAATGGCGCACGCGTACTGCGAGCGAGCGGCGGACGCGCGACCGCCACGCGTCTCTGCCGACACCACAATGCAAACTTAATTCTTTGATTGACAGTTACAATATTTCGGTAAGTGATGCAATATTTTGATGATTATCGTTACATAGCGTTGCGACTTCGCGGAGGGGGCATTATCGCTTCGCACGCTTCGTTGCGGCGTCCCATTGTTAATGATATATTCGCCCGACTACAGTATTTGTCGGAGCCAAATGATTATAAAGTCTGCTATTAGTTTGTTGAAGGAACTTTATGTTGAACTTCTACGTTATAAAAAATCTTCTTTTAGAAAAAATAGCTAATGTGTTGTACTCTACTACTAAACACTGGAATGTTAGAACTAAAATTCTAAAATCAATATAACAAAAAAGCAGTAAACGAAAACAAATCTAGCATATTTAAAAATTAACTGTCAAACGTTTTTAGTATCACGTTAAAATTTCCAAATTAAATCATATTAATTTTGCCAGCACATAAGAAGCACTTTGTATGCGGTGACTTCTGTTTATTATAGAGTTGACAGATAGTTCAACAAAAGTCGGGATCGGTCCCCGGGGAGCGGCGCCGCGTCGGCCCGTGACGACTTGCTGCCCCCGGACAATGCTTACAAACGATTTGCCCGCGCCCTAGGGAACTATCAAAATCACTGCTATTATATTAGCGTTCCGTGAAGGCAAAAGTTACATTTTAGTGCTATTAGCAAATTCTGTTTTAGAGCCATAAATTCTTCTTCTTTAAGTGTCTCTCCGATTAGCGATGATGACAGTCTGTTCAGCATATTTCCTTCCATATCTTGCGAAGCGGACCAGTTGGGGGCATATTCTGTCATTCCAGATTAAATATATTATTAAGACTTAATTAATTTCAAAATTTCTATACATAGATGTATAAAAGACGATCTATGTATGTTCCCTTTAGACTGAGAAACGGCTGGACTGATTTGAATGACATTTTCAAGAAATGTTCAAATAGGACAAGCCCATTTAACCATTAAGCCGTTGCCTAATTATTAATTTAAATAATAAAAAAATTAAAATCACAAGTTAACACTATATCATAGTTTTATCGAGTGATCAAATAATACACCCTCGGAGCAGACCCCTCGCCATTTTCACCCTAGGGACATTCAAAATGGCCTATAAATAATCAAGCTACAACTTTATTTAAACTTAACGACATTAATTAACTTAGATGTGTTAGGTGACGCCCATAATTAATATTCTCAGCGTTATGAATAATGTCTTATTGAATCAAAATATATTGATTATTACGGAGTGGGGAATAATGAACACAGTTAATGTCAATGGAGGAAACTTTATAGCTGAAAAAACGACTACACGTTTGTCTACTTCTCGTAATTCACTCAAATTTCTCATGCTTTCTAGGAAACATTAGAACTTTTATATGACATCTCCCAATTTCTGGTAACAAAGTCTCACAATGGTCTCTCAATAGTTTTATAATTGCTGATTATAATTTGTAAGTAAATTATCCTTTAAAATTGCTGTAATAGTGGAAAATTGAATTTTGAAATTGAATTGAGCGCCAGATGATAAGTATATGTACTTATTCAATCCTTAGATTGTTCCATTAGCTTTTCCACAGTAAATCCACAGGTCCATCCAGATACGGCCTAAGTTAAAGCCACACCGACTGTTTCCTGTGAATCAAAATTCTCATGTTTTGTTTTTATGTGAATGATCTATTGGTGTACCTTGACAGGAATATCGAACAATATGCCGTGACAGCAAACGGCGTGACGCTCTCTCATGCCATGATGAAATTCTACTTCTTCGACTCCCTTGGGTGTGTGCCCAGTCTAATTTCGATTTATACCTAAATTTATGATGCTACAATTAGTACTTATCATAATTAAAATAATAAATGAAATATATTGATCTTAATTATGAAACTCTATTCTGTTTAATTATCTTATATCGTATTTTTATTTATTACAAATTCAAACACTCGCTGTAGAAATAAATGTAAAGAATAAGTATAATTTTTAACATCTGCCGGGTGTCCCGTGGCGGCCTACTTTATTTATAATATCATCTGAAACGTCTTAATTTAAATGTTGTAACCCTGTAGTCGCTGTGTAAAGTAGTGAAGCCGCTTTTATTCCTAGCGAGACTCGGATGAAGGAAATTTCCAAGGATTAGCAAGCAGATCCTTATACTTAATTATTATATCTTCTGCACACTCTATCCCAGTCCTCTGATGTGACGCAGCGCTATCGGTTACTTCTTCTTGCAGCATTTTAAATTTACAATATGTCTGTGTTTTAATCAAAATATTACAGATTAGTTCAGTACTGATGTTTTTACGTTGTAAATACAATTTAAGATAAAAATATTAAACATATATGAAACAAAAATATCATCCACCACAGACTAATAAGCACGCGTTCCATTACAAGCAAAAGAACAACTCTATCCAAAAGTAAACCGATATTTTCGAGGGAAAACCAACTGTAAGTAAATGAAGCTAGCGGCGGCTTCGAAATTACCTAAAAGTAGCTTTAGGTTCTGCTCTCTTCGTGCTTACATAGATTAGAGTAAGTACGAGAGGGATGGGTGCAAAGAAAAACCGCTTTAGGCGTTGGGAGAAGCCGTAAGCGCCCCCATTGTTTTGCGTGCTACGGAGTGTAAACGTACTATACATATAGAGAAAGCAAGAGCTGTAATTTTAAATGAAAATCGGGACGTTCTTGACGATGGGGGACGCTAACGTACTTTTTCATACAGACGCGCTAATCGACTCGGTTCACTGAAATGAGTCTCTTTGGCATTGTATGAAATTATATGGTATCAGACTAGAATTAAATTCATCTTAGAAATTTCTTAACAGTTAACAACTTAACAACACGATATGTTATTTTGATTATTCTCTATAGCTACTATCGTTTCAAAATGATAAATACAACACACTATAAAAATACTTTTACAGTTTCGGAGTATAGAGACTAAAAGTACTCTGAGCCATGTCACCTCTATGATAGTCTTTGTTAAAGCTTCATTCGCAGAAATCCATCCAACTATTTTACAGATTTTTTGGTGACTAGCAAACTGCCCTGGCTTCAATCAGTTCAGCGGATTCGATCGCTCCCAAACTTCCCAGTATTACCCTCTAGGTTAATCTGAACATTTCCTGAAAATTTCATCAAATGAACAAATTCAAAGTTGCCAATATAGTGCAAATAAATATTCAACTAAGAAGATCAAGTTTGATTCTTTAAACATTTTTCGAATGTGTCCTAACCTGTACCTTCTAATAACAGCTACATAATCTTTGGTGACTTTAATCAAGTTCAGTCTTGGTTAATGCAAACACGTGACGTAACAGGCTTCCTGCATTTCCCTTTGGCGCATCAACCGAATATGGCCGGGGGCAGCTTGCGTCCAACGAACGGCTCGACGCCTTGCAAAAACAACTTTACACCAAGGGCCTTTGATCAGTCGCAGTTGGATATCTCGTTTGCGTCTGCCCCCAGCCAATTTTCACGCTTTTATAACTTTAAAGCTGTCATCATCTACTAAATGACAAATGCATTGATATAAACGTAAGCGTCAGTTGTATTGTTTTTACACAGATGTCGTTTGTTTGTATATTTGATACTTTGACATTTCATTTAGTTTTTTACTATCATTTAAAATTCAAGCTTAGTGAAAGTGTATCTTTGATTAGTTAATTAATTTCATAATACATACAAACATCTACTTTGTTATTTTAAGTAATACGTACGTTGTTTTTGTCTGTTAAAGAAAAAAAAAGGAACTTGACCAGAAACAACTCATACTTGTTTTAAATTTTAATATCTGTTTACTTTTCTTTTTGTTTAGAATTTGTTTAAAGAATATTTTGTGATAATAACAATTTCTTTATTAAAAAAATTATAGCATTAAAGACATACACTAAAATAATTTTAGACCGAAGTCTTGGAATTGATTTTGGTTAGACGATCTGTATTAAGAAAATTAGTTTATCCTAATAGTTCTATCCTAAGACACTATATTTACCCAGCTATTTTAGTCAGGGACTTTCTTCATAATTTCTAGTAACGCTTTACTAATACCCAGTTATTTTAGCCAGTTACCAGCACTCCTTTCTTCATATTTGTTAGGTACGCGTTATTGAAAATACCACAAAAGAAGTACTCGAAACTACTAAAAAAGCTGATAAAATAGGATGTATAGCTGGTTTTGGGTTTCTAAAACTCTATTTTCTTCGAATCCAGTGTGTATGTGCCATTGCTGTCATTGACTGTACACTATAAATTTTCTTTGTCTTTCACCGTTCATACTTTCTATATATTTTTCTTATCGTAATATTTCCAATGCCACTCAGAGTTAGACCATACTTTTACTACATCTTTCAACAATGTACACCAGATATTTGGTGAATGAACCGCCACAACCACTGTAGTAGCGGATAGGAGGATTTTGTCTTCCTTACTTAACTTAGAATTCCGTACAATTACTGGGAAAACTAAAATAAAGTCTAGCTTGCTCCCAAGATACGATAGCCAACTAAAGTATCGCATGTCATATGATTGATGCAATATTGGTATAGTGTGTTCACTGCGGGGCGGTCCCCGGCCAAACATATCATATTGATGGTATTTATATGAGAAAAATCGGTGAAAAAAATAACATTCTATATTATATCTACTATAATGTTAGAAATCGTAACAGTCTAAATATGACTGTAATGACCTAATAAATGGGTTGACATTTCCTCACTTTTAACCCTACTGATACCGGTAGGGTAGCAATATAGAGAAAGCACTAGCTAAATGCGCTTTACTATGCGTGGCGGACGATAGGATCGTGTAGAACGAAGAATTAAAAAAGTTACGATGGGATGTCATCTATTATCTGAAGTCCGAAGAGAGGGAGGACACTATAAACCTCAAGTCTTTGCTCTCCATACGAGACCAACGTCCCAAGGTGGTGTCGGGTTTATCGTCCATAATCCCTTGTGAACAACGTGGTGAAGATCGACAGTTGTCGACTAGTACGCCCTACGCCCCCTTATATTCAAAATATCCAAACGGTATTCGACGAAGGTCATACGACGCACTGCGACGACGAGATTGAAATTATGTATGAGGATATATCACGAGCTAAACATGGTTCTAAATCCACCGTCATGGTAGACTTTAACGTGAAAATAGGCAAACGGTATGGCGACGAGCCACGAGTGGGCAATTTTGAATATAAACACCTGAACCAGCGGAGCCATCTCTGTCCGGTTCATGAAGAAGGAGGGACTCTATATGATGAACTCCTTCTTTAACAAGCAAGAGCATAGGAAGTGGACCTGGATTAGTCCCAATGGTGCTACAAAAAGTGAGATAGATTTATCATGTCGACGAAGAATCAGATATTCAATGATGCCTAAATTTTCAATGCGGTTCAAACCGAGAACAATCACCGAATAGTCTGAGGCACATTGAATATTAACGCAGATGAAATCTACGTTCCGGCGAGCACCAATCCAAATCCTAAATCCTAAAAGCTTTCAGCTTCAACTCCAGAACCAGTTTGACTGCCTAGAGACGTGGACGATCACATTGACAGGTTCGTGTAAACTTTTCTGATGGTGGGTTCTAAGGTCTTCAAGACCCACCGTAGAAACGCGTCTAAGAAGCTCTCAGACCGTACTTTTGAACGCATAAAGGAAAAGCGAGAAATTATTCTGCATCTTTTCACACTCTTGATGCGGATCGATACCGTCGCCTAAATATCAATTCGATGTAATAGAAAACGTATTATATAGGCTATTGAGCGAAATAAGAGTTTCGAAACTTTTGCCCGAGATCTGTCTATTGGGCAAAGCCTGGTGTCAAAGCTGAAAAGTGAGAGCGGCAGAGTTGTTTCCTCAGAAACGGAGCTCTTGAGTGAGGTTGAGAGGTTCTATGAACAGCCATACACCGCATCGCAGAAACCTGTCATAGATTTGACTGAAGATACAATAGCCAGATCAACCCGACACTATGCTGAATATATTGAAGAACAACAAGGCACCAGATGACGGAATCACATCAGAACTATTGAGTGGTGGCCACGTATAGGTAGGCCTCCCGTACCATGGACCGTTGATCTGGTCAAAGTTGCCCACTGGATGAGGGCGAAAGGAAACCGATTTTACGAATTATTGTAGCTACACATATATAGTGCCTTGAAATATAATTCTCCACTTTTCATAAGTCTTATATAGTTGGTCGAGCACAATCACAAGTGATTTAGGCTTGAAATTCTTAAAGAATAACTTAATTACTATGGTACCGCCAACTTACAGTTATATTCAGTTACTGGGTTATAATTAACCATACTGTTAGATTGCCTGAAGTTAGCTTAATAAAACCACTCAAACGACTTTGATAAGTGATACCTAGATGGAGTCTAGTCTTTATTCGAATTACCATACTATATCTTTACTACCGGCTTAAAATTAAAACTTTTAATTTCAAATAAAAAAGGTGCGTGAGAATAACAATGATATTAAAAGCAAGCTTTACCCTCACTAATGTTCAAGTCCAAATGTTTCAATTGTTAAAAAAAAGTAACAATAGTTATTTCACGAATGAAGGACTCAGAAATATTCTACTACAGACTGCATCATAACCACCCCAAACTCAAAGACGCGTAGATCATGGAATCAAAAATACACCCGAAATCAAAAGAACTTTCCAGATTGTTGCACTAACACTAACAACGCGTGAAATCTTATTGAGAGCTTCAAAGAGATCTAATTCACGATCTTGGTGATACAATCGAAAATGTTCTCTAAAATCGAAGACGAAAGTTGCAATTGTAATGACTCAAATCCCCTACCTCGCCAACGGCATTGTTCGCCCCCAAAGATGCGGCCAATATTATCTGCAGCGATTTGAAGCCCTGAGGCAGTCTGATGACGCTGTCGTGTTAATTTTGAGGGTATCTCACCTCGTTTGCACACACAAAGGGTCAAATTATATGTTCCCAATTCATATTTACGAAAATAAAAACGGAATGGTAATGATTGAAATATTTCACATTTTATTTTATTTATTTTTATTTATTCAGGGCCTTTTAGTACCTACTTTCATTTACGCGTCGTTCACTTTAAAATTGTCGTTTTTGATTACCTTCAGAAGATGATGTTAATTTAATAAAAGCAAAGAATGAGGTTAGACATATCTATATTCGGACACAAAATTACACTAAACAGCTGATGTATACTCGTGGAATTCCGTGGAAAAAGAAAAGGTGCTAGTTCTACATTAATGGAAATTAGAATCCAGTGCTAATTAGCATTAATGTTTTATCCATTAATTATATCGCAGAAGAGACGAATGCCTCTCAGCAATACATAGTGTACAGTACCGACGAATCTGACGAGAAGGGATGAGTCCGACTAGTAACGGTCCTCGCGACACATGTCTAGCCTCGGAATTGTCTTTTCCCAAACCGTAAAAATAAGACTTAACTACAACTAATTGTTCAAGAGGAGGGTTAGAGTGAGGCGCCTGCCTGACTCTAACCCTACGTAAAAACTGTAGCCAAAACCTATACAGTATGGACTACGGTCATACTGTGCCAGCCCCACTAAGTGGGAAAAGGGCAGGGAGATGATGCTTAACCATTTTAATCGTTATTTCTCATCAGTTTATTCTTTATAAAACAAAGTAATATTATAGTAATCTATAAGTAGCAGGTGCATAATAAATATTATCTGTGATGTTCCAGGCTATGGCACCAACTCGCTATCGGCGATGTCGAAATCGACACTGGATGCTCACACACATCTCCGCCAGCCAGGTAAGTTTTTTTTTGTTATTGAGATATTAGTAGATTATTTAAATATTTTAGTAACATTCCTTTAAACCATTGTAAATACGTTTAAAAGCTTTTGCTAGGATATGGTTCACGACAGTAGAAGAATGGCGGCTTCGAACCCAAGACCTCATGATCGGCAGTCCGTACTCTTAACTATTAGGCTATTGGCGCTTCCAATTAATGATGTAATGTTCATTACTGCTGCTTCAATTAAATATGCTGGAACTTTAGTTAACTATATACTATGATGTGTACAAAAATGATTGAAAATGTATGAATAAAAAAATGGAGAGTTTGAAACATATAAGTTGACCATAGATCCATATCATCAATCATATTAAATAGGGTTCAGGTTAGGATGGAGAGGCGTCGATTGGACACAACTAACTCGTGTGTATAGTCAATTGTAATAATAATATAAAAGTAATAATAATTTTAAATTTTTATACTTAATAATATTACAATGTCAAAAAAACTTTTCGCTCTCGTTAAAGTAGGTTAAAAGCAAAGCTTTCCATGAGAAAAAATGCAAAGTAAATTGTCGAAGGCGTTGTTAAACGAACTATGCGAGTATGGACCGACAGGTTATTTGCGCACCCGTTCGGGCCGGTATATGTTTGTTGACCACGGTCAGTTACCCATAGCAAACTTTGTCTCCCTGTCCCCGTGTGACCAATGTGACCGGATATAATACTGGCACGTTATTCTGAGTGAAATTTTAAAAAGAAAAAAAAAGCGTGGAGAGTCGCAGGATTATTAGAATTCTCTATGTATTATTTATTGGTAAATAACATGCACAATGAATAAATATTTATAAAATTGTATTTTATAATTATAATCTAGTTTTATCAAGATTTCGTTTATAAAGTATAATTTTTAATTACAGAGTGAAACTATTAAAGAAAATATAAATTCTTCATTGTTTTTCTCTTAAATTTCTTATAGATGTAGTATTCTTGGGTATGTTGTTGCTACCATGTATCTGCCGGTTTTCCCTTAGTACTAATGAAGAGATTTTCATTAACAGCCGGCCCCCGACGGTCGTTGTGTTAACTTGCACCCCACTTGTCATGGGACGTGACTAATTTTACCAATGCTACTGAATTTGCTACGAAAGAATGAATTAACGTGTATTACATTTTTAGTTTGTACAAAAAAGTGAGATAGCGAAAATATTAGGTAAATGTAAAATTTATTATTTGTCATTTTGAGTAGAACTGGATCAGGAGTGGAAGGGGTCTTGTCAATGTAGGATATATTTAAAGGATACGGGAGGATAAAAAAAAAAAAAATTAAATTAGAAAAACACGTAGGTTATACAAAATAATGTTACACTTAGCAATACAGAACTGTCATATAATAATCATGATTCAAATGAATATTTCTGGTCGCTTCTTGATGGCTAGGTTTAAAAAATATCTAGGTGAAAAATATGAACCCTGTTTCGAGCGAAAACCTTAACTAATCAAATTTTAAACTTAATAATATGAATGTTACAAATTTACCTACCTTCTATACTAAACTATGACTTGATTTCTCATTTTGGAAAGCAAATTATCGTATAATATAGATTCTAATGTAATTTCAAAGGCTCCATTACGGATATCGAGGCGTATGGCAGTACGTCTTCTCTATTTCATTCGATAAAGGCACTGTTTGCGATCGTGGCGGCCGCCTGCCCTTGGTCTAAGGGTTCAAGTTACACCGGGGTGGGCAGACAAGCGAATTATATTTGCTAACAACTTTCTTAATAACCTAAGAATATGCTATTTTGTATCCTAATAATTTTACATGCAAGGACGTACCCATGGTTCTGTAATTTCACAAATCATATTAAACAGTTATCTGTCGTTATTCTTCACTTGTGTCACTACTTCTTAATATTGACCACTGACATGGCATCACAAAGTTGTTGAAAAATGTTTGAGATAATTCAGTGATTAAGGGTCAAGGTCATCAGCAGTTCATTCATTTTGTTTTTATTATACTTATTAAAGTTCTTCACAAAAGAATTGTGGAACCCTAAAATATTCAATTCAAAATATATTATTTAAAACATTGTACCAGAAACGAGGCATGTGTAATGAAATAATTACAGGTAAAGTAACAAACACATTGTAACTTAAAAAGTTGACAAAATCTACTTTAAAAAAAAAACAATTTTAAATTCTAATTTTCGTCATTAAAAAATCATAGACGTAAGACTGTGGTAGGTAAGGTATTTGCTGTGTCTGGGAGTCGATTGCAGACGGCGAACCCCATGACGTGTGTAGTCGACTCGCTTCTCTCCAGTCTGTGCGCCGCCAGAATCAGCTTGATAGCGCCTCGAGTCACGGTCCTACTGCTGCCGGTTCCTTTACGCGGTTTGAAAGCAGGAAGCGGTTGCCGTGTAAATAGCGCCACCTGAGAATAACTAACGACGGCAATGTTAAAATTTGCACACTACGGCCGCCCCATCATCTGCGTACATACGTATTTCACCTACAGTTATATTTCCTGGAAAGTCATTAAGTAACAAAGAAAAGAGGGTGTTAGAAAGCAACGTTTCCTGCGCTACCCACGTCGTCGTGCTCAGCGAGTCTGACTTTATTTCTTTTCTACCTTCTGCTCCCGATTCTTAAATAGATCTGTGAGTAAGCCGAAGTGTCGCAGTTTGCAGGCGAGCGGTCTGCGACGTCGAGGGCTTTCGACAAGTCTCAGCTAAGACTGCGAATATTATGGCAAGGGCGGGGATCGCCGAGACAAAACTGTATCCTTCTATGTCTCCATTTTGACAATGATGAAATTTAATTTAAATGTTCTCGGTTATGTGTTGTAAGTTTAGGCGGCTTACCTTAACTTTATGTTCACACCTTCCTTTAGCCGTAACAAATACAACAAAAGTGAATTATTACTTTTGTATTACTGTATTTAACATATTTATTTGACATATTAATTACAATATATAGCTACTTTGTTTGATAATAACCAAAGAATAACATAAAAATAACCACGAAATAATTTGAAATTATATATTTATATGAATTTATTTATTTGTTTTGGTGTGAAATTAAAGTATATTCTTAAGCAAATATTGCAAATTTCTTTACAAACCAACTGCATAATATATAGATATTTCAATGAAAAGAACTATCGTTATAATTATAAATAAATCAACTAACATAAAAGCATAATATACATATGTACTATGTACAATCCATAATAAAACAACCGGCAGTGTACATCCCATCAAACGTACACGCAGTTGCATGTCTGGAGGTTATTCCCTGAGGTATGTAAGTCAAGGCGTTTACAAAGGCGCCTTATTCTTGCGCCTGTCACTCGCAAGTGACGACACCCAAGTTTAACTCCCACTACTATACAAAACGGCATGTTTATAAACCTTTAACATGCTCTATTTCGACGCACCCTTGTCATTTCAATATACTACAATATATAACACTCAGTCCAAATCTATACATACGAAACACAACTTGAAATAAATGTTAAAATACTTGACACAGAAATTTAAGCTAAGAGGTGCAAATCACAAAGTTTAATTTTGCATATCTCGATAGTCAAACTCATAAGCTGTAACATAACAAATACTGCTTGGCTAGGGGCAATACTAATTATCATTATAGTCAGTCATAAGACGCCTATAAATAGTAAAAAACCACCGGAGGTCACCTCATAAGCCGATTTCTAGGCTACTTAAATAAATCTTATTTTTTACTTTGTAGCATTTTTTCCTAGTTACTACAATCCCAATACAATTTTATATTACATACGTACATACTACCTGTTGCCCGCGGCCTCACACTCGTTCGTTTACTATTCTTCCTGGAAACATATGTTTAACTTGATTTCGTGTAACAACTTGAAATATAGGGAAATGTCAAGTTCTAATTGGTTACTATTAGTAATGTCATGCCATGTGACAACATTTCAAAAAGATATTACACATTACCACGGCAAGTTATATCACGTTTTATTTTACTATCCATCGAAAGTTTTTTTTTTTAATAAAAGCTACCATATGTTATTTTATGTACCCCTAACAATGAATGAATTTGTGCAAAATTTCGTGATATTCGTTTGAGTCGTTAAAAAGCTAAAGCATAAACAAACAAATACGTACGCATTTATAATATTAGTTAGGATGCAAAATATTGTGTGAGTCTACAATGAAGAGAACATAGAACCGCACTCGGAGCTAGGGCGTGTCGTTCCCTCCCACGTCAACCGCAAGCAAATGGAGGCACTTAAGCAATGAGCTCGATCCACGACCACGACACGTCAACGACGAAGATTGACAGCGATATAATTGCAATGCGGCCTCATAAAACAATGTTATCCGCGCACGCGTTTGATCGCTACGCCACGGCGTAAAGCAAACACGACAGTACAAACAGGGGTCGACGAAAAAACGCTGTGATTTTTCTTACAATGTGCTCCAAAGTTAGCAAACAGTTTCTTGTACGCTATAACACATTATTGTTTTTAAGTTTAGCAGTAGAGAAGAACAGTTTTTTGTAATAAATCAAGTAGGGGTTCGCTCTAAGATTTTCGAATACGTCACCTTTTCTCTAAGGAAACGTTCCGCTTTAAGTTTATATACTGATCAAAAGGGATCAATCTAGGTGCGTAAAAAGGAAACAAATATTTACCCCCTCCAACCGTGTTTATTTGGAGATTAAGTAATAAAACCGTTAATATTCATTTAATGAAGACAATTTAAAAATACAGTTAACACTATCTGACACTGTTTGTACCATACTAAGAATTATAACAAAATTAGATTCAAATTAGATAATTCAGATCATAAATAAATATGCGCTCACGCCCGTAACCCTTCTGGGTAGGCAGATATCATGTATTTCCATCTAGCGCGATCCTGGCACACCTCTCTCGCTTCTTCTACATTCATACATCTACGCATACATCGTCGGTTATCGTGTTATATTAATATAAAGGAAACCGTGTCTAACCTAATGGACTTACCGTTGGAAGAGATGGAAGTTTATATCAGAAAGAGAACGTAGTTTGTAAAATCATTTAAAAAGTTGCTTATCTAAGAATGTGTAATTCTTGTTCTGTAAAATAGACGTTTTCGCCAAAGACAAGCAAGAAGTGATATTCTTGAAACATACTTTTACCACTTCGACTTCCGGGCATTGATGATCTCGGGTGCCTAACATATTTTAACAATCAAGGATGCTCCATGGTTAATCGCACTAGTGTCAGCAAAGGGGCAGCAAAAAAGTCATCAATATTATAACTGTTATACTATGAAAACTAGCTGTGTATAAACGAAATGATATTAGCTACTTACTAGTACTCTATTTAATAGTATTTTTATAGAACAAATGTTTGACATAGTTCTTTAAATTGACATAACTTTTTTATTTATAAACCGATTGAGACAAAACAAACCCTCACCTCACCTTACCTTACCACAATAGATTAGTGAAAGCCGCACCCAAATCGGTTAAGCCGTTTCTGAGTAACAAACGCACAGACAAAAATTCTAATAATCATTGTTTTGAGTTTTATCGCGTTTATGAATGCCCCCAATAATAGTTTTACTTCCATGTACAGACAGCGATAAGTTACATTTTTATTATATGTATAGATATGTCAGACATGATTGTTTTCCATCTGCATCTTTCGATATTTTCTTTTGATCGTTGATCGTCTATCCACGTCTTATTTAAAGGAGTCATCGTGTAAAAGCAATTACGTGCCAAAATTTTCTTCTCCTAACGAAGAGCAATGTCGAAATATATCTTTGGGGCAAGCGTTATTGAATCCGGGACAGGGGACACATAGGGTTGCCAGTCACCACTTTTCCGTGCACATTTAATTCCAAATAGATCAGTAGCGAACCGTTCGACTTTAATTGTAGGTTGTAGGGAATTCGAATTCCAGTGAATCAAAAAGAAAAGCTTTTCGGATATGTACAGAATATTTATTTATTTATATTATTAATATACATAAATAGTAAGTTGTGTCTGTGCTATGTATGACACTGCACGTAAACTTGCGGTGTTTTGTTAATGGAATAGATATTTTAAACCACAAAGAAATTTAACTGAAGCGATGACAGCGACACAAAGATTTAGAGTAATATGTAACAATTCACAGACTTAGATAATTAGATTTTTTTTATCTCTAATGAATATTCATATACCTCCCTAAATAATGCTAACTATACTAATATTATAAATGCAAAGGTAAGTTCGTTTGTTTGTGTGTTTAACTGCTTAAAGATCGTTATGAAATTTTGCACACACGTTGTCAAAACATGGGATACCTTTCCTGCTGAAAAAAAAAACTATACCTGGGTTATGAAAATACATAAAACCTTCATTTACAATATTATTTGCTATTAAAATGTTACATGTTTGACAATACCAACTTTTCGACGTTTGTTACGTGTAATTCGAAGGAATAATATTAAAAAATTTTACACCATGTAAAAAAGAATGCGTGCGAAGCCGCGGGCAACAGCTAGCATTACTATAAATAGTTAACCTCAATACATTTCTTCCATCCTTAAAGAGGAGTAGTGAGGGTCCGGCGGAGTAGGGCACACCAATCTCTGTGTCTAGGCTCCCCCAGCCGTTGATAATGCACCAACAACTATTAATTATCCCTTTATTATTATTTTATTGCCTTCACATCCACAATACTATTGTCTGCTTGTATCATTATTCACAGCGTATCCTTAGAAATCGTTTCTGTTTACGCAATTTTAATAACATTACTACAAAATCGAATAATAAAGTTCTACACTGACAAGGAACTATTTAGCTTCTGAATCACAATTTACAAGTTTTAAAGACGATAGGTAATCTTCATTAACTATGATGCCATATTATACTAGCTGGAAAACTTCGTTCCGCCTTATAATTAATTAACGTTCGGTTTTAACCAAATTCCACCCGCATATCGTGTTCTTAACTGACCTGAAAGGAATATTCCTTCCAAAAAAATTTCGGAGATGTCGTTGCTGGTAACCTTATTGACGGTTCTTACAGCTTCATCTGATACAGGGCTCGCGATCTGAGTTTGATATTGAGCTAAAAATAAAAAAATTCTAGGTCCCTAATGTAATTGTTGCTGGATTTAGCAGCTATGGGTGTGGGTGATAATTTTTAACTGGTCTAAATTTAAGTAAGAATCAAATCTAATATCAAATAAAATGGAACAGGAGTATCTTTCGCGGTGTAATTGCGGGATGTATTAAGCCGGTGTCGGATATGCACGTCCGTTCATCTCAATGGCCATCGCAGTCAGAACCGGGCTGACGCTATTTTCTTATTACGAGGCACTTGCATAACACTTTATGATATACATATATATGTGGATAACGAACACTTAAAACTCCAATATGTCATATTGTTCAGCCTTACCAAACCAACCGAGCAGGAGCAGACAAGCGAAGCGGTCGTCGTAGCACTATGACGCAAATTGTAAACCTGTAACATAGGTTCTTAACCCCCGTAATTTAGTCAAGTGAGAAAGCGCAAATCGCGCGAGGCCAGAACAAAATTAAAAAAAAATAAACTCCCGGAATGTAAAGGTAAGGTTTTTATGGTTTGCATTGTACTTAGTAAATACGTAGTTTTGACTTTAAGCTATGAGAGCGTCGACAGCTCAAAAAACAAACAATTTCGACTTCCCACACCTGTCTCACGAATTGCATAAAAACTTTTAAAACAATAACATCATTTATTAATTTACTAACCGGTTGAACTATCGAACGCCGGGTGTCGGTACATCGGACTAATAATTGGAATACAAATTCGTCCTTTGACGCCGCGGCTGCATGTGAAGGGTCAGCCGTGATTTGGCCTTTTGTGCGTCACGCATTAACTCCTTCAAGCCTCGAGCAATACACTCTACCATGCGTTCCGATATGCATACAAAAATAAACCTTAGACTTACTGTTATAATTGTCATTTATGCTCGGCTTCACGCATGATCGACGATTTTCAATTCACATGGAACGCAATAGGAACTGTTTCGCTTACAAAAAAAAATCACATCAAATGGACATTTCTCGACAGTCCTCGAATAGTGAACTTTATCTACACTAAAATACAGTGCTAAATAACTCTGCCGCTAGTTTGTTCTACCATTGAAAGATTAATGCTGGTAATGGGCACGTAATTACAGTGGAAAGGTGGACATTACGAGGTTCATTTGATGTGCACCAATAGCCCGAAGGGTTTCGGAGTACGCAGGGAATTAGTCCCGCGCTGATTTCATTTAACTGCAAACATTTTGTTACGTGAACCATTTGTCTGCTTTTTCTTCGGAAACTCAATCTAGATATGTTATCGTGTGTATTAGCGGTTGAGGTTAAATATGCTAGGATTGTTATATAACACGTTGAGTCTACACTATGTAGGTTTTTAATGATTTGAAAGGAGTACGATGATGAGTATGTTTTTCAACTCTACAACATCTTAGTCTTATCACAGAGACAGCACAAAGCGTAAATGTAAGCATTAGCTTATTTCGATGGATATAACCAACAAAAAAACGTCCTTAACTAACTGAAACTGTCAAACATATGCATTGATAAGAGCTCTCAATAACGACGCCGCAACCATAGGACTTCTATTCCGCCAATAAGCCGACACAATAAATTTCATACGAGGGCGTCATGTTTGCAGTGAGAATGTGTTGACCCACGCCGCGGGGGAGTCCGCTGCCGCCGACGGAAAATCGAAATATCGCCACATAAAAATATACTCATATTGGTTGCTTTTCATCGAAACATTTAAAGTATAACAGGTTACATTTTAAAATAAGTTGTTCACGTAAATATTTTTAAGGAATAATTGACTTATAGCAACTTGTAAAAAACAAATCAAAAACATTTTGGAAAACGTCACACAAGTATTAAGAAAACAAAAAAAAACCGCCTAATTAGCTATTAGCGGTATTAATTCAACCTAATTAACGTAAGCTACGAATAAAACTAAAATTTTAATTAGTCCAAAGATTTCGACGGGCTGGTTGGTTAGTAAGATCCTTGCTTTTCACGCCGCTGGTCGTGGGGCCCATTCCCACCTATGACAGATGTTTGTGTGTATTTAAGTATGTATTTACGAAATAAAAGTAGTATATGTAGTATATCAGTTATCTGGCTTCCATAGTAAAAGATTTAGGTGCATATGTATGCATGCAGTGTATTTCAAAACCGATAACTAAGATAACAAAGGACTAACTATTTTCAGACAACTTCACTCTCTTTTATGTCCGACGAAACATATAATATTTTACCTGATGTCCAGATTTGACCGTTGGAATAAAAAAGAACTCACACACACCAAATAAGACAAGTAATTACGGAGCCCCATAAAAATCATAAAACCGTTTATGGGATCAAAATCGAATGATCTCCCCAAGAATAACAGAAAACAATCAAATCGTCAATCGTGTAACGGGGAACAGAAGTCGCGGCCGTCCCACCAATTCCGATCGCAAATGGAAAACGTAATGACTTTCGACAATTCTATTTGCCGACTATACGAAATATAACTTCATTTGTGACGATTACAGGTGCTGTTTGAAAAACAATTCCTAATACAATCGAATCGAATAAAATATCGATTCTGATTAACGTATAAACCAATCTGATAATTTGATACTGTTGCATAGTCAAAGAAAGGATATGCTTAAAACCCACTTGTGCTAGCTTTGACGTACTAAAAGGCAATAAGAATCCAAATTCGAACAAATGTTATGATTTGAGGTAGAAATTTTAGAATGAAAAAACTGTCTAACTGCGTTAGGTTAACACTGTGGACTGTGATAGAGCGCCTTAGCGACAAAAGAATGAAATTCCTTGACACGAAAGTACAACTACCATACGCATACGCGTAGAGAATTTGTTGGTGACAGAGGTCACTTGTAATTAAGACGGTTACCCGACATTGCAGTATTCTCTAGTTCATAATTATGTAAAGATTTATTATTAGAACCTTGTTGTATTTTTAATGGATTTATAATTCATCATCATGCAATGGTTCTTTTGTGAATTAGCTGTCACTTGTATTGTCTCCCTTATAAATATAATTATTCTGCTCATCGGGTCGAGCAATAATCACTCGAACGCAGCAGAACGGACCTCGACTTTAGGGTACATTACTACTGAAATTATTTTTTTATAAATATTTATTTTATTATAATATAACATTGATTGACTAAGCTGGTGACATGTTTATAATTCTTTATATAAAACTAATGTAAACATTGAAATTAATCGATGGCTAATAATTTTTGATATGTATCTAGTAAATGAGTGTAAAATTCAATTGTTGAGATTTTTTACATGAAATATGTTATAAGTAATTTACATCTAAGTCATGTCTAAAGCGGCTATAGAAAATGTGAATAATTTTATTTTAATGGCTAATTACCATATACAAGATCTTTAAGATAAACTGAATACACCGTTCCGCTTATCGCTCCCGCTTCCCGCCGTCAGTTGCACCCTACGCAACACAAACGGTGATTTATCATAATCATCTCGATTAGATCGCGCCTCGCCCCTTCGACTCGAGGCCATTTAACCACCCTCGATTTAACAGTTATTTTCAAGGTTTTTTTTAACTGGAAACGTGTCTTTTGTTACGTCGCTTAGTCACTGCACCAATGACTCGCAGTTTGAGCAACCATTCGTCTTTTTAAATGATACTTTGACGGGCTTTCTTCTGCTATTTCACTACATCTAATAACTATTTTATATTACAAAGATAGTAATGTTATTCATATGGAGCTCCGTGAAAGGAGCTTATTCCNNNNACTGACCATCATAAACCATCAAATGCTAAATTCGCTATAAATCTGTATGTAGATAGTAGAAATATGGAGAAAACAGAGAATGACCAAAACCACTTTTGGGAACCTCGGTTGTTTCAGAGTTCTTTTTAAGATTGGTTAACCTAATTAGGATGAAGGAAATCACAATGAAAGGGTTACACCTACATTAATTCATACATACATACATACACGCAAAAAATATTACCCTCCTGTTAGTCAAGTAAAACAGACAGCATTTATTATTTGCATTTTCATGCAAATAATAAATGCTGCAAAGTGAATAAATACATGTCCTTAGTACATGTCTAGTATTGTTAGCAAGTAAATGTTAAATAAAATTTGACGCATATTTTATATTTATTTTTTACGCCCACCACCTGAATAATTTGCACTGAGTTGCTGTTCTAAGAAGTTATCACGGACAAATACGCTTGTGTTAAGGGTACCTACATTTAATTCTCATTGTCACTAGTAAAATATCTAAGGTAAAAAAACATTTGCATTCCAAATAGGTTAAGTTATAAAATAATTTCTGTAAGTCGTATTAAATAGTCTCGATTCATAGGTATTTAAAGAATAAATGTGAATAATGTTATAACTTTGTCATAATAGACTACCGGCCTCAGTTAGCTGTACTACACCAGGGTGATTCGTCACAAGGGCCGCGCTTTATAACCCGTCGTCTAACTCGAGTATCATTAACAATTACTATTTTATTATTTAATATTAACAATGAACGGGAACTTTCGAAGGGGACCTGCTATTGTTTCAATTCACAAGCGATACCGTGACCAAAACTCTTGGAGTAGCAAATTAACATAAATGCAATTATGGCCTTTAAAAACGAATCAGTCTCTAGATATTTCAGCGAATATTGTGTAACAGTGAAAAACTACAACGATTGAGCATTTGTGTAATTATCAAACGAGGATTTGAGAATAACCTATTGTATATTTTTTATTATATCGATTCAACAAACTTCAAATATATATAAAATAGCTATATTGTATACATAGAGTATTTAGGAGCGTCTCGTTAGAGCATATGTAAAAAAATCGATGCATTAAATATTGTTACGTCCCGGGCCTCGTATAAGGATTCCAGCCAAATCAAACAGTAGGTAAGCAGTCATTTTGCATAAGCATTAAGCATTTAATACATAAGCATATAAGCATTGCATAAGCAAAGTCAATAATGAAATATTAATTTAATTTGTGTTGCCAGCGATGACCTACGGTACTACGACCTGGCTCCTCACTGCGAGTACCATTAGACGGTTTAAGTCACTCAACAGGCAATAGATAGGCGAATACTCGGAGTCTTTCTACAAGATCATATCAGAAATTATGTAATCCACAGTAGGACAAAATCAGAACATTTCCCAAAGAAATGCAAACCTTAACTAACTGTCTAACCCCTCCTCATCACTCGCGACTCATTTACTTGTACCTATGGGTAGCGGTCTCTTAACATTAGGTGATCCGCTAGCTTCTATGCAGCCTTATTCCATAAAAAAGTCGACGCAGCGTAAGAAGACCTCTTAAGGAGGCAAGAAAGACCAATAATCTTGAGGCATGAGATCTTTGTGGTTATCAATGGGGAGCCAAGTCCAGCATTGAGTGAATATCGACTGAAACAACGACGATAGTATTATTATTTGGACATAAAGTTTTTGTTCCTGTTTATACTTCATTATTTATTCGTGAAATATTATCTGTTATGTAATGTTGGGTTCATGACCCTATGTTCTTGACGATCGCTTTATAAATCTTGCTTACGAATTATGGCTGTGGCCAGGTTCTGCTGACCCACTTACTCGCCGCAGCTGGATGGCCCCAGATGGCGATATTCGAAGCTCTCTTATGCTCCTTTAAATTATAACAATAGCAAGCGCACTCATATTGTTTAATGCACCGGTACGTTTGCTTCGGCTCCCAACGCGCAACTCCCGCGACCTCATTATTATTCTCAATATTTGTTATGTCGCGGTTTAGCTACGTGTATACGTATCTATGAAAAAAATAAATACCCGTAAACAGAATGTATGCATTTCAGTCATCACGACTATCGTGCCACGATATACATATACTTATATATCCGTCTGGAAATGCTATTCGAAGTGCGGACTACAACTTCCACATGACGACGTTTAGTTAGGGCACCTCTATCTATGCTAATGCCACGGTTGCAGACCGACGCTCATTAAATCTATTTCGAATGCAATCTACTACCAGTGTGCATGTTATCACGCTTTTTAGGCTATTCTGTTGTAGGTAACGTTGCCATGGGAGCCCTATCTAAAGACTAGATTTTTTCCGACTATGTGGTATTAGCGAGGAAGACCTCGAGTCTATCGATGAATTGTTCTGCATGTATTAATACTTTCAGTTCGTATAATATTGTTTAATATACATTTTTAATTGTATAACGAAGGTGTACATTTAAACACCAAAACGTAGTAACAGTAGTTCTAAGCATTAGACGTTTTTCATATTGTTTTCCTGTTTATAACTATGGGAATAACTATGAGAATACAACTATCTCAATAAGAGTCAGCTTTTTCATTTTAAAATAAAAGAAGTTCATGTATCAAGTTGTAATATTTTTACTACGTTATAAAGTGGATATATTCCGAATAGTATGGAACACCCCGCGGTTCTGGTCACAGAACATCAACATTCTTCATTACACAATGACCAAATTGCCGATGCCTTACATGGTCAGCTGGCTTGAGGTCCTAAGTTAGCTGTAAAACCTGTACAGGACAAGGCAGGCAAGGAGGATCATCAAAATGCCTTTAAATTTCAGGAAGCATTATGCTTCCTGAAATTTAAAGTCGTCAAAACGATACCGAAGTAATAATTTCGAGTATTCGTTGACAATGTTATCACTGACACTGACAATCCGAAAACTTAACAATTCTTTAATTTATATAACAATTAGTTAATTTATAGCGAGTTATAGTTTATTATTGCTTTATTTTTTATTTTCAGATCCATATCAGATGTTTGGACCAACGAGCAGTCGTCTAGCCAATTCAGGTATTTCAACAACTACAAACCTTAATATATTTTACAGTTTAGGATGATTGAAACGATACTTTTATCGTTACAAGCCAGAGGCTCTCTAGGATTAGTCAACAAAGTACATTCGCTCCGAAGCGATACCATAACGAACTTCGCTATCTATGTACAATCGCCAGCTAGCGATATCGCTTGTCAAAAAGTACCACCTGTCAACACATTTGTATGGATTGACGTTCGCTTAACTGTCTATGAAATAGAATAATATTTACATTGATTAGCTTTTTTCATTTCGCTTACTATAAACCACGTGACACTTCGAAAGTTTGTCAGTTCCTTACATTTTCAAATTTTGTATTAGCGATATCGCTAATCGAATGTCACTTTATCAAGAGGGGGCTGTATCACCATTTGAATTTCAAATTACCGGCAAAAACTAGTACTCCAATGTTAAGTTTAGTTTTTTAGTATGATAACTTGAACCTTAATAAACTGGCATATATTTACTCCATTTTAATTTTTCCTAAAAGACTTTGTTTTAAAATTACTAACGTAAGTATCTACATACAACATGAACTTTGCAATTAATGAATAAACGAATAAATGAACAAATTAACTTCACGTAAGATTGTGCGTGATAGCAAGGTCGATTGATTACAAAGGGTCCTAGCAAGTGGCAAGTGGCGATCGCTCCACGCTGCAATCAGATGCAAACTAGAATGGGGCCAGCTAGAGTTCCGTAGGGTCGGTTGCCCCACGCGGCATATACAAGTGGCTAATCGACCATCGGCTTGATCGGTAAGTAATGACCAACAAAGATAAGACCTCCATTAATGAAATCGATGTTAAAATAACTACTCACAATGGACACACTACTGACAATTTATGATCCGCTAATGATTACTAAAATATCAAATCAACAACTGTGAATCATCATTGTGACATAATTGTTTAGCAGAATTGGGGGGAGGGGAGGGGGTTCATTACTACTTACTTCTATAATGTAATATTTTTTATTTCTCTTCTATTTAATGATATATATTTTTTTGTTTATTTTCATAATTATTTAGTCGCTGTCCACCACATACGGAAGACAAGATTATAATAAAAGTAGAGAACAAATATAAAAATAACATGAAGTAACAAAAATGTCTCAAAGAAGAAAATGAATCAAAGTTTTCGGTAACTCTACAGCGTTATTCCTTACAATGTTAGTTGCAATTGTAAAGCTTTTACAATTCTTTGTCTGGAATAAGAAGATGAGTTATAAGCGCGCGATTGTTCATGCCTTTTTTCAAAGATAACCGCAGGGTTGTCAAACTATAACTTTGGTCTTAATAGTAATAAATGTGATATAAGCTCCGCGCGCGACAACAATATCCGAATCGTCTGCTTGTGTCTTTTCCATTCTTCATAACCTCCGGCTGTCTGGTCTACCTACCAAGGGAATCCCTAATTGGAGGTACTTTATTTGTATTTTAGATATTTTATGTTTGTTATTTTATTCATCATATAATTTCAATCCAAACAGACAAAGACAATATCTTATCACTTATTAATATATCTTATTTTATTTTACTGCATTTTATTGCATATATTTATCATTGAATAAATCAAAGTATAGTAGGATTTAGACTAGATCTAAAATTAGTAATATAAACAATTTGGTCACACGCGAGCGGTAGATGACGTAGATAAGGAGTCATTTTCATACGGCAACGTTGGGGTCACGAGCCCACGCACTATCTGTCTGATCGGCCCCTGAACTCGAAATGTTAATGGGCTAACAGTGTCGCTGGTAGCACGCCACCAAATCGACACGAAACCTGAAGTACATGAAGTACGCGATAAGGGTCATTTCATACTATCGCAGTGTCGAAGCGCATCGAAGCGTCAATCTGAAACGAATGTAAAACTATCGCCATGTGCGCCGAAGGAGAATATACTGGCTAAACTCTACCCCAGTGCACCAGTTGGCTATTTGGACTATTAAGAATCCAGCCCACTGATTCGGATAACACAGTCGTATTGTAATGGTTTAGCAATAGACGTTTTAAACCACGTCTCAGACAAGTATTTAACGACGTTCTAAGCATGACATTCACGTAAATTGTTAGTATTTTAGCAAGGTGCTAAGTTCTCGACCCTGCGGTGGGGAACATACTTTAGCAATTACTTTCGATGATTTCGCTTAGCATTAATATTGATTGTCGTAAACTTAGCACTTGCTAAATATAAATTTGACGGCTCGGCTTGACAATGTCTTGTTTTCAGTTGTCAGAGTACATTGAATGCGTTCAAATTTATATTTTAATGTGAAGTATTTCTTTTAAATGTATTTAATGTACATAATAATTTATGTGGCTCATTATTAATTAAAATCATTATAAAAGAAGTTTGACAAGAAAATTAGGAGAATTAAGTTATTTATGAAATAAAAATAATCTAATTAATTGTGAACGCTTCCTAATCCCAAATATAAAAGTAATACTTTGTAGAAGCTCGTGCTAACGTTTATTTCAGATGGTAACGGATACTTTTCCTATTGAAAGTGCTATATTAATTTGCTTAGTTGAACCAGCTGTTAATTTAATTTCTTAACATTTATTTGTGGCATATGCTGTTTTTTTCCATAAAATCTCATTTTTTTCAAAATTTGACCATTTGCGGACTGATTTAAAATGTCGTCAAAACTAGTTATGAACATACTGATTCATCATAGTGAAAAGATATGACGGTAAGTAAAGATAAAAAGATTCTTAGAGTAGATACTACTGCATTAAACTTCTTATTTTCTTTAGCGTAGTATATTAAAGCAATCACAAGCACAACCTTCTAACTACAATGTTACCTAATAATACGTATTTCTTTTCCAAAACTTATAATTATACACACCTACATGTCTCGCTAATTCAAGTCAAACTTTTAAATCAAAGTATATAATTTCGACGCTATTAATGTCACGCCACACCAAGCGAGCGTTACTGTTTCGTGCCAAAACAATTAACGCCACGTGTCGAACCTGGACCCCAAACACGGACTACAATTCCCACGCTAGTGGTTTGACTCAACTCACCTGTGTAGTCTTAAGCCCATTCCTATTGTTCGTAATGTTCTAGTATATCATTACAATTGCGTCAAGCTTAAGAAGGTTGAAAATAAAACTTCAAAAGTAAATTAGATGAAGCTGTTATCAGGGACACATTTCGATCATTCCGGATTGAACACTGGACCGTTTAAAATATAAATTTGCTAAGTAATGTAAAATATCATCAGTATACCCAACATTTAACAATATTAATTATCACCAATATTTAAAATGATAACATATTTTTTCTAATAAATAAAACTTGTAACTATTGAACCGAAATTAGTAACGCGTTAGTCATTGGAAAGCTCTATTATCGTGTCGTCGAAGTAAATTAAAATATATATTTTTTTAGTATTAACAAGCAATATTACTACTACATACTATACATATACAATAACAGCACAATCCTCAAAACCCTTATAAAATTTCAATATACTGTTGACTCGGGTTTTAGTCATACAACTTATACCAATGAATTCTATGCCGATATTTTAAGAGAAACGACACGGGAAAGTTCCGTTGTGACTAGGGTATAATCGATCGGATATAAATCTCGTGATGTTACGCTCGTGTGGACGAGCTGTAACCCGCGGATAAGCGTAGCGTTGACAAAACAAGTCGAAATAAAATGTTTTCTCCTTTTTTTGGTTTAAAGCATTTTAATTGTGATTAATGTTAGAATAAATCTTGCCTACTAATGACACAACATATGACAATATATCACGCTGGTTCAACATTTTCGTAAAGCATATTTTAAATCTGTATTATACCATAAACACAAAAACATGAACGTACCTATATATGACGTTTATCGTGTACCTTCCATATAATCAGCATTAAATAAAAAAAATGTGGTAAAAACTACATTTTCTGGCGTTACAGTGTTTCGCATGGCAGCCTAGCAAGCCAGTCGTGCGTATACGAAACATACCCGCCCAATATCGCACCGTGGTTCGACCCCGGCCATTACTGACTTACTACACGCCTCCGCGGCCGGGCCACATTTATATGCGACAAGGGATTTTCCTCCTGCCGCAAAACACCCAATGTCTACGTGTCACTCGATGTCACTTGAAAAACTTCGTTGTTTTGAAATCGATATATTATTTTCGTATATTTCAGCATCTTTTAACTTTTTATTGTTCTATCTATCTCAAATATTCTTGTGTACTTGATATAGGCGTTTTGACCTGCAACTTCTTTTAAAAAACTCCTTTTTGTAAATGTAACCATTTTATTTTTAAAGTATTACCAATAATTTTAAGGATCCTTAATTATAAGAAATGATCGTAAATACAAATTGAACGTTCATAAACTTATTCTATGAGTCGCACTGCACCGCGATATAAACGCGTTACATTTCTCTTTCTGCACAGACACCCCTATTGTGAAGTGCAATTTATCCTTTTGAAACATTTCGAGTGTCCTTCCCTACCATTTTCCCCATTCAGTCGCGAGAGAACGAAATTAGCATGGAGACCGACAAAATGGCGAGCATTGAAATAATGGAACGATAATCGCGGCGGGAGCTTCGCGTTGCGCGCCTTCGTCGCTAAAACACCTCCCGCCTGACAGAATTTACCTCGTAAAAGCAACGATAATGCAAGCCAATCGGCTGTTAATACAGGGAATTAAATCACGCAATATACCAATGTGAATGTTAAGTAAAACGTTAAAATTTTACGATATGCCTATTATTGTTTCATGTGTCTATTTTGATCATGAAGGAAAACGATGTGAGGAAACCGGCATGTCTTAGAACTACTAAATTCGAAGACATGTGACATCCACCTACTCGCACCGAACCAGCATGGTGGATTACGGCCCCTTCCCCTTCTCGGAGTGAAGGCCTGTGTCCCTGCAGTGGTGAACATTCTAAAAAAGACCGATTTATTATTATTATTATGTGTCTATTTTGTAATTGTGTTAATAATGTTACTAGGGCCCCGGCTTCGATCCGATCGCTCCAAAACCGAAATCAGTCCAGCCGTTTCGGAGGCTATAGAGAATATACATATATACAGCGCCTTTTATATACATAGATTGAATTAAGATATAAGAGATTGAATACAGGGGCGAGAAGTTGTTATTATTATTGGTATAGTGACCTCACCCAACGGACGTACTAGCTCATTCGACTATAAGTTAAATAGTGTTTGTACCTGGTCTGGCTTTGGCTCCTTGCTCTTTCAATATGCTAAAGTGACACAAAACTTTAACATCTCGATAACACATCATATCACATTAAATTAAATGTACAATTAAAAGTAACAGAATAATTAAGAAGTGAGACGCAAGGACACTTTATATCTAATGCACCTTTATGCAAGTTTATGCCATGCGTGTTCATGCTGATTAACAGCTTAAAAATCTTCAAAATATTTATTCCTCTGACTGCTACACTACCAAGGTTAAACCAAACGCACGCACAACTATCAAAACTTAAAAAAATCATAACCATCAACAATCATGGCTCAATACTAATGAATTTAAAAAATATGCTAATTTTTATGAATAAATTAAGGCATATACTCAATGCCACCTCGTGTTTAGTGGTTGAAAGATATAAGATAAAGATACGAACCAGTTTAGTTTTTGATTTTTTCACTTGAGTAAACTTATGGCGTATGGAACAGAAACACTAACACCGGCAACTTTATCCAAACCTTAATTAATATTTGAAGAACGTATGTACATAACTCGAAAAAAGCACATTACAATATAATTTCGTTTCTAGGTTCAGGACAAATTCAGTTATGGCAGTTCCTCCTTGAACTACTCAGCGACTCGAGCAACGCGGGCTGCATCACCTGGGAGGGAACCAACGGCGAGTTCAAGCTGACCGACCCAGACGAGGTGGCGAGGAGGTGGGGCGAAAGGAAGTCCAAGCCGAACATGAACTATGACAAACTCAGTCGCGCTTTGAGGTAAAACACTCGGCAGCGATCAGCGTTGCGAAACACGGGTACCCGATTTGCTGAGCGATGTGAACCAGATGCGAATTAATGACTTGTTAATTTCGCTTATATGTGCAAATGTTTATTTTAAACACACAAGTTCAACCACTCGTCGACGGACGCAGTTTAAAGTATAGTCGCCTCGGTTGCAAAAGAACCACTCAATAGATCTAACATAAGATTTATTTTTGTTTACGAGTTTCATCTGGGAAATGCGATTTCAGAAGTAATTATAGTACTAGGATGTAGCGAATATTTATAGATAGTGGTGTACTTGTTTGTGTTATACAGAAATAAAATATTAATGTTTAATCTCCATACAGATACTACTACGACAAGAATATAATGACAAAAGTCCATGGCAAGCGATATGCGTACAAGTTTGATTTCCAAGGGCTAGCGGCTGCCACTCAGCCTACCGCCAGCGACCCAGCCTACAAGTACCAGAGCGATCTCTTCATGAGCTCCTACCATCACTCCGCGAAGCTATCTTCGTTCATGACACCACACGCGGCGATGCCGACATCCACAGGTACTTTCTTTATAATGAAATGCAACTGCGATCGTTATGATTCAAATTACTATCATGTAATGATTTCTAAAACTCGATGATTATTTAACTAAGAGTTATGTAAAGTTTAGAGTATACTAGAAGTAGATTTTAGAGAAAAAAAAATGGGCAGTCATTGAGGACTGTCTTCGGAAGTGAAAAGTGAAATACTAAATAACAATAGTTTCCTTCATTAGATGTTTAAATAAATTTTAGTATCTAAATATCACTTTTAAGAGAGGTTGTAGGAAATATTTTCTTAATGTCGAATTAATTATTTGTTTTTATTACGAGTCGTCAAGATGAAGACTACTGGTGCCATCTATTTTTGAAATCATAAAATGTGTTTAAAAAAAACGCGTAAACACATTAGTAAATGGCAAGATGCTGACATCAAAAAATCTTTACCGATTTCAGACGCGATCACACCAATTCCAATACAATTTTTAAAATTAACAAAAAAATCGACATGCACTCGACAATTCGAAATATTCGGACGGGTTATATAGTATAAGTTACGTTAGTAGACATTTAATGTTTGTTGAACTGTTGAAAACACGTCGCCAATACAAGTGTTAATATGCACCCTTCAGTTGCAGGGTTCACGTTCAAGCTGCATCTCGCCTTCCCTAAAAAGTAAATATTGGCACAGTACTCAAAGCGTCTTGTCACTGCCACGGGACGAGTTCGTACTTCACCTAATGGAATAAACTGATTCCACGTTCCCACTTCAGACATTCCAAGGCGATTTACAAGACCCAGATCTATCGACCTGTATTTATTAGCATTTAATTTAAATAACAGTATACGAATTAATATGGAAGATATTTTAAAACTTGCCTTAGTTTTAGACGTTATAAATTTTTAATTACATCAATGATTTTATCCGTTTTGTATATCCCATATATGTGGGACCATGTGGTCCTGGAGTAAAATCTTCTAATCTACAATTTCTAGGTATTTATTTTATGCATTCATACGTTTTAGAGATCATTACCTCTGAAATTATCTATAT
>JWHW01015507.1:431574-450028 GCA_000931545.1 Papilio glaucus | reverse complement strand
TATTAGCATTTAATTTAAATAACAGTATACGAATTAATATGGAAGATATTTTAAAATTTGCCTTAGTTTTAGACGTTATAAATTTTTAATTACATCAATGATTTATCCGTTTTGTATATCCCATATATGTGGGACCATGTGGTTCTGGAGTAAAATCTTCTAATCTACAATTTCTAGGCATTTATTTTATGCATTCATACGTTTTAGAGATCATTACCTCTGAAATTATCTATATATAAACATGTATGTGCTAAAAGCGAATTTTATATTTTCATAATGATTATAATACTATTTTTATAATGGTTTTTCATATTTTTAACAAATTAATGTTATTTTTCTAAGTCATTCACATCTGTCAATGACCTGTGGCACTGCATTTCAAAGTAATTGTTATACCTACATAAGTGTGAAACATTATTTTTAACTTAGGTAAGCGAACTTCTATTGTTCCAGCTTCAATATTCCCGTCGGCGTCGTGGAGCAACTGGGGCGGCGGGGGGAGCAACCTCTACTCCCCCCACTCGATGGCTCCCCCCCACGTGACGTCACATCTAGGCTCCTATCCCCACTACGCATGACCGTCTTTTTAAGACAAGGGCAATGCAAACGACGACAATTTGTAAAAGCTAAAATAATCTCGACACGGTCCCCGTAATGTTAGGGCCTTTACACACGACGTTTTTGGGGCGCGATAATGACGCGCGTATCTTTGTACACGATCCTCACGCTTATGTATCGATAAAAACGCGCTGATAACGCACAGAGACCGTGCTCATCAAAAACGCTTGTTGTCAGCATGTACAAAAAATGTCGTGTGTAATAATTCCCTTAAAATATTCGCTTGTCTAATTTTTTTTATTATATCTTCAAGTTCCCTTTTTCATGTAAATTGTAGATATTCTATAAGTGTTCCAAATTTGAATCAATACTTTAGTTTTTTTTTAATTTTTAACTATTTCAAATATCGAACTGTCAGTATTAAAATGTATGATAATGAATCATACAAAGAACAATAATATTGTAAGAGTTCAATGACTAACCGAGATATAAATGTTCTCATGATACATTTATTCAAAAAACTACTACACGTACACTATAACATGAGACCGATGACGTCACAGTGGCATACGTGTACAGATTAGTCGTGGTATAATATAACGAGATTTTACTAGTACACGATGGCTGTATTTCACGCGAGTCTTGTGTTATCATGTACGTATTGTAAATTAAAAATATTTAAGTAACGATATCTGAAAATAACTTTATCATTATTTGTTAACAATAAACTTTGTCACTTTAAACCTTAAATGTAAATAATTGATAAAAATTAAAATCATGTGATCTAAAACAAAGCTGTCGGAGCTTTGTTTTAGATCACATCACACACACACACAACAAGGCACAAACTCATTAATCAACAAGCAAATTTATACCTTATAAAGTGGTCAAGTGCTAGTTTATTAGATACATAAAAAATGTAACAAAAAACTTTACAAATTTAAAATGTCTTGCGTGAATATTACCACCTTTAATTAAAAAACAAAATCAATGAAACACTATTTTTTTATGACGAAAACTTTAACGATAATGTTATTTTCAACATAAATATAATTTAAAAGGATTTTAAATTTGGAACAACTATGTACTAATCGGCGAATTTATTTATCCCTAAATTACAATAAAAAAATGAAAAAAAAAACATGTTGAAAGTGGGAAGTGTAATTTATTATTATATAAAATATTGGTGATATTATTTATTTATAGAATATCAATTTGCAATATATTTTTTTATTATTTAAAATGAATTTATATTTATTTTTTAATATTGATATAACCTTTTTTTTTGATGAATTGCAATCATTTCATAAACAAGACTAGTCTTTTATCAATGAATGTTGTAAATAAGAAATACACTTTGAATAAGTAGAAATGTATAATTTATTTAGGATATTCAAAATGACAAAATTTATTCATCTAATAAAATTTGTGTAAGTTAAATCGAGTCCTCGTGGACATTATACAACTGTAGGTCTTAATTTTACTAATCTGTATTTGGATTTGTCATGTAAACGTTACAATGATTTGATAAATTTAACTAAACGCCCCTCTAATGGAAGTAATAAAATATAATAAACTTACCTATTTGTATTATTGCAAGATTTGATTATGTGATGGTTTCGCGCAACAGTGAAAGGTTCAAATACAAGAGCACTGCATTTTGGTGACAGACTACGCATATAGTTATACAGTAAAGTCGGTTCGATGTGAACAAAAGTTTGATAGAAGTTGAAAAACCATCACCGCGTTAACATTTTATTTATAAATATATGTGTTTATTTATTTTTTGTTTATTTTTTACTTATTTTTTTGTCAAGTGCATTGTATTAAAAAAATCATTTTTATCATTATCCACAAGTATATTAAAGTTTATTAATCATTATTAATGCTCATTAGCATTATGATCCAAAATAGTTGGTGGCATATATTACATTTATCATTATTATGTAAAATAAACGTTAAATTAATAATATTATCATTAAAGTAGGCATACATTTAACCGCAAATAAAACTTTTTAATACATAATTAAAAACTTAATTTTATGGATTTTAAACATTAATTAGACATACACTTATACAACGTACTACAACTCTACTATTTTTCAAACAAAACAAAAACAGTTTACAATAATTAAAAGTCCCATATCTTTATGTTATGGAAGTTTCAAAATGACCGTTTTGGTTTTACGACTGTCGTCTCTTGTGTTACATATTAATTTTCGTAATAAATCCAACCCGTAGCATTTAAATAGTAAAATAAATGTACAGCAAAAATGTTGTTCAAAGATTTCGTTCTAATGTAACGCATTATATTGTGAAAATAAAATTATAAATCAACATCTAAAAAGTATATTAAATTGTAATACAGATGTCCCACGGCGATGTCACATGCGAAGTGCCTTAAATATTGCAGATAGGAAATTTTACTTAAGGAGACTTCATTTTAAATTTTAATAAAAATTTAAACTGTAAAAAATGATTAAAAAAAAGTCTATTAATGTATTTTTTGAATATAAAATGTTATATTTCATGGTCTTCCTTTTATATACATCAATGTAATATGGGCAAAAACAATATTTTTTTATAATTTCGCGAGTCCCCGTTCGAACAAGATATGGCTTAAAAATCTTTGAATGCAATTCAAATTCTTTTTAAATTTAAAGTGTAGTAACTTTCTATCTGCAATATTTTAGGTACTACGCCTGGATGTGATATCGTCAAGGAACATCCTGTATATATGTTTTCATTAGATGTTATTTAAAAAAGTGCAATCGTACTGGTATCGAATAAAGTAGTCATAAATTATTGAGTAAGAATAATTTATTGTGAATATTATTTAATGCGTTCAATTCAATTTTTATTGTATGATTCAGTAAATCTTCAATTATGCCGTAAGTATAGATGTAATTTGCCAAATAGAAATAATTAGTATGTTTTTGAATATAATGTTTAAAGTTAACAATTTATGGTTTGTTTGTATTGGTTTTAGAAAATACTTACAATAATCATATACAAAATATGTATGTATAAATATACGAAACAACATAACACATGATTTTTTAAATGCATTTCTTTGTGACCATATCAAAAAATTATTTACAACAATCGCCATGTGCGAGGACCAGCAAGTGTTATTCTGTTGCAATCACCGAATAGACCAACATCGATTTTTTTTTCCAGTACAGTTCAAGTAAAAAATGTAAACAAATTTATTTATAAGTACCTCATATACTGTTTTAGTCAATAAAATGTTTAAACATTTAGTTACCTATTTTTGTGATCCCGTACAATATAAGTCATTGAATTTTATTAATTAATAAATAATTGATATTATTAAAACTAACTTCTCAGATTTTATGATGTCTAAAATTAAATTATATTTCCGACGATTCATTACTTTAGAACATTCACAGTAGGTAATGTTGGGGTATAATTACGCGAATTACTAAAAAAACAGTTTCCAATGATAACATACAACTGTAATATTAAAATATCAACAATTTAGTTCACTCGTACACAAACATTGTAATGTACTCGAAATATTGGAGAAGTAAAAGTTTTAATTTAACCGTCATAAAATTAGTATAATTAAATACGTAATATTCGCTTAAATATAGGAAATCATTAAATTCAATGTATCCTCATTAATTTATTAAATATTTATTATTATTTTGTCGAATGGATCGATTTTACTAAACCGTTTAGAAGTAGTGTACCGTTGCATGGATGTTATTGTATTTGAAAATAAATAAAACAATTGAAATGTATGTTCTTTATTTATGACGATATAACACACTACCGTTACCTCAAGCTACGCTAAGCTACTCCTTACTTAACCTCTCTATTCAAACGATTTTCGGTTCAGATACTTCCTAAAACCAAATCAATGGTAGGGAAAATATGACCTTACAGAAGACAAGCCTGAAGTCTAAATTAGAAATATTTAATGCTTTTGCGTTTAGCCTGATGAATGAGATGCCATAGAACCCACCCTCTTCCTATCAGTTCCATCTTTCCTTTCCCTTATCAACTCCTCCAAGGAACATACTGGCAAATCATAACAAAAGTTGTGAATGGTAGTCACACGACATTCTTTGACCGGCTTGCTTGATTGCACTTTCATCTAAAAAAAACCTTATCTATATATACCCAGAGATTATCATTATAAATGGATGAGTACGGTTTGAATATGGAATCATTGTAATCATCCCTAAGACAAGACTACATAAATGGAAACAGTATTCTAAATTATATTTTCTATTACGGAAAATTGTCAACTGAGTAGGTCTTTACTTCCCTTTATCCCTTTCTATTTAAACGCAGAGTTAGTTTAAAAATGTACTAGCACCCCACGCTTTTAGAATAGTGACATTATTTTTCTCGTCAGTAATTTTATTCTTATGATAAGAATTATTTTTTAGTTTGATCATCGGTAAAAGCGTGTTTTTTTAGTTTTTTAAACTGTTATTTATTTTTCGTTTTTTTACTTAACATTATTAAGCAAATTGATTAGTTGTCAATGTGTATTGTCAAATGACAACTATTCAATTTGCAAGTATCGAAATAAATAAATAAATATGCGCTCACGCCCGTAACCAAGAGACGTAGGCAGAGATCATGGATTTCCATTTGACGCGATCATGGCACAATTCTCTCGCTTCTTCTACGCTCATACCTACGCATTATATCGGCCTTTTATTAAGCCACTAATCTGATCTGACGGCCACCCACTTTTGCAATACAAAAATTTGTTTCGTTATTCTCTCTTCATTCATCCTTTCAACTTTACCGAACATACCTTTCTCAATTCTAGTCACATCATCCACTTTTAACCACACACTTGTCCCTTATAACGCTATTTTTCCTCCTATCATTCAATGTCACGCATGACATACTTCTTTAAGATCTAATCCCAACGGCATTAACTCTACTAATATACTTTTCTTGCCAAATCCAGCTCTCACTTTGTTTGTTTCAAATCTGATCGTTCAAAGTGGAACAAAATCACATTCAAAGATTCCATTACATTCATACAGATGAAACTACTATAAGCTAATATTAAAAACGTTTTAATTATTGGATACATATTAATTTAACGGAAATATAAAGAAAATTGCACATAATCAAGATAAGTTTCTTTAGTAGACAGATGCTAGTTTTGTTTTAAAGTAGCTGTTGATACATGCTCTGCTATCCTTGCGAAGCGGAGGTATGTCGCTAGTTATTTTCATAAAATAAAATATACGTCCCTTAACCCAGAGGGGTAGGCAGAGATTATGGATTTCCATAATTATAAAAATATCAGGATTTTAAGTTAGAACAAGTCGTGTTACCCAATTAATAATCAAATAAAAAGTACTGCAGAAAATATTAGTTAACATATGTTATTCGTTGTGAGCGGTCTCTACATAACATACTATTATTTGAGAAAATTATATTTTTACATCCCAAAAACAAGGCAGCCATGTTAAACGAAAATACACAACGATTAATTCAATAATTACTAAATTATCTCTTTTAAGTCTAGTATTTAAAAACCTCCATTATTGTTAGTCAACCGACAGCCGTTGTTAGAAATTTCTGCTAGCGACATCTATCTATTCCTCTGTAGAAGTTGTAGGTTATCTACAAGAAGCAGCTGAAGTTCTCAAAAGCAACATTCTCACCACCTTTTAATTTGTTTTTGTAGATGGCGCTTAAATATTTTATAAATTTGTAAAAGTAATAATAATTATCAAAAAACTTAAAATTGAATATGAGATAAATGTTTCATTAAATCCATTTACCTCTTTCGATTATTTCTAAGTAATTAAAAAAAATATGGTGAAGTAAAACCTTAAATTTATTAAAAAAAATATATTGTTCTAAAAATATATTTTAAATAAGTCAAAGAAAACGTCATTAAGAATTTGAAAACAACGTCTAAATACTGAAAAAAACGCAAATAAATATTTAACATGCTGGGAAGATCTCTTATCAACGGTATAATACGAGCGAGAGGCTCAATTATAAGTCTTCAAAGCCCTAAGGTCATCACCCGCAATTATCGTATGGAGGGGCCACCGCAGCCTTTCGACAATTTACCATTTACAGTTCCTAACAGGTAAAAGTAAGAATTTTGTCACTTATAGATTGGAATGGCTTGTAAACAATGCATCAACAAGCTCCGGATGCCTTTTTATTGTTCAACTAGTTACCTTTTGTTCCTTACTTTGTTTCCTACCTTTATTACATTGTATTACAGTACAGAGGAAGAGGGAAACAAAAAAGGATTATTTTTTCCTATTCCTTCCGGCACCTAACTCGTTTAATGAAACAGGCCGGAAGACAGTAAAAATAGTTCTCTCATACTCTCATAATAAACCACTCTCTTATGGCTAAATAATTAGTACTCAAACCAAAGAATTAGACCAAAATAACCAGGTCTTAGAAGGCCAACATAACTAGATCTCAATAAACAAACTTAACTTGGTCTCAAAACATCAAAAACTACATAGTTTTAAAGAAATAGACCAAAAGCCTCAAATGACATGTTCACTTGAGGCTTTTGGTCTATTTCTTATTTTTTCTTTGGCTCATTTTCGTTTTAATATTCATACTCGTATTTAAAACAGCCTAGAAGCTCAAGCTCAGGCTTAAAATTTGGTAACCACATTTGTTGTTTAAAACAAATACAATATCATGCAATGAAACGAGGTATACGTCTCGGCAGTTTTTGCATGAATCAGCCGTCTTGGCCAAAGCCTTAGAACTCTTATCAATCAGATTAGTGATTATAAAGGGGGAGAATAGTTAAGTACTTAAGTTGTATCTAGCCGTAACCGGGCATGTATACATTGATGTAGAAGTGACTGAGAGAGGTGTGCCTAATGGGAAATACATGTACAATACATGCATATCTACCTATCCCTCTCGGTTACGGACGTGAGCATATATCCTCTTATTATGATCCACTTGCTCATTTACTTGTAACTTATCTTACCTTGATCTTACTTTAAAATTTTCCATATTACTAATCATTGATTTCATTCTTTTTAGATATGCGGCGACAATATTTTTCGTCTTTTTTTTTGGTGTTAGTTTTTGGGCGCCATACATTGTTCTATGGTACCAAATGGCAAAGAGAACAATGTAATTGTTAATAAAAAACATAACTGTTAAAAAATACCTGCATTTTTTTATTTCCTTATGTAGTACGGAATAATATATCATGCCAATTACTTAAGTTTAATATATTATTTGATACCACATCAACGTAGATGGAGAATAGTCCAGCCCCACTCTTTCATTCCGAAAATTAAAATTTGATTGATTCAGATTGAAGATTCCAGAAAATGAATAATAGCAGCCTCTCTAAATAAGTGTGATGTACTCTCCGTTGATGATGATGTTGTGCCCTTTCTTAATTTAAAATTAATTATATTTATAATTTAGATTTAAATCTTAGGCAGAAAGAAATTTTCCAGATAAGCCACTATTTTTTTTTTGAATAATGTAAACAAGTAAGTGGATCACTCGATAAGTGAGTGCTACCCATATACATCTGCAACAAGCAAATGTGTTAAAGATGCATTGCCTACCTTTAATGGACAGCAGAGAACATAGACAGGAAAAATGATATTTCTTTTTCCCTGCCAACCCCATCCCCGTTTATTCCTCTTCCAGTTCTCATCCTATCCTTATGAAGAAAGGGTGGGAAGAGAAAGAAAACTGAAATTAGGCCTCCAGCACCACACTCATTAGGTGAGACGCAAAGTCTTCTGTGAGGTTGTGGTATTTCACCGGACAAGCCAACCCATTTGAGCAACAGATGTTGTTGCGGGCTCTACCACTGTTAAAGTATTTTATTAGTTTGTAAGTATTAAATAATTAAGTAATATTGCCAATCTTCATTCTAAATGTGTTTAATCATTTTAAAAGTTATCTACAGGACTAATAAAAAGGTGGTTCCAAAACAAGCTATTATATATTTAAAGTTGCTTCACTAATGTATGACACTTTTCCACCAAATAAATATTCCTTCTTTTTTAAATTAATCAAACTATTAAGGCCATGTTGGTGGATCTCCTTCCTTTACATTTCCGCCGTACAAACAAGATTTGTCCCTGAAGTTGGTCATTCTTAGTGTTTCTTGATCATCCAGGAATTTGCCAATAAAGTATCCAGTCATTGGAATCGCAAAATATACATAGCGGGCAGTTATACCGAAAATGGCCATATTAACTTTGTTTCAAGTGGGCTTTCCACTTCTTAGTGTGGTTCCAGTCAAGCCAAATCAAAGTGGCAGACAGAACAGGGAACGATATGCTCACAAAGTTCCTACGTATGAACTTGCCAAACGCCATATACCTGCAAAATAAAATAAAACTATTTTAATTATTATTATAGAAAAAGAGGTTTACCCGATAATGAGTGCCCGCTATCCTTTGGCATCTGCAACAAGCTAATGAGTTGCAGATGCCAAAGGATAAATGTTGCCTACCTTTAATGGACAGAGAAATTGAAAAATAGGATATTTCCTTTTCCTATCCATTCTATCCTCTTCCCTCCTCATCTTTTCTTTATGAGAAATTAAATGACTATCCAATCTATACCCAGCTAATTTCTTATCTCTTTTAAAAACTCTTTTTCTCTAAATCATAATGACAGAAACACCAGCAACTACCTTATACTAGATCAAATACAGCAAGGATGTAACAGATAATAACAATAACAATGCACCTCAAAGACAAATCTTAATCCTTCAATTGTAGTACTTTTCATAATTTATGTTAAATTCACATCATTTGACATGATGCCAGCAAAGCAGAATAAGGTGAAGGTCCCACACCACTCCTCAGAGTGTATTGTCTTATGATACAATATAATCTATGAATAATAGAACTAAATGACATACACCTAACTTAGGTTATTTTTCAGCTTAATTTAGAATTTCCAATCCTACTGAAGGCGCATTTTCACCCTTGCATAACAACAAAATACATTCACAAAAACAATAAAAATTCACAAACATAGCCTACCCTCTATTTTCAGCTTTTTAGACTTAGTCATAGAATAAGCTAGTATTTTGGGAGTGAGTTAATCATTCCAGTTTTATGTTGTTCATGATTAGGGCTACATTTCCGAACATTTTCCTAAGGGGCTAAGAGTCTTAGCTTCTCACTCATGATCAACACCATAAAAAGGAAGGTAGCAAATAAGCAAGCAGTTCACCTGAAGTTAGGTGAATACCGTTTTGAAAATCGCCTACCTTTAATGGACAGGAAAAATAATATTTTCTTCTACCTTCTACCCATGTGCTCACCAATCTTATCATCTTCCCCTCCCCATATTTCCTTAAGCGAGTTGGCATAGACTCAACCTGCCCATACACTATACTCATTTGGCCAATTTGAATCAGTGAAAAAACCATGTACACAATACATTTCCTTGTCACTTTCATACAAAATTATGAGTTATTCCGATTTCACATTAATATTTTGTACATTACTTATATAGAGATTATAACATTTTTACTTAATTTTATTACATTCTAAAATTACTTTTATATAAAAAGGTACTAAAATTAGATAATTATCAAACTATAAATGTTAGTAGATATATAGATTCTAAGTTCTGATATTTACTGTATTATGTTTTCTTAAAATATACGAAGTTAAAATTGGCTAAAATGATGTAAGATTAGCATTATATCGAAATTGTTTATGATATGAAATGTAGCATAATGTTACATAACATGAAATTATACAAAGGTACGATAACAAAATAAGCACTATCGGAATTAAAGAACAGAACACTAGAGGGGTGAAAAAGTAGATATGCTTAGGTTTCAAATCTGCTAATTATTCAGTACAAATTAAAAATGACTGCACTATTTTTTTCCAAATAAATATATTTTTCTACAGTACAGTAATAATAGTTCATATCATTTATTTACTCTTTATTACCATATGCAAGATAAATTCGAGAAACAATATAAAGAAACTAAAATAATACTAATAACTAACCTTAAAAATCTTCAATGGCGTACAGCAGGGAATTATTGGAGGATTTGTAGATTTGTAGAATCATAGAGTGGATGGGAATGACAGATAATGACTTTGACGGGGAAGAAGCATAGAGTGTTTTTTGAAGATTTTATGGCCTGGTAACGACACCATTAGGCCAGCATAATGAATAAAAAAAAACCCTCCTTTATTGTCGTGCTTAAATCGTGAACCCTGACTGCATAAAACGTAGCTAACCATAACAGGTCTTATCAATATTGTATTGATAAGATGACAGAATGATAGTTAATTAACTTTTTTAATACAAAATACAATTAAAATTATTTTCGTTGTTTTCTAAAGAACGCGATTTTACCAGTTATTGGAAATAAAATTATAGGTGATATCAATTAATGGAATTCAGAAATCGGTTGTAAATGTAATGTAAATAAAAATGGTAATTTGGTAAAAAAACAACGGTTAAATAGGTTTATAATTAGGCGTCAGAAATTGCCAGGATGTTGCATTTTAATTCCGTATGAAGTAGAACTTCAAGTTTATATGTTTTATTGTCAGTTGAGGCGATATTTTGGTGACATATAACAATTGTTTATTGGAAATTATGTTAAATTGGTTGACACGGCTCCGACCGCGCTAATGGCTTCGGCAGTTTCGTGAGAAGCCTGGCCAAAGAGTATAATAACTTAGTGAATAAAAATAAATATCTCACTTCTCGGTCTATGATTGCTCGCCGTGCCCAGCGTAAATTCCAAGTAAATTCAACCCTTCGACCGCCACGATTCCGGTCACATCCGGTCACCAGCACCATAGGTATAATTTTGCAGAGTAGTTAATATATATACATGAATATGTCCCATTACACTACACGGTAGTCAGGACCAATTTTGTCTGGTGGGCGTAGCCCCTTGCAAATGGATCGCTTTTTACACTGCCCTGAAAATAATGGAACCTGACTTAAAAAGGATGAACATTTTCAAAATAATCGTGTTTTTTTATATTCCAAAAACCAACGGTTTTTGAATGTTTTGTATGGTATGGTGACATCAAAGTAAAAATTCGCAACAAAATGCTTCGATAGTTTTCATTAATTTTAATAACGATTGGGTTAGAACTGTAAATAAAAAAAAAACAAGTTTCTTCGTCAGCTCTTCTATTAATAGAGAAAATAACGAGTTACATAATGAAAATAAAAGATAGAAGAATTTTACCGTTGAAAAAAGTGAGCATTATTTTGAAAATTTCAATAGAATCAAATCTCAAACTTGATATTCATAAACTAAATATAACCATTGGCAACTATAATATCAAATAAAATCGATATTTCGGGTAAATTACATCGCCAACAATTACGTTGTTTAGACGCAAAGGATATCTAAGGGCCAATGATAGTTTATACTATAGAAGCAACATTTGTATATTAAGGCGGCTACTCACGGTCTTAATATCAGTGGAAATATCGGTGGGGATGAAATCGGCTACTACTATGTTCCTGCCACTTACCAGTTAGTACGTAACCGACCGTGCAGTACAACGTTCGTCGATCCAAGATGCCACCGACACTCTCCAAATATTTAAAAACAGACATTGCTCTTGCACTTGTTACAGTGCGGCCAAAATATTTGAATTAAACTTAAAATAAAACAGCAAATTTGTTTTTAAGTTTTTTAAACAGTTTTATTGGAAAATATACCAAGCGCTAACAAATAATTCGGTGGGTCAATATTCTCATCATCCATCAATAAGAAAATAAAATCGAGTGGTGCATGAAATCTTATATGTTGAATGATATAATGTTATATGAGCATTTGACTGATTATAAATGAAAAATTTATAATCAGTCAAATGCTCATATAACTTCAAATGCTATTTAAATATTTACTATGATTACGATATGCCCCACGATTTTATATTTGCATGATCAATGATAAGATTGGAGTGTGATACACCCGTTTTAAAAGAACACGTCTTGCTTCAACTACACTCGCACACTATATGCCACTCTTTAGAGTATAATGTTCCTTGCTATATGCCATTAGCGGTCAAAAAGTGAAAAGTAAAAGGCGTCATAATTAGGACCTTTTTCTGTAGCTTAAGTCATGTGTTTACATTTACGCAAGTGTCAAACACTAGCTGTCATCTTTTTTCTTATTATTTTAACTACGCTTTCTTCTTTACACCATTTGACATGTGTGAATGTTGCTATCACTGGGAAGGGACGTGTTGTGTAGTATACTAGCCGATTTCATCCCCACCTTCACTCTCCCGATATTGACACTGATATTAGGTAGCCGCTTATATCGTTAATTCACTAACCGGTAATAAAGGCAGGCACAGCCAGCCGGGTTCACCCAGGATGACAATCCTCATTAGGGTCCTTTTTTCGCTATCTGTTATTACATCGCACTGATTCAGGGAAATGGATCCCTAACTATCATGTAGTGTAATAGCACCTTAAAATCTGCCTCTGGGGCATCGTTCAGGTTGGCAACACCGCTGAGGACTTTTATTGATTTATTATCCATTTCGGTCTATTTCGTGAAGAGTTGTTGTCGAGAAGTGTCGTGTCCGTTGTTATCCTCAAAGCTGTTCTTTGTAAAATGATGTTAATTTCAATGCAGTAAATTTTAAGAACTATTGGTGATGTTGACCATAGGTTTATTGTTATTTCGCAAAAAACCATCTACGTTTACCGTTACGGTGCGCCAAAAATCGAGAAAGCTTCAACCACGTTTCGTATTCGCATTGATGAAACTATGAACCTGGACTCTTTAACGTTTAGCTTATCACGAATCCATTATCTTGTTCTAAATCTTAATAAGAAAAACTTCAAGCAGACGAGTCAAGAGTTGTCACAGGTGAGTTAAAATTGATTTACGAGTCATTCTTTGTTTATCGATTGTCGCCATATTGGGAAAATTGCCATTTCTGTCTCACGGTGTCTATTGAACTGGAATGTCTTTTATTGTGCATAATGTTCAAATCCTAAAATAAAATTTGTAATTTTTGTTTAATTTAGTCTTATTGATTATACTATAACTGGTTTAGTATCAGATTTTCAACCGTGACTCAACACTGGAACATTTTTAGATTTACTAATGTAACATATGTTTGTTAAATTAATCAATACATAAAAAAGATGAACTATTTATATAAAAAAGAATTATGTATAACGTATGATATCTATGTATAATATAATGTAGGGGAACATGCATTTTTGGGTGGAGTGTATTATTAGCACAGGAATTACAACAGGTATTGGGTGCAGCTGGAGAAGTTTTAGGTTTTCACATAAATTATGGTTCTTTATATTAATTGATACAAAAAAATACTTTATAATAAAGGGGGCCAAGCTGAGTGTTTTTTCCCTCTGTAAGAAGTATTTACTAGCACTGGAATTACAGCAGACCTATTGGGTGAAGCAGGAGCAATGGGTCTTCAAATTTGAAAGACATAAACCCCACGCATGGAGCAGAAGTGTTGTAAACCTGTTCTTCAAGAAGGGCCATAATGCTCTCCCACAGAACTACAGGCCCACTTCATATGCTGCAGTAGGTTATAGAAGACAAATCATTGTAGATTTAATTAAAGAGAAATCCTTTGATTTGATTTCTCTGGATTGTATTGCAGTCTCTCCAGCAGTGCCAAAATAGATATCAGTACATGCAGGCACTGAACTGTTAATATGATAACTCCACCATGTCAGTCGGGTTACAGAGCCAGTACATGAAACATATCCAACTTAGTATGGTGTCGGACAAGGTGAAGTTATTGCCACTTAACTCTTTCCTGCCACATTGGAAGATGCATTCAAGCTCTGGACTGGAAAGGACTTGGCGTCAACATTAACAGCATAACAGATTTTCCGATGATAAGTCATTACTGAAATCAGTCATTGGAAGTACTCAGTACAATGCATGATGGCCCCAAAAAAGTGGGTCAAATTGAAAACAAAGGTCATGTTGAACATTCCCATTTCCAAAAACTCATAACTATAAGAGGCCATACTCTCAAAGTTGTGAAGTTAGGTGGGTCCAACTTTGATAAGAGGCAATTGCTGAATCCGACTCCAGTGGGGAGTGTCCAGGAACTTGCTAGATATCCTCTCATCCCAACATCTATGGCAGTGTTTCAAGAGGAAGTCTATGACTACTGTTTGTTGCAAGTGATGACTTACAGAACTGAAAAATGGCCTTTCACTGCAAGCAACATTTGATGGTTCAATGTCACTAAAATCTCTCTGCATGATCGCATCAGAAATGATGTAATCTGCAATAAAACCAAAGTGACCACCATAGCCCGATGAATTGTGAAACTTAAGTAGCAATGGGAGGGACTTATTGCTTGTCAGTCAGCAGTAGTGGATCTATCTTTGTGGCAATTAATGGCCTACATTTAGCAGTGGATGACTGTAGGCTGAAAGGAAAGGAAGGTATTATCTAGTGCCTAGATTTAGAAATTCTTACCAAGTAATACATATTATTGTAGCTCCACTAAAAATGAAAGTGTGGAAGTGAATTACCCAAATTAACAAATGTGATACTATGGTGAACTATTATGAAACAATTTTAAATAAATGACAGTCAATATAAATATGGTATTGTTTTAACATTATCTTTAAAATATTAAATGTGCTACAAACCATACCAATTGTAGGAATTTTAAGTTCAGAATAATTTGGTGTTAATTGCTAGTTATCAGTTTACATTTGAAGAATAAATGAGTAGTAGATTGCCATATGTTAAGTTGTCATAGCTGCCTATAAACACCAGAAGTGTTGCAGTTGCATTGACAGCCTTTTACAAAAGCTGTTTCATCTTTTCCACAGACTCCCTTTACCTTGAAACTTTAATAAACTGATTTCAAAACCTTTTTTTGTTGGGAAGGGGACATTCTCAAAGCCCTATTTTAGTTTTAAAAAAAAATTGAACCTTGTATTTTATAGATACATTACAATCTACCTGTGCCCTGCGGTTTCACCCGCCCTGCAATTTTACTTACACGAAATGATATTATCTACTTAATACTACTAACCTAACCTCATCATCTCCCTTCCCTTTTCCTGTGTATGTGGGATCGACACTGTATAGCCGTAGCACAGTTAAATTGATATATCTTTTTTTATTTATAAACAGATTGAGATAAAACAAACACTAAATGTTAAGTGAAGCTTAACACAATACATTAGTGAAAATTGCACCCAAATGGGTTAAGCCGTTTCAGAGATTAGCAGTGACAAACCCACAAACAGACAAAAATTCTAATAATTATTGTTTTAAATATGATTTTGTATTAATATTTTCTAATTTTCCAAATTATCGCCAAAGGGAGAAAAAAATGGAGAAAAAATCGGGACGTAGCATATGTGCGTCTTTTAGATATGATAACTAATTTTTTCAAGCACATGTTGATTTTTTGGTTGTTTGTTTTTTTTCATTGAATGTGACGAAAACTACAACGATAAAAAACTGTCTATCTCTTGAATGTGTTGTTAAGAGTTTAAAATGTAAAAACAGGATGAGAATACATGTTCAATTCAATTTCCGTGCGGACGATGTCGCGGGACGCTAGTATCTCATAAAATCAGAGAAATAATGATACATAGATATTCATATACTGAACATATTCCTGGACACCGAGGGGAGCTCGAGCCCTTCTAGTTTTTAAAACTTTCATACCTCCTTCATCAACATCAAGCGCCAGTAGTAAAATCGATATAACCATATTGCTATGTAGAGACCCCGAAAGCGACCCACAGACAGTTCCCATTAAACAGAGCTAGAGGAGGCCTATGCCAATAAGCATGGTAAGAAGATGTATATTATATGAATAAAAAAATAGAAAGTTCTTTTTAAAAATCTTTTATAATAAAAATGAAGCTAGCTTTGCGTCGTCGCGCATTATGAGGTTTTGGAGAGGCATTTAAAGTTGCATCATCTAGGTTTGATGTGGTCAATCACCCAGTGTCTTTAACCAAAGCCTTCGGTTAATACTGAGTCGTCACAAACACACAAATTATTTGCTTGCGTTCTGTGCTGCGTGTCTATTTTGCCTTGCATCAAGCTGCCATTGCGAAATATTTAAAAATTGTTTTTTAATGAAAGAAGGTGATATCTGAACAAGTGGTTCACTTGATATTAAGTCACTGCTACATATAGACATACGCAACACGTAAATTAGTCCCACACGTCGCCCTCAACAGGATATTGCCTTTTCCTATTCATCCTCTCCCCGTCCTATCCTATTCATCCCATCCTACCCCTATTAGGAAAGGATGTTATTTCACCGATAGAGTCGCCCCTTTTTGAAACTGACGTTGTTACGGACCAATGTTAAAATGTATAAAAATGCCTGCGAACATTGTGTTAATCTTTACGTAGAATATAGTAAAGTCGCTTCCTCTGTGTTCCCTTAGATCTTTCAAACAACGTAACGGATTCTAATGCGGTTTTCATCAATATTCAGAGTGATTCCAGAGAATGGTTAATATGTATAATACATGTATATTACAGTAGAGAAAAGCAGTTAATTCTCATGAAAAAAACATATTCAAAATAATTTGTCGTAACGATCATATTATTGTGCGCTTACCTTACATTATAGATCAAAATAAAGTACCACGGAATTGTATATCTAAAGTAAAATGGCGCGATGGCTTATATCTATCTTTTAAGGATAGCTTACTATAGCAATTTTAACTTCAAAACAATTGGTCAAGTACAATGCGGTAATTGAAAAGCCATTTAGATGAATACAGTATTATTTCTTATCAACGTAAATTACCGTAAGCATTTCATGCACATTATGATAAGCCTTCATACCATATAATTTTAATGATTATCTTAGAAGTTATCGCAGAATAAAAAAATAATGCGCGCGCAAAAAAAAATCAAGCACGGGTCTCAAACTTATGTCAGGACTGATCGCTTGAAGCGACCACCCCACACCGCGCTCCTTGTTCTCCACTGTACTCAAGCTCAATGTGCTTTCAATAAAAGGATCGACCCGGGTATAACCCATTCAACAACTAATACAAAATTATTTCAATTTATATGGCAACATAAAATTATTCTAACGCGGAACGAAATTTGCCGGATCATCTAGTATAATATAAATAAAACATATTACCCATATATTTTTTTACACATTGCAAGAGGACTTGTAAAACTAATAGAGGCATTTTTGATTTCGGGTCAGTGGAAAAATTAAAAATAGTATTTTTATATCAAAAATTCAGTTAAGAACACTTTAACATACTTGTGATAAAAATATCATAATTATCTACAATATGAAAATTATTTAAAATATTGTGGGTGTTGATTTTTCGTCCAAAATAACGTCGATCAACTCTTGACAGTTGGTTACTTTGTTAACCACCAAAATTCTAACTAATACTGGAGTTTAATTTAGCTTTTAAACGTTTTTGGGGGTATAAGCGACAGTCCCACTAAATATTTACACATTTTTGCAAATGCACTCAGGCCAGATGCGACGCGCAAATCTTTTTGTTCGTAATAAAATGATTATAGCTATGTACATTGTTAATATTGGATTTATGTATTAGATATTACTGATTGCCTTTTTTTGCCTTTCAACCCCAAGAAGTTCAACCCCAAGAAGTTGCTACCTTTTTCACCGTTATTGCCTGACTAATCGGATTTAGAATCAAATAATATAACGATTTTATACGGTTTTGGCCGTAAAACTAATCATCGTGATACATGGTTTTGGTCGTGGGCTCTCATATTACTATAAATATCTCGCTACTACCGTTTCTAGCCAATGTAATCGGCGCGAACCCGATAATATTGATTTTATGCATCTGCCTAACGCCTACAACTGACACATGCGCACATGATATATTGCGCCGTTGCCAATCCAGGCGGCGGTGT
>JWHW01015507.1:405954-431506 GCA_000931545.1 Papilio glaucus | reverse complement strand
TTATTTTTAATAATGCATAATATGAGGACTTACATTAAAATGATGTATGAAATAACTGTAGCTCTTTATATAAGCTAAATAAAAGTCCGCGATGACATATATCTATCTTCTATAATTTCTCACAATAACCATTTTCATCTTAGGAAATATTAATTAAAACGCACTCGATACTTACTACGCGATTATTCGTGTTCGGTATGAATCCTTATCCAATGTCAATGTCTTTGTATCAATGTAAATGTCTTTAAGTTAGTTATCAAGAGAAATTAATGTAGATTATAATTGTTCCTTGAACTATATCATTCTGACCAATAGTTTAGAACATATCAAAAGTTTAAACTACAAAGTAAGTAAAAACTTCGCGCAAGTGATTTCAAAAGCCCCATATAAATTAGATTCTCTAAAAATCGAGAAAAAAAAACTTTTAAATTAAAAACTAAACCGATTTAAAAAAAAAAACTATATCCAAAAAAAAGAAATGCACTTCAAAGTATAAAATAATTTTACGCAATTAAACATAAGAATCAATCCTTAATCATATTTCTTTTTGGAGTTGGTGACAGCTGTGTTTGGTAGCTCGGATCAACATATTTAGTGGTACCCAAGCGAAGCCGGGGTGGGTCACTAGTATAGTATAAAGTTCATTTGTAAAATGTTTTCTTTAGGCATCCTCGTATATTGGTATTTCCTTAGCTGACGCTGACACCGACTCCAAAAATAAATATGATTACGAATTGATTCTAATGTTTAATTGCGTAAAATTATTTTATACTTTTAAGTGCATTTCTTGTTTTTGGATATAGTTTTTTTGAAGTCGATTTTGTTTTTATTTTAAGTTTTACTCGGTAAATTTTGTAATTTGATTCCGCTTATAATAGTATCGAAATATTGGTAACATTTGTCAAAAAGATAAAACATGTAACCGAAATTTAAATGAAGGTTTCGTATGTTTTCCTAGCCCTCGAGAATATTTTATTTCCAGGACAAGAGGAATACATAAAAAATGTATAGTGTATATGAAGATAAACCGCACAAAAACTACACAAAAATGAATAATGAAAATATAATTTTACGAGACTTTTAAACATTGTCAATAATTTACACCTTGCACATTCAATGCGTTGAGCACACGGAGCTTTTGACGAATATACTTCACGAACCTAGGCTGTTCCTTTCTAGTTTAAGCTCTTCCCGTATTGAAAACATGAAATGCAATTAGTGCTGAAAACACTAGTCCGACCTGTAAAACAATAGGTATCGCATATAGAGAAATTAACCTGTAGCCGGGCGCTGCGTTGCCACACCGCCGTACGGTGATCGATAATCTCGTCTCGCTGTTGCCGCTTTTACGTAAAAGGCGACCAATCAAATTATTTCCCGCGTGCAGAATTGTATAACTTATGCATTATTAACAAAAATAAAATTTTCTAATAATTATAAAACACTTCATCAAACCTATAAACCGATGTTCTTCGACTTTGGCTTGTCGTTGTCCCATGATGGTTACAAGGACAGTAAATTGATTTTGAGTGGCATTCTTTGTCATTTTAAAGATAATTTAAAAAAGGTAGTGAACATCGAATATAAATTAAAAATATTTATGTATTTATACGATAAAAGTCTTTTACAAATAATACAGACGAGTACACAATAATACACGTTAATTGATAAAAAATGAAGTCATGAGCAGGGGGGTTACTATCACTAACTTAGTCATTGTGGTTATTTTTAAACATAGAAGTTTATTTGCTAATTATGTTTCTGGACAATAAAGTTTACTTTTTTATTTATTAACATGATATATATGAATACTTAAACTTCGGAAGGTAATTAAAACCACTGAGTCATTCAATATCACCAAACCTACTACTGAGTTTGCAGTACCTTTGTATTTGAAAATGCGCTTTATTTGTTACTTTTACTCCATCTCAAATTCTTGCGAGATAGTTGATGGAATACTAATAATAAAGACAAATGTCAAAGAAATAAATAATCTCTCAAAAAAACTATAACCACCCAATATCCTTGATTGTTGAAACAGCATAAGCAGTTATGCTTATTTGGAGATTGAGAAACGCCAAAGATGACACTATTCGTCAGATACGTTGCAAGTAACTTATTCAAGACTTTACTTGGACATTGTGAAGCAGGCCCTACTAACATGTCAATGTACGTAATTAAAATGATAAAGAAAGAGGCAGCTACATTTTGTCACTTAAGCGTAAATGTAAACACATGACGTAAGCTATAAAAAACGTCCCATTGGGTCTTTTCTCGAGTCTTGTTTCCGACAACTTAGACTTTATTTCAGTTCATTTTGTTAATAACAATTCCATCCATTCCATTTTGTTAATAACAGTTCTGATAGACTTAGTAATTATAATATCTTTAAATGAAAATAAAATAAAAAGTTTGCTATAAATAATGTATTTATTACTGTTAATAATAAATACTCTTTGCATGTTTGCGGTAAGATACGCTTTTAATTTTAATGGTGTGTCTATAGTCTAGATCCATACCTAAAGTTTGATAATTAAAATCTATACAATCCCCCCCTCACTTCCCCCCTTCAACGTCTGTCTGGCGCATTCGTATCACCAAATTTACCGTCCCCCATTTCGAGTACATTCGATTTTTAAAATTTTCCGCTCGCCTCCTCCGCGTCGCAATACCCCACCACACGCATAGCCGCCATTGCCGCGATTGTATTTTGTCCTTCAGGATAAATTACTTTAGTATCGGAAGTGACCTACATCAGTTAGGTAACTTGCATTGTCTTCGTTTGATATCAATTTATTCTCGCTGTAATTGTTAATTCTATATCGACTGTTGTCAATATTAAGATTAATGATCTGGAAGTTAATATAAATAAAATACCAGTGATTTGCATCCAGTACATTATTGGTGAGTTTAATCTTGAAATACTTTGATATGCTGATTTTGAAATATCGTTATAAGGGAAAAGTAGGAGAATGTTGTGACTATAATTGCTTCGGTGGTTTGGCGTGTTGTGTGTGGTGTTAGATTGTTGCTAATGACATACCGAAGACGATAGATGAATAGATGTAGAAAATCACGAGACGACGCTTACCAAATCTGGATTACGGATCACTCATAAGAATTTATGACATTAACAATCTTATACATCTAACTAAACCAGAAGGAGGGTACTGTCTTTCATGCACATGTGTATGTGAAAAAAACATACAAACTACGTACATAACTATACGTAGTTTGTATGTTTTTTTCACGGGGGGAAACTACGCTACCCCAGTATCAAAATTGGACGACGAAAAAATCGCCAATTCAGCCCGCCATCATTTCTTGTAACACTATTACGGTTAATACTTACTATTTAAAAAAATTGTTCCATGAATTTCATTTTCAAGATGTTTGTCACGAAGTTTTATAAACTTCCTAAGCGTCCTCAGACACAGCGCACCTGGATGGACAACCGAAATAATTGTCGTGCCCAAAGAGAACGTGTACGTTTTTGCCCGCTAGCATCCGTGTTGTATCAGATTTGTATCAGAAATTGACCTCTTTTACTTTTTTCCGCCTTACTTTTCGTGTTTAGCATGGTGTCTTCTGCCTTCTTCATGCGTTGGTTGCCGTCGATTATTTAGCAGGAAGCACCACGGTAGCATAGTTTTGCTACCGTTGCCAGGTTTTTGTTAGATAGTTTATATGAGTATAAATATTAGGGAAAATTTTCTTCGCATTTGGTATTAAAACTCAAGAGTTTATCAAAGTTTATTTATATATTGTGGGATGACTTATAGCCGTCTTGAGGGTAGTGACGGCGGTAAAGGTCAATTAACAACGCACTTCCAATCCTACCACATACACACTCACACACACACACACACCCACACACACACACCGCATCACTTTATTGCGAGTTAACCCGGCTTTTGGTAAAAACAATAACAAGAATAGCGGTTGTTTACGATTTCAGTTATATTCCAGAATACTCTACAATGATTATCGATGCACGTACTACTTTATGAGGTTAATATCATTATAATGAATGATATTCAATTATTTAGTTCTCGCTTTTCTACAAAATTTTAAATGATCATTATCTTATCAGATACACTCAATCGAACTTTTTTTTTTAAGACTCGATGATGATTTATGTTCTTTTCAAATTTACTTTCACGGTGCAATTTTTGTCTTCGGGCTTTGTGCCTTGAGTTAGGTTTGATTTTCTTTTAGGCAAGACTAGAACATCAACATCGTTTTTTATGGCTTTTGCCACCGAGCAAGAGGGTCACCTGAGATTAAGTGACCGCTACCCTTTCAAATCCTCTATAAATTCCAATGTAAATCTTAATTTTTTAATCGACAGAAATAAAACCTTTTATCTTAACAATAAAATACAAAATTGAATACAAGAGAAATAAAAGAAAAAAGTTCGTCAACTGTTCCAAATCAAATAAGTATTTTGCTGACGCGTACTGCTGATGCATGTTGAGCATGTTGTTCACGAGAATTTATATGATATTTCCCTACCAAATATCGTCCAAGTGGCTAAAGTCTTTACTTTAATAAATTCAAGTGCATAACAACATCGCTTTTTAATTATTACTTGAATTGTGCAGAATGCATCGGAACAATCAAAGTTTAAAATTATTGAACATTAGAAATGTAATAAATAACTACGCAAGCAAGTGTTACTGTACTACTTGGGCAGGACACTGCGGTTAAATTTTGATATTCTTTGCTCTAAGGTAAAAAATCGTAAAACTGATTTAAAAATGCAACTGCACTAATCAAATTCGAAACTACGGAACAGTTGAAAAATAATACCTACGTAAGTAAAATAAGTGTACGCAGGCGCGCGTCGAGTCACAACCAATTGTAAGGGCTCACACGCTCGAGCTCCGAGCGGGCGGGTCGATACTTGGCCGTTGTGAGCCCACGCGATCGCGGGTGGCGCCTTTTAATACGACAACGGGTATTTTTGTGAAATCTTGATTTTTTTTTATTAAAATTAATTAAGCCTATGTTATTCCTTTACACATTATTTATTTTCCATTGAAAGTTCCGTCACAATCGGTCCAACCGTTTCGGAGGTTATCCGGAACAAACAGACAGATAGACAGACAGTTTTGTTGGAAATTAGATTTTTGTGTCATGTGAATTCAGTATGGAAATTAATTTTGAAATGGGTATGAAAATGTATGAGTTAGATCAAACTAAACGTTATACGAAAACCGTTACGTTCATTCATTTAGTAATTGAAAGTTTACTCCCTTCATGTTGACAAATTGATCTGATATTTGGTACACACTTTTATTTATGATGAAAATACAATTAAATATATTCAGTATAATTATAAACCAAGATGGCCACGACCACAAAATGGTAGATTACATATTTTTTCACATCTCCCTCCATATGAGTATTGAATGAAAGGGCTTGACTAGTAGATTTTATTTATGTATTTTGACGAATTCACTAATTTCGAATAAATTAATGGATATAAATAAATGTATCATGCATGCTTTAAGTAATATAAAAAATGCATTTTATAATCGTTGATCGTTCGTAATGAGTAAACTCCAGTCGTGCGTAGGAGCTGACACATACTTTTTAAGATGGTATTTTGTATTGTAAATGGCGTGTACTTATATAAGTTTTGTATCATAAAACTACCATAGCAATAGCTTTTCTTAAACATTTATTTTCAAATACCGGCGACTACATTACAATTTATTTATACAGAACAATTTTTTTTTTGCCAGATTGTCAGTCACTATGGCTTGGAAGCAGAAAATCAGTTGCTGAGGTCTTTGCTCACTGAGGCGGCAAAGACTTCGTGGGACACGGATCGCACGGGCCCTGCAGTCAACAGCATTCATGCGTCTCTGCTGGCTCAATATTTGGGTTCGTTGTTGAGCCATCCTGCCAAGTCAACTGTCGTCTGTCGGGCTGTGGACAACCCAAATCGTTCTGTACAAAAGGTATAATACATGCATTTCATCCTTTTTACAGTACATATATTCAGTGTTTATATTAAATTTAACTTCAAGCGTTTTACAACAGCCTTTGAGGGTAATAATTGTTAAGTTTATTATCTTCGAAATCTTTCGGATAATATCTACTTTGGTAAGCTATAAAAAAAATTCAAAAGTTATTTATATCAAACATTTTATATTTTGCCCAAAAAACTTTGTAACTATTGTGACTTCTTTCGGCTAATGTTCTTTCCGGTAATAAACTATCTCTCTGTTAGTTTTAATACTATAGGTGTATTAAAACTAACAGAGACAGCTTGTTTCAAAAAAGGAATTTACAAACGGTATGTTGCTTGCTTGAAAAAGGCTTTAACATTTAATATGTCCATTACTGTTTGTTGCACCTAAGGGCATGTCAGTCCAATGTTAGGTGGTGACCAATATATTGTGGTACCTTTTTGAATTTCTTCGGAATATAAAATTATACTAGTTTTATTTCAATCCAACTAACTTTTTTTGCTCCTCTGCCTTATTTTAGTTTCTCAGAAAGAATGTTACTTGTACAGTAAGTAACATACATACCTTTATAGCAAATGAAACTCACTTACTTATTGTGAAAGATAACATTATTCTTTTCTTGTCAATTGTCTTCTCTTTTCCAACTTCAACATTGTGGTAGGTAAGCAACATTCAATCCCCAGAAAAAAAGCACATATCACTCTACTGTTTCAGTTAGACTTCAATTGGTTTACTTAAAAGAATTCAATGTAAACAAACATTGTTCAATGAACAATTTATCTGTAATCATCATATCTATTTTTTTACATGATATTTAATAGTAAAAAACCATTTGAAACAAAGTTGATGTTAATCATAATAATTTCAATTTCTCATATTAACTGGATTTATCTGAGCTTGTTGTTTTAAAACTAGTACATTCTTTATTTGTGTTATAAGTGTATAACTGAGATTTCTCGTATATTATAAATATTTTCAGTGGCTGAGAAATGTTCGTTTAAATGATTGTTTGGGATTGTGTGACTGTAATTTTAGAATTTATCAATGTAACTATAGGTTGCACTAATCCTAAAGTATGTGAGTAAGTAGTCATTCCTGTGTATGGTATTGTTTGATCTATAATATTTTAATCAGTTATTATCACATGTTTTGAAACACATCATGTAAAATAAAATCAGTTTGTAAGGAAAGAATTTATTAAGAATAATTAGGGCATGTGTAGATGATGGGATGTGTTGACTGGAGTCCAATTCTTGTTCCATCCCCTTTTCTTTTCTTTACCAGACCCATACTGTTGCCTCCATTAAGGCTGGCATGCACCTACAACTCTTTTATTGATTAAGGATGTTTGAGTAGTACTGGTTATACATATTAATTGAAATACTCAATCATTTGGAAAAACTGTCTACAAACATCCATAACCAAGGAAGTTACAAATGTGTTTCCAGTATTTACAGAATACACAAATGATCTTTTAATGTGCAAACATACCAATGAACAAATTATGTTGCACACAAATTATATGTCACACCCTTTACTTGTTTATTGACCTCTTGAATATTCATTCACATTTTTTGTTGTTATCTAGTGTCTTTTTATATATATTTGTTGCTATTTATGTTGTTGTGTTCAGTGGTACTCACAAGTGTTAGTCTTTACTTTATTAAAATCCCTACAAATTTATTTGAAGTAAGCTGAAATATCTCTTATCATTGCGCAATATTCCATCCTTTATTATTTGTCTTTCTTATTTTAAAGAATATTATTATATCATATTATCCATTTAATAAATGTTGCTAATTCTGAAATTTATTTCCTTGGAGGTTGTTTAGCTTGTAACTCTCTTATAAATAATGTTTATGTAAATGTTATAAAAATAGTTATGAGAAGTGTGTTGCCTTAAATTTTGTTGAACGCAGCTGGCCAAGGAGGCCATGGAGATTTTCATAGAACCATCAGACACCATAAATAATATGTAGGTACTAGTTTTTTTAAGTCAATGTACTGTATTATCTGATCACATTTACCAATAATGCTTTAACTTTGCCAGTGAGATTATTTCAGTTTAATTTATGCATCACATCAATAGTGAAAGAAAGTATATACGAACTTGTTGACTGTCGACTTCATGTACACATATGCATGAAATGTGAACTGTCTATTCAGGTATAGATGACCTGTTCATTTTCCATTTCACATCAATTTGCTGGTATTCTGTCCTATGTTTTGGCCGTTGTTGCATTGACATATGCATGGAAGGTGTTATGTATTCCATTTGAAAGTTAGAATATGTTGATGAGCACTGAGGCACTCCTGATCCTTCTGCATGCTACTATCCGTGCAATTGCGGCATTATTAACTCATGCAATGTTATGGATTCTCGGTTTTCTTTTTCAGATTTTAAAACCCTCTAATACATTACTCAATCGTCTTTCAAGATTGTTGAAGTTAACAACAGCCGAAGATGTCACATTATCGTTGGTGTTGAAGCGATATTCTTCGAAGACTGAGATTACAGCGTTAGCTAAACAACATTTAAAGAAGAGATTTTTGGATCTTGTACAATGTTACCTAGATGCTGGTATGTTTTTATAAATTGTTACTAATTTTTAATTTAATAAATGAACAGATATGCTGTGTCATTTTATTTAATACTGTCGATATTTTCGCAGAGCATGGCCATCAGGCTGAGCGTGCGGGCCTTCAGGAATGCAGCCCTGAAGTTTTGCAAACTCTTCTAATAAGTCTCGCTTGCGAGAACTTTCGTCTTGCTCCGGTAACAAAAGAGTTATTCGTAAAACGTTTACGTGTTGACTTCCCGCGAGAAGTCGTACCAATAGTATTAGCACCGCTGCTTTATCCAGACGATACACAGACTCCATTGGAGGAAATGAGCACAGCAGACGACATGGCGGTTGCAATGATGGATAATCCACTTGCGGAAATTATTCGAGACATTGGATACAACTTTACAGCATCATTTGAGGAATGCAAGAACAACATGTTGAACTTCGGAGCGCGAGAGCCGACCGCGATAGATATTGCGCGCATCATATCAATGATGGTGCGCTACCATACTACGATGCCCGACGGGCCGCAGATTCAAACTCCAGGAAACTTTTGGATGAACCATGAGACGAAGAAAGAAGGAATAACACATGGACACGGAGAATCCTGGAATCCAGAGATCTTTGTACAGACACTGAAAGAACTAGCATCTAACTTGAACTGGAAAGAAGTCATATTGCAACTGGACCATCAAGAATTTATTGTCCCGGACAGACAGGGACTGAGCCTATTGTTTTCTATTCTGCGTTTGGGTTTACAGAGTGCCGGCTATCCACCCAATATATTCCCTGTGGAATATCTATGCCGCAGGTGGACCAACCTAGAAGGACAGATGAGTTTGATTACTAATATTTTGAAACATCCTGATATATTTAGCTTTGCAGACTATCCATTCCATCCAGTACCTATTGACATATTGAAATCCATGCCAGAAACCGATAACAAGGAAATAGCAACCTGGCGCTGTCTATACCTAGTAGAACTGCTATTATTTGCATCCGAACGAGGATACTATATGCAAGTCCATGAATTGTTCAAGTTTCCTTTGCAGCATTGCCCTGACATTTTGATGCTCGCCTTATTGCAAATAAACGCACCAATTACAGTATTTCAACAGGAATTGCTTTCTACACTAATACCAATATTTTTGGGCAACCATCCAAACTCTGGAATTATTTTGCAACATTCATGGCACTCACAGAATCCAAACATTAAGCCAATTATTATGCATGCAATGGCAGAATGGTATATACGCGGTGACAGTGATCAATCCAAATTATCAAGAATCTTGGACGTCGCGCAAGACTTAAAGGCCCTATCGCTGCTGTTGAATGTCCAGTCTTTTCCTTTCGTCATTGATTTAGCGTGTCTCGCTTCGAGAAGGGAGTACCTTAAATTGGATAAATGGTTAACAGACAAAATCAGAGACCACGGAGAAACTTTCGTATCCGCTATGGTTAAGTTTTTACAGAGAAGATGTCCACCAGTCATGGGAAAACCGCAAGAAGACCAGTTGCCAAAAGCCGCGCAATTGCCACCAGAGACAATAGGCACAATGCTGACGTGTCTACAGCTCTGCGCTCCGAATGTCGTGCAGGAATTACAGGAAGCGATCTTTAATGTGGTAGCCAATTGCCAGAATTTAATAATTAATAAAACACGGCAAACTATGGCGGGAATTGCTCGTCCTCATACTAGAGTAATTGAAACACCGTTTAACCCTGCGGCTTTGGGAGGGCAACTTTTCACTCCGCATGTCGATTCGATTGCTAATCTAACGCCGAATATCGCTAATATGACCTTAGGCGCACCTGCAAACGCATTCGCAATGCCCGGAACTTTAGGGCCTTTAGTGCCACCTCCTGGCTCTCCTTCGCGATTGTTCGGACCGGGACCTAACAGCCCTTATCCTATGATGGCAATTCCACACAATCCTAACATCCCGAATATGAACGCCTTGAGAATGGCGCAAATGCCACCAATGGACAAATTCCGTTTACCAGATCAGATCCACTTCCCTGAAATTATGCATAATGTTTCAAAAGAAATTGAGGATGAAGCAAATGGCTATTTCCAGAGAATCTACAACCACCCTCCACACCCTACTCTGTCAATTGATGAAGTTCTAGAAATGCTAAAAAAATTCCAAGACTCACCTAATAAAAGAGAGCGGGAAGTATTTTCATGTATGCTCCGAAACCTATTCGAGGAATACAAATTTTTCCCTCAATATCCCGATAAAGAGCTTCATATTACCGCTCAATTGTTCGGCGGTATTATTGAAAAGGGCCTTGTCCCGACTTACGTTTCCTTAGGTTTAGCTTTGCGATTCGTTTTGGATGCGCTTCGGAAACCGGAGGGCTCTAAAATGTATTACTTTGGTATAGCAGCATTGGATAGGTTCAAGTCGCGTTTGAAAGACTACCATAAATATTGTGAGCATGTCCGTGCTATACCACATTTTAGTGAATTCCCTCCGCACCTGATTGAGTATATCGAATATGGGCTGCAGAGTCAAGAGCCGCCCACAAAGCCACAGGGTCCAGTGTTGCCCGCTAGTCTGGCCGCTATGTTGAATCAGAATACTGTCGTGACAGTTTCGGCACCATACAGGTATGTTTTCTCTTTAAAGGGATTAATTTTGCTATTAACTAACTAGCATTAATGATAAAATGTCTAGAGTCTATGTCCTTATTTGTCAAGCAGCGAGTAATAGAATCAAATCACAGCGTTGTTGGACCTGGGTTTTTTTGCAATGGAGAAAATTAAGAATGCCTAACCTACTTAGAACTTATCATAGTATTTAGGGTTTAAGCTATTTTGAAATATGAAATATGTTGTTTTGTTTAACTTCGCGTTACCCGTTAAAAGTGTGAAAAAACATATTAGGCACGTAGGGGCAACCCAGGAACTTCGATTTTTAAACGGATATTTCGTTGAGACCATGTGTGAAAGAGAACATGATCCCAATAAGATATTAATATGTTGCTGGTTTTGCTTCTGCATGCCTCATTTGTTAATCAACTTTGCTCCTAAAACAACGTTATAGATTAGTATGGCTTTAAAAACCTACCTTCTCAAAAATCGGCTCTATTTTCAAGGAAAAGCAAATAATAACGCAGAGAGAGCCAATAATAATGCGCCTGAAATCGATATTTTCTCAAACAAAGTATCTAACTGGTAAATGTTTTCATCTTTTGGTGTAAGACATAATACACTTTTTTCGGGAGTAAAAGTGACAATGGGTGAAAGATTGCAATTATCTAATAATCCTGATTGAAAACTTTCCTAATAGGACGGTGGTAGGTGCCCCGAACCCCATGAGCGTCATATCCAAAGTGGCAAACTGCGTGGCAGGCGGCATCGGCAGCCGGCCGTCCATCGCCATCGCGACCAACATCGACACGCTCCTTACGGCCACCGACAGAGAAGAGAAGATTAACGCACCCCCAGAAGCTATACAAGATAAAACCGCATTCATTTTTAACAACTTGAGCCAGCTTAACTTACAAACTAAATGCGAAGAACTCAAAGAAATTATCACAGAAGAACACTACCCATGGCTTTCACAATACCTTGTCATGAAGCGCGCATCGATTGAATTTAATTTCCATGCCTTGTATTCTAATTTTCTTGATGTCTTAAAGGCGCGGGAGGTTAATAGGCTCGTAATAATTGAGACTTATCGAAACATCAAAGTGTTGTTGCGTTCCGATAAAAGCATAGCCAACTTCAGTGACCGATCTTTGTTAAAAAATCTCGGCCATTGGTTGGGCATGCTCACGCTGGCTCGCAATCAACCAATCCTTCTCGTTGATATCGATCTCAAAACACTTTTACTTGAAGCTTATCACAAAGGCCAACAAGAACTACTATACGTCGTACCGTTTATAGCCAAAGTTCTAGAGTCGTGCGCGAGAAGTATTGCATTTAAACCGCCGAATCCCTGGACCATGGGACTAATGAACGTATTAGCCGAACTTCATCAAGAACCTGATTTGAAGTTAAATTTAAAGTTTGAAATAGAAGTCCTTTGCAAAAACCTAAATTTAGATATATCAGAATTAAAACCTACTCTGTACTTGAAGGATCCTGAGAAACATAGACTCATCGAATTCCAACTTTCCCAGCCGAAAATGAATAAGGAACCACCACCTGTCAATGTTATGCCTATGAACCAAGCCATTATACAGGGACCACAGATGCAAATGATGCCACCTCAGCCACCAATGATTCCCATCGAGGAGATGACCTTAGCTGTACCACCTCCTCCGATTGGCATGTTGACGGATCCCACCTTAATGGGAGTCCTTGGGATACCTGAACCCCGATTCAACTATTTGGACGTAAATCTCTCCTCAACATCTACATTCGGACAAAAGATTTGCTTCAATCATCACATACTCTTATTCCAGAACTATCCCCATTTAAAACAGTTTGTTAAACCGGCTATCGAGAGGTCCATTCAAGAATGGATCCACCCAGTTGTTGACAGGTCGATTAAATATGCACTGACTACTTGTGAGCAGATAATACGTAAAGATTTCGCCTTAGATCCAGATGAGGTGCGTATGCGCACTTGTGCCCATCACATGATGCGCAACCTGACTGCGGGCATGGCCATGATCACATGTCGGGAGCAGATCATCACCACCATCAATACGAACCTGAAGGCAGCTTTCCTCACTGCACTGATGCCGGCAAATCCTCAACAGGTAATTATCTTTAAGTTTTTAGTAACAAATAACTAAGGTTTATCTATTTCAGATACATTAACACCTGCTACAGGCATATTAACTCAATGAAAATGTCGAATGTTATTGTATTACCAGCTATTATTAACTTTCAACAAACCATGCTTTCTACTTGACACTTGCTACAGCATCTTGAAATCTTCACTTCATTTATAATTTTGACTCTAGTTGTAAACTTAACTTGATCATAAATCTTCACTTGATTCAAGTCTCACTGGGATTCCGATTCCAGTTCACAACCTATTTTTTTAGAAGTAGTTTTTGGAGCTTCTTAATTCCTTTGAACGAAGGAGTTTTATGTAGTACTTTTCAAAGTAGTTGCTGTCGGCGTTTTTACTTCAAAATAACAAGGTATGGATTACACCTATTTTCTCCCTTCTCTGTGATCGCTTTGCACAGCAACTATTTTATTTTTTAATGGGGATGTTTCTGGTGGGAACGAATTATTTATTTCACAGCTTGTGTTCCAGAAGGATATAGTTGAAAGTGCAGCAGCTGTTTTAGCAACTGAGAACATGGAATTAGCATGTGCTTTCATTCAGAAAACAGCTGTTGAGAAAGCATTGCCTGAACTCGACAAGCGACTAATAAACGACTACGAGGTTAGAAAGCAGGCAAGAATCGAAAATAGACGTTATTACGACCCGATAGTACTCACATATCAAACCGAAAATCTACCCGAAAGAGTGAGACTACGAATGGGAGGACCCATGGACATGCAAATAGCAGTATACGAAGAATTCGCCTGCAACATTCCTGGTTTTATGCCCCTGAGAGATGCAGCCATGTTCATCCCAAGGCCCTCGCAAGAGCAAATTCCACAACTTACTTTTAGTCAAGTCATGAACCCGGCTCAAGTGTACGGCGCAGATGAGATGGGAGCTCTCATCTCAGCAGCCGAAATGTTCCTGTCTAATGTACTAAATACACAGAGTTTTCCGGTTCAGGCTACGAATATGCATACCCTTCTTGAATGCCTTGTAATTGCAAGAAGGAATCGTGATATTGTATCTGGATGTAACCTGCTGCAAAGGGTATGGTATTTTGTAAAATTATCACAATTATTTAATATTTATTATTATAAATATAAAGATAATATTGAAATAGCAATAACGATGATTAAATAAAATATAATTACAATAATAAATACATTTTTTTGAACAGGCTGTAGAAGGCCTTCTTGATGGCCACATAATTCAATCGGGAGTCAATGCAGAACATGTCGATTTGATGACAAGATATAGAGATATTCATCTTCGAGTGCTCAAGCTGTTGGAAGATGCCCGAGTCTATGGGCATGTGTGGACTACAAAACAGATCACTTGCTGTCTAACAGAGTGCAGAGATGAACTCAGATACAACATTGAGGCTGTCGATTGCCTTATACGGAACCACCTTATCAATATGCCACAGGTAATAAATGATAACATACATTTATATTCATTAAGCATATCTACTTACTAATTATTTAAAATGTAATATTTGTTGCAAAATAATGAATTTAACACAAATATTACAAAAAAAAGTAGAAAAAACACCATTTAGTTTGTCCTTCATCCGTCTGTCTTTCAAATGTTTCTGGCAGTTGTAAGCATCTAAAAAATATCATTATTTTATCATAATTATATTTTATCTTTGTATAAAGTGTTTGGGTTGGTTGGCTTTTAACTTTTTTATTTTGTCATGTTTCAGTATGACTTAGCCCTCGCTCACCTGATGGATAACGGCAATAACTATGTTGCTGTAGCCTTCGCCATGCAGTTGGTGCAACTTTATCTAGTCGACGACAGGAATAACATCTTCGTGAACGAATCTGATTTATACCACACAACCGAGACGTTGATCCGTATTATGGGACATCCGCAACAGCCAAACCCCGAAGGTCTGGCGACGCTAATTGAGACATTGAGAATAAATCAAGATCCTAGCGCTTACCTCGGGGAAAGAATGCCCCTTGGACCAACAGCTCATATACATTCTGGCATTTCGCAAGTTCGGGTGGGTGATATTAGCAATAATAGCTTTAACTGAGTTTTCAAAAAAAAATTATAGATTTTGTAATCTGCATGTATTGACCAAACAATATTATACATCCAATCAAAGAAGGTCCAGGTGCTGAAATAACACCTATTCTCCCGTTCCTTAACACGACTAGTTAGAAATATAATTAATATAACTGACGAGTACACAATTATCATAGAAGTTTTATTTAGATAAATGAAATTATGCAGACTTAAACCACTATAAATCTGTTTTATTTACAACTGTAGAAATGATATAACTTATAATATTCCAGAACCGCGAATATGACGACCCGCCTGGCCTTCAGGAGAAAACAGATAATGTTCTTCGCGAATGGCGGACCATGCTTCTCAGCCCATTGACTGATGTCGAATTCGGACAGAACTTCAATATATACATACACCGAATGAATATGAATGGAATACTAAAATCTGATGACATGATCACTAGATTCTTCCGCATTGCGACCCAAATGTGTATCGAAAATGTTTACCAACAGTTGAATGAAGAAAGCGACAATCCTTCATCGGCCACGGCCAATAGGGAGAAGTCGTACGCTATGTGCGACTCGTTCATTAAGCTGGTAACTCTACTAATCAAGAACACCGGTGATGCTGGCAATCCAACGCCCAAACTTAACCTTTTGAATAAGGTATAGTTTTCTTTCTATTTTACTGTTGTATGACAACAAATAATAAACAATTGTGTTGACTTGTAAAGAAAATATAATTACATCATGCGTTTTTAACATTTAATAAATGCATGCATAAATACACTTCTTAAAGTTTCCTAAAATTTTTACTTATTAAATTAAACTGTGTCTCGAACATAATTTCTTTACCTTCCTTTTAAAATCATGTGAAATTATTTCACTCATTGTTTTCAGATTCTGGGAATAATTGCTGGTTGCCTGCTCCAAGACCATGAAGAACCAAGAAACCATTTCCACCAGTTGCCATACCACCGCTTGTTGCTGATACTATTCCTAGACATGAATATGGCTGAGCCCGTATTAGAATCAATGAACTACCAGGTAAATATTTTTTCCTTAATACAATTGATTCTCCATATTTTTTTAAGTTTAAGATGTAGCGTTTACTACTTATACCACATAATAAATACATTTTTACTAAAACAGGAAAACTGAATTAGTTCCTTGAGATATAAACACGTTATTAACGTGAGTTGTGTACATAGGTTTTAACTGCGTTCTGCCATACATTGCGTATCATTCGGCCAAGCGTAGCCCCTGGCTTCTGCTATGCGTGGGTCGAGCTGCTCTCTCACCGAGCCTTCATAAACCGAGTGCTCGCCGTCACACCCCAGCAGAAGGTATTTATCAACTTTGTGATGGTATCAACCTTTTTTTTTCATTGATTTTATTTATCTATTTTTTTTAATGTTTTTTTCTGTTGGACCCTGTGCTCTTTGTGTTTCATTTTAATCTAGACTTAGCAATTATAAATGATAGCTTTGAAGTAATAGTTTAAAAAGTCTTGAATATTTGCCTTTTTACATTTATTAGATAAAAACTAAATCTAACCATATTGACTTGAAAATAAATTAAGCGAATAAAGCTATAGATTATTAGAATATTATTCTTGAAATATTAGATATATTTGATTTTGGAATAATAGTGTAACATGCCCTTGAAAACTATTTGGTTAGGCTATTTTTTTTTATTGTTTTTTTTTTAAATGTTGTTATTGTCCTAATTTTTTAAACTCTACAATTGTATATTTACTATGTTATACTAACCATTTACATTTGCAGCTATTGCTAATTACATTGGCTTAAACATTGCCTTAAAGTTATACCATTGTTTCATCCAGGGCTGGGGAATGTATTCGACGCTGCTCATAGATCTACTCAAATTCCTGGACCCATTCTTAAGAAACACCGATCTAGCCGCCCCCGTTATGGCGCTCTACAAGGGGACGCTTAAAGTTCTCCTTGTTCTGCTTCACGACTTCCCCGAATTTCTTTGCGATTACCACTTCGGACTCTGTGACGAGATACCTCCGAATTGTATACAAATGAGAAACCTGATTCTATCGGCGTTCCCTCGAAATATGAGACTGCCGGACCCCTTCACGCCCAATCTAAAAGTGGACCTACTGGCCGAGATTGCCCTTTCGCCCCGAGCGGTCATTAACTACGCGACCATTATCCCCCACACACAATTCAAGAAGGACCTAGATGCTTACCTCAAGGCCAGGGCCCCCGTTACCTTCCTCTCTGAGCTAAGAAGCAACATGCAGGTACGTACGTGTTGTAATGTGTTTATTACGCACGGGTAAGTAGGCACGCAAAAAGGTATGGTAACATTAAACTAACAAGGATCTTGTAAATTATTTGCATTTAAAACAATCTTTCCTAGGTATATGTCATGTGGCTTGTGGTTTGTTTAACATTATATTTGAGATCCTCTGCGCACATCCTTTTATATTTTCGAAATACCATCGCCCCGAATTTCTAATACCGCTAGGGAGTAAAAAGGATAAGTATTTAATGAATAACTATTGAAGTAAAGAAGTACGAAGTTATTACGTAAGTATTCTAAATAGATACGTGTATATAGGTCTGGTAAGTACTTGTTCCTTTAGGTAATCTACTTTTATTTATATAAAATTAATTAGATCATAGGATAAAGGTGAGTCTACATATTGATTCCAATTTTAAATTATTAGTATGTATAGATTTAACTTTAACTAATAGTTATTGTATAGTTAGTTTGTTTTAGGCTTAATTATTTTTTTTGTTTTTTTACGCATTATTAAAAAATTTTAAGACTGTTAATCAGTACTTTCTAATAATAGGTGACGTATATATACTGAAATATAGCTTTGGTTATTCTTTAGATAAATTAGAAACAGGGATGTTATGGTCCGTATCTGAAATAAAATAATTGGATAGTTTTTGTTGGATTTTCATTATTGGATATCACTTAAAAATTAATAACTATATTAATAATTAGTTAATGATAATGATGGGATGAAATTTGTAACTACTGAATAATCTAAAATAATTTTATAATCCATAACATCCCTAATTATAAATGTTTCGGTTTTGAAATGTAAACGCACGATAATTAATTTTGCTAGTTTTTATAAATTGTCGATCACTATCATGATCATGATCACACTATGATTAGTTCTGATTTTTTTTATCGAATTCATTCTATAAATCAACATTGAGTTTAAGAATAAGTATACCAAATGGGTTCTTTCGAGGGACCTTAGAAATGGATGGTAGATTTTTATTTTTAGTAGCACAATAAATATTAGATTGGTCTATTTCTATTTGAGGATACGCAGCGGTTGCCAAAATGCTTTATATAACAACTAACAAACACTAACTTTATATAACGTAACATGTTCTTGCCAATAGATTGCACTAATCAATTTATTATCTGTAACATTTATTGTTTTAAACATATTCTAATAAACTACACTAAAATTCTAAACAATTATGAAACTAACATGAATGCTGACTAATAAATAAAATAAATAATAACTCTAATAATGACTATGTAGAGATTAATATTATATCTTTTTAATTCCAAATTTACTAAATTTTCGGTATGGGTTTTATTTTTTTGTTTAATTAAATGTAATTGATAACAATATGTGTTCCCAATAATGAGATTTTATTGTAATGATAATAAAACTAACAGCATAAAGTAAATCATAAATAATAAAATAGAAAAATGTCCTATAAGAAGGTACGTGTTTCTTGGTTCGAATCCAGTTATACGTGTATATGTTGCATAATTATAACTCAGTTTATAGCAGAGCAACTATTACAATTGCTTAGAGGATATTTTTGGACCGTCCGAACGGTTGGTAAAAGCCAGTTGTTACAGTTTCCTCAGGTGCCTAACGAAACGGTGCGCCGCTACAACAGTCATCTTATAAACGCGGTAGTCCTTTACGTGGGAGCTCAGGCCATCGCCTACATCCGATCCAAAGGTCAAACACCCAACATGACGACGATCGCACACTCCGCTCACATGGACATCTTCCAGAACTTTACCGTCGATTTTGACTACGAGGGACGGTGAGTATTATCTCAAAATAATGTATGAAACGAAGACGCACATGTGAAATTGTATGGTTTTATGGTTATATAGATTTAGAGTAATAGACAAACATTTTATTAGATGTTTCTTTTTCCTATTTTAACTAAACAGATTATTGTGCCTCTAACTTTCAAGAGACAGTGATAACTAATGATGTAAATAATGAAATATTGATTATGTAATTTCAGTTACCTGTTCTTCAATGCTATCGCCAATCAGTTGCGTTACCCGAACAGCCACACGCACTACTTCAGCTGCTGCCTGTTGTATCTGTTTGTGGAGGCCAATTCTGAGGCCATACAGGAGCAGATCACTCGAATGCTACTTGAGAGGTTGATTGTCAACAGACCTCACCCCTGGGGCCTCCTCATTACATTCATCGAGCTCATCAAGAACCCAGTGTACAAGTTCTGGTCTCATGAGTTTGTTCATTGCGCGCCCGAGATTGAGAAGTAAGTGAAATCATATAAGTTATAGTAAAACCCGACTTCGACGACACTGGCTTATTTTTATAACATTTCGGTTTGGCTCTTAATATAATTAACATTCTATAAAAAGGTCGTCGTCGGGCAACTTTTTCTCTTTACAACTGCTTTAAAGGAAAGAGGTTTTTGATACCATATGATATTATGCTTTTGATTTAAATGTACAGCAATATCGGTTACCATAAACAATTCGCGTTGAATTGAGAAATAAGAGCATTATACGTGAGTATCATCTCATATATTATTTATATCTTGTATCAATTATATTTTTCTATCAGCTTGTTTCTATATCGATTGTCTAGCGGCTTTATATTTTATTTTTCATTGTTTCAACATGCATCCTAGTTGAAATCAATATTTCTTGCTGCTTTATAATACTTCGCTATAGTATGAGGTAACATATAATATGCATAGGAAAAATATATATATATAATAAAGGGTTGGCTAATAAATTTTACGTATTCTAAAGGGTGAAAACACAGATTTGTGAACCATCACATTGCACGCTATTGCAGTTTAGATGACAATTTCGAAAAGTAATGGATTGTGCTTAGTATAAGCTCATTGGTCTTAGATTTTCTCGATTGCTATCGTGTTTCAGTTATTGCCTTACTTTTGACGTAACTCTAGAGAAATGGACTTCCTAACGTCGCGATGAGTTTGTTTTTTTTTTTATTTTTCTTTAATTGCTTCTTAGAAATTGCCATTCGGCAACATCCCATAGTAAATATCGAATTGTTCCAGTTGCCAGAAGACATATTTTCTTTAAATTTATATATCGATCAGAATTTCCGCTTGACTACTATTATTGGCCTCTTTGATTCTCAAAAACAATCTATTATTCGTTTGCTGTGATTGAATTTAGACCAAAAAGAATAAAAAAATCTCATAGTTATAGCACAAGCGGGGTGTTTTAAGAAACTATTTTAATTTTCTATAGGTGCGAAGCGTAAGTGAAATAGTTTTGATGATTCATCCCGATTGATCAAGCAATGCGCGAATGGCCATTTTCGTAATATTGTTTCGCACCAAACACACGCGCCTATTGAGATTAGATCCTTAACGTCCGGCGTCCCATTTCCATATCCTGCTATCCGTATTCCAGTCCCAACATTTCTTTGATTAAAAAATTTGTTTTAAATATGCACGATCTGCAAAAGATAAGATAAAAAAGTCCAATACCAACACATAGTCCATTTCCGTTTCCTAATAATTGAATGATTTACCATCTTACTAAATAGTAAAAGAGAATAACATGATTAAAAATAATAATTATACAACATGATTTTTAGTAATTATGAGAATAAATAAATCATATTTTATTTACAAGAACCTGACTGACTATGTGATTATCATAACGCATATATATTACATATGGCACTCCCTGGAAGAATATGAACCTCACTCTTCAAAATTGCTCAACTCAAGCCGTTTAGGCTTACAGGAGGTCTTAATGAAACGGATACACATACCCGCGAAAACTGTCAGTCTGGTAAAAATTGTATGATGAAAAAAAGTACGGGCAATCGACAATTTGCATTGAAGAATACCTAAGTTAAAAAAATGAAGAAAGAGAAAAAAAACGAAAACAGACCTTGATGTCGCTCGATAATGAACCGATTTCCCTAAATTTGCATTTGAAGGACTGATTAGATGGAACATTGTGAAGCAGAACATGTTTCGGGAGCGAACTGACTCGCGATAGAAATAGGGATAGTAGTTTAAAATATACTTCCGACGAAATCACGATTTTAGTACGAACTCATACTAACCGTCAAAGATTTTATAGTTACTTATTATATATACGCTTGTGTGACAGCATTCAAAAGCTTTTAAAATCGTTATATGTTTTATTATCATTAGCATGCTCATCACAAACACATCTGAATCTTGTATCTGAATATATGTCGCCGACCTATTGTAAATTTCGTCAGTTTATAATCGAACTAGGTACGTTATAAACTGTCACCAATTTATCCATTGAACAAATCATAAGCTTCTTTGATAATCATCTTTTTAACATATTTTCATACTAGACATATCTAACCTGTGTATATGTACTAACCTATAATTATCTTCATTTTAACTTCATAATTATTAACCACTTACTATCTTAATAAAAATATCAATTTACAATTTGTTAAAAAAAAACGTCAAATTGTGAACGATTCGTTAAGTTTTTTCCTGACATTTTGTAATATTCCCGGTTCTAGTAAAAACTGACTTTGTTGATAATCGGTTGGTGACATATACAACCCTTTTCATAATCCAATTTTCTTTGATGTTCTTTTATTTAAGAAACCTATGCTTGCCACTTTTCCCCCTTCCTTCTTTCCTTGTTACATCTCATTGTCTATCATGCCTTTTATTTACGATCATGGGCTCACATCGTTTAACTACTTTTGTTTCTTTTTACTAACAACTTACGATAATGATTTTACGATTTACAAATAGTAAAATCTGACGTGTTTTTGTAACTAACTAATCTATTAAAATATGGCAATAATAAAGCTATTTGAAGGATATCAAACATTTCTTTCCAACGTAATGCTTTTAATTAATACATCTTATAAACTGACATTGGTTCAATCATAAATTGTTACGATTTTGGAATATGCAGGATTTGTAAGGATAACCTTATGAGACTGAGTCAACAAGAAGTGAACTAAATTATTAAATGAGATATATAAAGCAGTAGATATAAGAAAGTGAAAGATCTCAATATAAGACCCCAAGATGACAACAAAGTCCGACCGGTTGGTTGTTGCTGGGACCGAGTTTGGCCTGCGCTCCTGCTTTTGCCAAGACCACGCCACAACGCAGTGCCCAGCCATCGTCTGCCTGTACTGACTACACCACTACTAATTGACGGCGAACATCTTCAATATCCGTTACCATATTCACCTTTGCTTCATCCTTATCCTTTTTCCTGATAACAGATGTTAAGGTGTGTGTCTTGTTTACTTATGCACGTCTAATCTTATTATGGTTGTTAAATATATGTGTATAAAATACATATAGTTCTTGAGCATGATGATGAATTTTGTGAAAGAAATAAAATAGCTTACATATTCGTGTGCTTTTGTTATGAATGGACATTTTAGGCTTTAATACAGTAACCTCGTAACGCGTAGTTTGTGCTTTTTGTAGGCTGTTCGCATCGGTAGCTCATTCGTGCATCGCCGAGAAGACGGCTATGGGCGAGCGCGAACTGACCGAGTAGCGGCGCGCCGGCTGGGAGTCTATGAGACACCAGCAAGATTTCAGTAGCATAGTTCAACAAGGTATGTATGCTATATTTGATCTCGTAGAAAGACAGAGCCGATTAATCTTCAGGTCTCAGTACCATAAGTCATCACTGACAACACTGGTTGTAGTTGGATGACAGCGACAGGGGACCGATTTTTGTGACGATCAATAGGAGAGGCCTTCGTTCAGCAGACAGATGCCTTAAACTTAAACAAAAGAACAGAGCAGTTAATGTCCGATTGCATAGTTCTCACAGTCGTATTTGATCGGGGTGAAATTGGGCTTTGTTTTGAATATTATTAATATATTTTTATGTTAACTATTTTTTACTATTCTACTTTAACTAGATTTTATTTACAATAACTAGCAGAGACTACCATTCAGATAAACATTTGGAAAAGTTAATTACAACATGGTCGTGTAAGACTTCTAGAACTACCCGTGAATACTGGAAATAAAAAACTGCACAAATACTGTTGGACTCTGCTGACTTTTTCAGTCTCAACCTTACTCACTTATGTGGGGTCAGCACAGTATGATCGTAGTACATACTGTATAGATTATTTGGCTACAGTTCTTACTCCCGGCCACCATCCTGACGCCAAACATCCTTGGGAAGCCAAAGCCTTTAATAATTTGAAATTAAATCAATTTGAATTATGATTGATTTAAACTTTCATGCTTATGATTTGGTTATATAATTTTTCAGGCTTACCACGCCGTGAAGAGCCACAACCGAGCACCAGCCAGCAGCAGCCCTCCACTTCGTCCGCTCTGCCTAAGCAGTGGAACCAGTTGTTCAAGAAGTAAAACCTGAAACTACAACATTGGACATGCTCGGCAGACTACGGTTAACTCGCAGTGCAAGTGAAAGTGAAGTGATGTGGTAGATTGTAGTGGAGTCTTTAAAGAATATGGCACGATGTCATCTAAAAACTTTAAACTGTAATCAGTACAAGGCACAGACAATGTAGATTTAAGTAAACATAACACTAATGTCATCTTGGGGTCCCAATAAGACTGTTATAATTGAAAATTCAGTATTAGCACATGAAACATGTATGCACTTATATAAACAATGGGGCGTGTTCTATGGATCCAATACTTTAATCACTAGAATGGTCTCTCTGCAATAGTTTTTCCTTTTATGTAGCTTAAATATTACGATATGATTCATACCTAGATATTCTTCATGTATTCTACAAGTTTACGATATTGATAAAATTTTATGCTGGCATTCAATGCATCCTTTACCTTGATGTTGCCAGCCAGTCATTTAATATATTATTCTTCACTATTTAATATGTGTGTAGTAACTACAGGTAATTATAATATTTAGTCTACTGGTATGTATGCCATAGGCGGGACAAATACATACCGCTCCCTATGGGATATAGTCCCTTTGAGATTTTTTTGTCAAGTCATTAGTACAAACTCAGCTGCATCTAGTGATTGACGACTTGGCAAAAAGATACAGGTGATGTGTTGAGGTATTCTAAATACGTAACATTTCAAATACCACGATAGTGAGGTTTTATTAGTTTTAAGCGCGTTGATGAGTTAACCTCACTCATATTAATATAATCTACTTTTACGCTTTAAATGTTTCAAATTAAATGTAATTTTTCAATCGTAATCACCACACCCGTTTCTAAAGGTAATAAGAAGGAAAAGTAAGTTACAAGGATTGGGATAACTTTGCTGTATGGATTTATATTGGTATTTGTTTGTCTCATACGACAATCTATAAAGCTATGGACTAAATAGGATGAGAATGGATGTGTGGTGGTGACATACTTGTTTAAGATTCAATATGTATTTTGTAAGGCTTGATGCTACATACTCGCTTATGAATACTGCTGAACACCTTATTTATATATTTTAATATGAGCTTGTTAATTGTTTTTATGTTTTATAAACCTGTAAATGAAGTTACTTCACCAAATTCCTATTAAAGAATGATCTTTTTATAGTAATAAAATTAAGATGAAGTTACTTCATCAAATTACTTTAAATATGATCTTTTTATGATATATAAAATTAAAATTAAATTATTTCATCAAATCACTTAAAGTAACCTTTTGACATCTCAATTGTATTAAATGTTATAAAATGTTTTTTGACAGTTTGGTCAGATTGAGTGAACAGTATTCATACACATTAGTTTCATGTCAGTCACCATACTTTACTATTTAAGATCTTTCTGTTGCTTGAAGGTTACTGCCAGTTTCTTCTTCTCTCATTGACTTCTTCATGCAGTTGTCTTGTTTAGTTAACTACGGTTTAAGTTGTGATTTAAAGCAATGATTATACCACAGTTATTTTCTTCTACCCTTTTTCGTATCTCGTTCAACAAATTTAAATGTATGTAAAATTCCCTTCTGAGAATCTTCTACAAAGATGATGAAAATT
>JWHW01015507.1:376368-405198 GCA_000931545.1 Papilio glaucus | reverse complement strand
GAAGATTCGACTGGGGACGGCATCGATAGGAAAAGAAAATATACTTTTTTAGTTATATCAACACACAGCTCAAACTACTGGACCTAAAGACTTGTAATGTTGCGTAGAGATTTTTGTTATGCCATAGTCCAGGACTAAGAAAGGATTTAATAAAGTAGTGTTCAGCTTAGGATGGATGATCGTTTGTCAATTGAATTAAAGGGAGGGTGAAACTGCGATATACTGCTGGTTATAAAATAAATAAACAAGTAATTTTGGCAAAAAAGAATGTTTTCGGTAATATACCACGGTGATTTCAACATCTACCACGAAAATCTAGTTAACTAATTCATATTAACGCTTACATTGTCAAAATTATATAAAAATTATCGACACGAGTTGACGTATGTAATTATTGAATAGCACATATTTCGTGTTTTGTTAAAATTTTCTTGTACTAAATATCGTCTAGGGCAGATAAAAAAGTTTTAACTTCAATTAAGTTTTTATCTTTGTGGAGCTTTCGATTTAGCCACGCGTAATTTTTATTCACAATTTCGAGGGTTTATTAACTATTTGGTGCCGAACCTTAATTATTTTGCTAAATTAAATTTGCCTATGTTATTCCTTACAATGTTCGCTTATCTTCTAGTAAATGTCCCATCAAAATCAGTTCAGTCGTTGTAAGTACTTTAATATTTTTGACATCACCATGTCATCAATGTTTTGGTTAAGATTATTTTAATATCATTCTGAAATTTTCAATATCTGTGACCAATTGTTATATTAAATGGTTTTTCATATTTAAATAATAATGTTACGAGCACGACTGTAAGTATTTTCCTACTCATTATAAAACAAAGATGACAACAATAGTAGCAAACAAGATAACGTCGCCAACGGTATTGAATGTGAAATGTCACGAAAATAATTGTCATCAAAATCGACGTCAGGTACATTACCAATTACTTAAACGAAATGAATATTACCTACTGAATACTACTGTAACCTCATCATCTTCCTGCCCTTGTCCCGCGTATGTGGGGTCGACACAGTATGGCCGTAGCACAGTTAAATTGATATAACTTTTTTATTTATAAACCGATTGAGATAAAACAAACACTAAATGTTAAGTGAAGCTTATTAGCACAATACATTAGTGAAAACCGCACCCAAATCGAATAAGCTGTTTCTGAGATAAGCGGTAACAAACGCATTGACAAACAGACAAAAATTCTAATAATTATTGTTTTGGGTTTTATTGGGTTTATGAAGGCCCCCAATAATAGTTTTTCTCAAATATCTTCCATATACAGACAGCGACCAGTTACATTTTTATTTTATGTATATGTCACCGACCGATTGTAAGAGCAGGCACTTTATAATCGGGCTAGGCAAATTCTAAACGGTCGGCACATTGTCAGTTTAACGAGTCATTGAGAATGTGCCGTTTCTTTTTTAGGCAGTTTACAAAGAGACGACGTAAGGCGTATCTATCCAATAAACATGAATGTTTTTGTCTAAAAAACGAACTTTGAGCGCTGATTGGTCGAAACTTGAGAACCACTTTTTTGATTCGTTGCCAGTCATCCTTTAGTCAGGCGCTAAACGTAGCATTAGTAACTATTTAATTAATTGCACAATTTATTTATATTCAAACAAGTTATGGACAATGAAAAATAACCAAAACTCACAAACAATATTACTCAGGCTTCTTAAATATTAAACATTATTTAAACAAAAAACATATCGTTGAATTCACTAAAATTATTTTTCACTGTGTTCAATTCTCACTCTTGTCAAAATAATTATATAAAGGTTTAGTTCAGTATGTAAATCTATTTTATAAGTTTAGTTACTAATGGTACGAAAATAATTGAATGTATCTTCACAAGAACATTTTGTTTGTTTACGTTTAGCAACAGCTTGATAGCAAGAAGAAAAGAAGTAGCGCAGGATACGAGTTTCAACCAATCAGCGCGGACGTTTCTTTTTGTCGAACGACATTTTTATCGTGTTCACAATATGCGTACCGTACTTCGCCCAATGACTTCGTCCCATTAGAAGGTGAATGGAATTGAAACGGCATATTGTCAATGATTCGTTCAACTGAGAATGTGCCGACCGTTTAGAATCTGCCTAGCCCAATAATAGAGTGTCTGCTCTGACAATCGGTCGGCGACATATAGATGTGTCCATAAAGGCTCGTTTGCCAATACACAATGCTGTACTAGTCCACACTTTAATGTAAGGAAGTGAGAGCTGGGTTTAGCATATTAGTAGAGTTAATGCCATTGTGATGCGATCCTTGAGAAGTATGTTAGGCGTGACATTGAATGATAGGATTAAAAACAGCATTATAAGGGAAAACTGTGGCTTAAAAGTGGATGTTGTTATTAGAATTGAGAAAGGTATGCAAAATTGGTAAAGGTGGTTCAGGCATGTTGAAAGGATGAATGAAGAGAGAATAACGAAACAAATGTATATTGCAAAAGTGAGTGGCGGTGTTGGTAGGGGACGCCCTAGGAGAACTTATATCGATCAGATTAGTAGCTTACTAAAAAAGGCCGATATATGTAAGGAACACTCATAAACGACGAGCATGTATGCGTAGACGAATGTAGAAGAAGCGAGAGAGGTGTGCCAGGATCGCGCCAAATGGATATCCATAATGTCTGCCTACCCCTCGGGGTTACAGGCGTGAGCGCATATTTATTTATTATAAACTAACTGTGCCTCGCGGTTTCGCACGACGTGCATTTTAATTTGAACGAAATCGCTTTTCAAATCCCCTGTGAAAAAAAATTACAAAGATGCACATAGAAATTTCCGAAAAACTAAATGCTTTGCCATTTTTATTTTTTTATAACTATTAATTTGATATTTATCCAAACTAGCGACCGCCCCGGCTTCGCATGGGTAGTTTCTCCATACAAACGTTTATTCTCCATACTTAAGGCAATCGCGCCAATTGTCAAACCAAAAGCGCTAAGGTTACATAAGTTATAAACAACTTATTAAGGTTTCTAATAAAAACAATGAGATTTAGTGAGATTGATGTAAAGAGGGCTGCCATTATTATCTCTTATCCCAGTTAACAGATTATTATTTTACAGCGATTTAAATATGTATATTAATACGTATTAATAATATTAATATTAAGCGAAAACGTAGAACATTGCGAAAACGGGGGTTTCTTTGGCGTATGTTTTTTTATATATACAAATTAGTTCTGTACAAAATCGGAAAAAGATAAATATACACATGGGTTACAAATACTTAATTAAATAAATAAAACATTTATGAACAAAGAATTTTACCTAATACTAACTACACACTAACGTTTGAGGACAATTTAGTTATTTTTATTTCAAATTTGCAAATATTAATATATGCAGAATGGGGTTTTTAGAGAAAGTTGCCAATGTAACCTGGTTGTTCGTCAACCTCGCCCAGGTTTTGATTTCAAATTTAATAATGATAAAAAAACATAAAGAAGATGTCTCCTATCACATGAAAACGATGTATGTTCTCTACGTAGAAAACCAATTTATATATTTAATACAAATAAAATATTAAAATAATAGTATTATAAAAAAAAAAACAATTGTCATAACGACATCAATATCTTGAGATCAACGAGGTGTTATTGTCAAGAAATCAAGACGTGCATTCTATACGTATCATGGTCTCATCCGTTCGTATATAAAACTTTATCAGTGGCTTGTAAGGACGTCGCATGTGGTGGGGGGCGTCGAGTTGTGGCCTGCCGCCGCGGCGCTGGCGTCGCGTGTCACCTGCGCCGACGCCGACCCGTTATTCCAGCCACATTGCCGACACAGGACTAAACATACGCAACAAAAAGTGCTCTCATCGCAAACTTAACAACACATCAGCTTCCGGAAACTAAAGTGAGTACATAAATATTTTCATTCTGTTTGAATTTGTATTTGTTGTTATCAGTGTCCGCCCGCCCCCCTCGCCACGCTTTGACACTGACAGCAACGGTTTGTTTATGTTTCAATTTGAATGTTTTTGTTTTGCGCACCCGAATATTTTATAATGATAAGTTTTATAAATGATATTAAATGTTTCATTACATATTATAAATATATACCTAAACAGTAAGCTTTGCAAAATCAAAACAGAATCAGTTATTATACGAAGGCATTAAGGCTCGAAGTCGGGAGTCGAAAAAATCTTAATCGCGTTTAAAGAAACGTAAGCTTAATGCATCGGGCAATAAAGGTGATATTAGCATGCGTTAGGTTGTAGCCTTGAGCGAAAGGGACGCGGGCGCCGCCGCCGCGTCGCCTCCCAGGTAGACATCGTTGCAGAACGTTCAGAGCAGACTGGACGGGCGCTGACGCTAGCCACTGTGAGGTATAAACTGGTTTTCAAATTTATAAGCTATATTGAAACTAGATATTAGCACGTGATATATTTATTATTAATTTCGACATCATGATTGAAACTCATCGGTATATTCAAATTGGTCATTTGTAGTTTTATTTATATTCGATTATTGTTTAAGAAGCGGCATATGCCGTACACATTTTTATTATTACATGAAGTTTTAAGCAAGAATTTAAACGTGAAGTGTTAAACAACGGTTTGTTATTATTTGTTTTTTTTTTCATTTTTTAAAGATTATCTATATATAGAAATAATTATATATGTAGATAATCGATTAAAATATTTAATATAATTATTTAAATTAAATAATTTTAATAACATTTTAGCTTATAATTCCAGTGAAGCTTTCGTTAGAAAATTTTGATAAAAATATTAGAATGGCGAAATCGAATCTATAACCTTATTGTTCGCATGCGCTAACCTTAATCATAAGGATATTGGCGTTTCATTTCGCATTGTAATGCTGATTTTAGGTTCCCAACTCTTGTTTGTAGTAGTTAAAACTAAGTTGAATGAGAAAGATAGCCGTGCCACATATAAAGGGTTTTTCAACAAGAACTTTGTTTTCTAAAACAAAATAAAACAAAGAGTTTAGATGAAGACGATTCAAATTTTTGAAAATTGAAAAGTTTGGCAATTATGAATGAAAAATGTCCACCACGACCACGCTGACAGATGTCGATTCTTTCATCAAAGTTTTTAATCACTTTTTGGCAAAATGGCGGGTCTATTTTGTTAATCACGTCACGGTTTTAGGGCCGCGATCGATTCGATTGGCTCCGTATAGACTCTGTCCTTAACATAGCCCCACAACAAATAATCCAGTGGTGTTAAATCACACGATCTGGCTGGCCATTTAACAGCTGAATTTCGTGAAATTATGCGATCGGGAAATTTGGTTTGCAATAAATTGATCGTTTCGTTGGCTGTGTGACATGTGGCACCGTCCTGTTGACACCACAGGCTGGCAATACGCTAACGGTCAATGGATCACCCTATCGCGAGATGTTAACATCTCAATTTTGGCCTATTATTGATGACATCGATATCACAAAATCCTGATGTGTTTTTCAACGTTTCTTAGGTATAAGAATAATTTATTATGATACTAGCTGTGCCCCGCGGTTTCACCCTCACTGCAATTTTACTTAAACGATATTACTTTTTTAATACTACCGTTACCTCATCATCTCCCTGTCCTTTTCCCGCGTATGTGGGGTCGACTCAGTATGGCGGTAGCACAGTTAAATTGATATAACTTTTTGTTTATAAACCGATTGAGATAAAACTAACACTAAAATCTAAGTGAATGGCGGCCATTATATTTTCATCGGAAATGTTGTAATTTTGAGGAAATCGTGAGAAAAAGTGAAGTGAAGATTTACGTCCACTGATGGACGTAGGCCTCCCCCATTGGTCGCAAGTGGACTCCAAGTGGACGCAGAGAGACTTCGAGTATTGCCCTCACCATTGCCCTTTGAGTGACAATGAGCCACCTAATGTGCTCTCCGTAAGTGCACATCTCAGTACTGTACGAGGATATCATGCCAATAGAGCAAAACGGAAATAAGTATCTTCATATACTTATCTCACTGAGTTACGTTCAGTACCAATACGTCCTCCCCGCTACGACCTGCGGCGCCATCTATACATCTACGCACTTATCGGTTAAGTTTTCGCTAAATATCGTCTCACCTCTTTCTGCGGCAATACGGTTTACATGTGTGTAACATAACGGCAGGAATGACTTAAATGTCTCTTGAAGCTCTTGCTCTTGCTTGTTAGCTTAAAGTCAATATTGACTCCGACAATATTTTGGTTATCATAGAAGGGCAACCTAATAGACCTCTATCGACACGCCAACTATTTTTTTTAATTATTAGAGTGAAGTTCATACATCATTTATTCAAGAAAGAAATTGTGTGAATTAAATATTTATTCAATCTAATAAGACATTCAGTCAGACCTTAAAAGATATTAAAAAATCATTTTGTTGTCTTTAAACGGTTTCTCAGATATACCCAGAGATGTCGCTTTACAATATTTTATATCGGGAATTTATTAATTAACACTTCGTAATCGTATGGAAATTTCTCTCGATACAAAGTCATTGAAAAACGAAACTTTTGTGTTTCGAATATCGCTGCCTTCCCTTTACCACAAAACACTTTCTAAAATTTGTTTGATAATCTTCGTTTTGCTAATTTTTCTTCTAAAAAGTACTATTGATAACATCCATGGTAATCGTTTTGTGTTTACTTTGAAGTTGCAAGAACATTTTAATTTTTGGTAATATGACCCCTTGGTTTAGTCTCTTTTGAAAAGTTTTACCTCATATATGCAATAGATGGCGCTACTAATATAATAATTTATTTTTATTCTTAGAAAGAAACTCCTATTATTATCCTAATCCAAACTAGATTTAATATTTTAAATGCGAAATGAAATTTTGAGTACACTTTGTTTGGGATAATATGTTAAAAGGACGTAGGCTATCTTTTATTAAAGAAAAAATTGTTCCCTTTCCTAAGAATCCTTGTTATATGGTCGTCAAGCTGCGATTAAAAGATATTTACTAATAATTATTAATTAACTACTGGTACATGTTAGACCGTATGCCGTAAGCTTGCTTTCCAGGCGCGGATAAATTTGATTTTGATATTTTTCACGCAATGCCAAAAGTTAGTTCTTCGGTTTATTCTTGTTGAATAATCTCACTCTGACTATTGTCACAATTGAGATTGAAACGAGAAAATAAAAGCTATCAGCCTTTAACATATTATTCGTATTATGTTAGTGGTCAAAATTATCATTTAACTTCGGATCTTTGTAAGCTGAAAAAGTTTTCAAACAATTTGCAAAATCATCTTCTCCCCGCCCTTTTAAATGGGGTCGGCACAACATGTCTATCTTCTATATCAATCAATATCAACCATCATTTCAGTTCACACACACTTTTTTACCATGTCACCTTTCATACAATCCATCTCTTTACAATCTACAGAGTTAAATCGATATTTTTGTGAAGTATTAAGTTTTACGCCTGAAGTGTAAATAAATAAGGGTAAGAGGCTTCCACCCATCAATTTACACTTATGTATTAAGAGGTAGTATAGAGTTAATAATTGTTTGAGGGTCTAGGCTCTACTAAAATAGTATATAAAAATAGTATACCTTTCTCAATTCTAGATACAACATCCACTTTTAATGCTTCGGTGGTTCGGGCATGTGGAAAGGATGAATGAAGAAAGAATAACGAAACAAATTTATGTAGCAAAAGTGAGTGGCAGTGTTGGTAGGGGACGCCCCAGAACTTATATCGAACAGATTAGTGGCTTACCAAAAAAAGGGCGATATAAGGAGCACCCATAACCGACGAGCATGTATGCGTAGATGTATGAATGTAGAAGAAGCGAGAGAGGTGTGCCAGGATCGCGCCAAATGGAAATCCATGATCTCTGCCTACCCCTCTGGGTTACGGGCGTGAGCGCATATTTTTTTAAATAAAAATAGTAGTAAAGCATACTTTTTATTGAACGACAACTGACTGATAATATTTTTCGCTGGTATGTTTTAGTATATACATATGTATGTCCGTTCATTTGTGACTTCCTTTAGCCTAAACGATTTGACCGATTTTGATAAGTGATGTGTCGTTCAATTCGTATTCTTACAAGGTTTTAAGGCTTCTCTCTGTCTATCTCTCTGAAAAAACTGAGACGACAACATGTTTTGTGTGAATGTTTTTCGCAGTGTAAACCCACGGTTACCCGGAGTTGCACAGTCGGTCGGGTTAATTGGTATTCTGAATTCACTATTGCTTTTGTTGCATTAATGTGTGTTATATTATTTATAGTGTGTTATTATTTAAAGTAAAAAAATCCGGCCAAGTGCGAGTCGGACTCGCACACGAGGGTTTCCGTACCATTATCCATAGATATCACTGTTGAAAATTAATTTGTTGTATGGGAGACCCCTTGAATATTTATTCTATTCTGTTTTTTAGTATTTCTTGTATCGAGCGGCAACAGAAATACATCATCTGTGAAAAGTCTAACTATCACAGTTCATGAGATACAGCCTGGTGACAGACAGCCAGACGGACTGCAGAGTCTTAGTAATAGGGTCCCGTTTTACCCTTTGTGAAGGGAACCTTAAAATCAGTAGTAATTAAAACCAATTATTTAAAAAAATCATGAGCTTAATTGGATAAATTACAGTATATCTGATATTTTTATACTAATAAAAAAACTACACCACTTTTAAGGAATTAAAAGCGAAGGTGCAGAGATAATATAAAGTTATTGTAGAAAACATTGTACCACTATCAACGTTACGTCATACGGCTGTTTACTCCACGATCCCTATAATTAATTTTCAGTATTTATAAACATACAATGTGATTAGAGTGTCTGTTTGAATTTATTATACTAGAGGGATGCAACGTGTAATTTTTATGCTGTTATTTGCGAACGCATTTATATTGTCAAACTCGACTGACGAACGGGAGAAGTTAATAATGACGTAACAACAAACTATTAACTATTAAGGCCGGTTAATAATTTATAACTAAGCACCCATCTATAATATAAATAATCAGAACTTATAAATATATAAATATATAACTATATAAAAGTAATGGCCACCTTTATATTTAATATGTATATTATATCACGGGCAGCCGCTGATCTATTGTGATAAACTAGGAAGCTATTTGAAAAACTTGTCACCTATTTGGAGTAATACAATAAACAAGTGACATGACTTGACCTTTATTTGTCAATCAAATGTTGCTATGATGCCGACGTGTCTATTCGAAGGCGTTGAATATTTTTGACGTTAATTTACCTCACTAATAAATAAAAAGCATGATGTAATTTTGTGCCAAATTTATTACTAAATAACTAAGAACTTAATCTTTTTTAAATCTACTGCGCTGCTACAAGGTCACGTCAACTCGTAATTTTTGTAGTGATGTGCCAAAAATAATAGTTAATTGTTACGTTATCTGTTGGTATACCATGTAAATAATACGTATTTCTTTCTAATGATTTGACAATAATGGAATGTACGATAGATTTCATAATATTATTCTGGAAGACTGAACGAGGGACACCATGGGGGGCGCCCCAATCATGCCCGTTTCAAATCAATATCAAAAACTGTCAGAGAAACAGTATTCGTATACGACTTAAAAATGCAAACAAGGTAAATGTTAAACATTGATGAGCAATTTGAAATGTATCTTCCAGAGCCTGAAATGATTTTGTGAGGAATCACTATATGATAAATGATGACGATGATTCTGAGCCTTATTAACGAATGGGCGTTAGTAATTTGGAAGAAGGACGAGAAGAAGGTGTGGGCGACGGAGTTATATTATATACATTTAATAATACATTGGGAAAATAGAAATCATACAAGTATTAAAAATCATTTTCATGGGTTGATTAAAAAAATAGACCGTTATTTTTTTTGCCCATCACTATGTTATGACATGAATAACTGATATATATTTTTTAAAACAGCCCATCTATATGGTATCTGGTTTCTGTACGATATTTAACCTTGGTGGGTCGCATTTAAATTACTTGACTGTACATGATTTTATATCTTTATAAACAAATAGGAATTTTAACATATTATTTTATAAGTTATCTACCATCGCATAGGTATGTATCAACTTGGTTTTATGAATCAGCCATACGGCGCCAGGGGAACTCTTGCGATATGTAATTTCAGATAACATTGAATTTCTCTGTTCATTTGCTCGTCAAATAATTTATAAAGAGTCGATTAAATTTTATAAAATAATAAATATAATATTTATAAAGTATGATGTGATTGTATCGCGAGTAAATTGAATGTTGTTTCACGCTGGTTTCAATTAAGAGTGCTTGATTGTGAGTGAAACTCGGTACAGTTGCGATCTGGTCGCGGCGGGCGGCTGCAAACGGTTGTATGCGTTTTTAATGTTTTAAGGTTACTTTAGGGGACCGAAGGGCTCGCCCTGCGGTCTGTAGGGAGGTGCAGAGTGTACCAAATGCTCAAATTCATCCGCGCCGCCGCGGGGTTCCGTAGTTAATTTGTACTTTATTTCGCGCGGTTTTAGGGCACGGTGCACACAAGGGCAACTTGTGTGTACAAATTGTTTTAAGAACTATACGGTGGGTGAGCTCAGAGCTTTATTAGATAAATGTAAAAATCGATTACTCCCGTGCCCTAGCAGATATTTATTTTTGTTCATCCTAAGTAGCTTTACTGCAACAAAATAAAAAATATTTCGCATACTTTATGTCTTATGAAATCTATTAATAGACCAAGTAAATAAAGTTATTACATAAAAAGTATTCAAATGGCAATAAAACCAAGTATTAAAAGTAGTCTAGACAACACTCTTTCATTAAATCTCAAATAAACTTTTATAAAGATAAAAGAAGAAGGGAAGACAAACATTGCAATAGTGTGTTAAAGGTAATCAGGGTCCGCGCACCGCCGTCGGGGGTTGGCAATGAAACAAAACAAAACTTTTCCGGATTTCAATCACAAAACTCCGTTTGACGCAGTCGCTGAAAGGACCTAACGAAGCCGAAAATAAGAAGTATTGTCCGATTGTTAATTAGAAATCGAAGATAGATTTTCCCCTGGAGAGATTGGCTGTTTCTAAAATCCCTCCGGCGAAAGTAATTCAAAAAAAAGTAGGTTTGACGAAACAACGCAATAGCAAATTACGATTTAAATACTTAGGATACAGAACGAATATCAGGAAGAAGACATCAGGAGAGTCAGATTTCCTGCTATAATGCCTGTCCCGAAATCCTGAATTCAATGAAAGACATGATTGACGATCTAATATTGTTCCAATTCCTCATCAGCACATCCTCGAGCGCGTCGGATTTTCATTTCAAAATACCCTACACCATCTATGAAGAGCCGCGCTCTCCATGACTTGTACAAGTTTAGCATCGTCGGCTCCACTGCTGTGACAAAGAATACTCCCTGTTTCATACCAAGATATGATTTTTGTAAACAAAGGTTTTGACATTCTATTGATAAAATTCGTAAATTCACAATTTTTTTTTGAAAAACAACGTTTTCTTATATTACCTTATAACATTAGCTATCCACATTACATAAATTCACTTCAATTTATCTCACAATTTCTACAAAATTATGGTAAATAAAGATCATTTGTGTACAAATATCTTACAACGAAACAAGATTTTGCAGCGCACACCAGAATAGCTCGGCGGATATTTTTCCTCCTTACTTGACACTTATAGTTATATTTTGGTCAATTCACATAATAGCTTTATAAATTATAGCCTATGTCTTATTCTGATGTATAAGCTATATTATTGTGAAGATTCATTAAAATCCATTCAGTAGTTTTTGCGCGAAAGACTAACAAACATAACATTTATAATATTAAATAAGATAGAGTCTGAACGCTCCTGTGATAAATCAATAATTGCGAAACCATTGTGACACGATAGTGTCTGCAGAATTAGAGGGCTGGTTGTCATTTACCATTTTCATTAATAAATATAATTAAATCGGCCTTTTTTAGAATGTTCCCCACTGCACAAGCCTTCTCTCAGAGAGAGGGAATTTAATTGATCTCGTAAATTAGCCTTTTAAATTAAAAAAAGAAAGAATTTTCGAAAGTAAATTTTTTTTATCCATTGAATGGCTTTCGTTGCACCGCAAATTGGAACATCATGAGCTCATTAAACATTCGAATCTAGTGCGCTAACTGTCAATCACACTAGATACCTCTAGGTACACACGATACACTGCGATCTAATTAGAGAGATCATTAAAAATCACTAGAGTCCGTCAATTTTTATTTCCAATGAATTCGAGAGACATTTCATTTCAAAGTTGATTTTAGGCGGGATTTTTCATTGTTGTTCAATTTTACTACATTTCTATGGGCACAACAGATAAGCACCGAACCCGATGAGCTCTGTGCAGGTTCTGTTACTGTTCTTCTTTTATTTATTTATCATTTAAAATGTACGTTCAGTTAAACAGGTACTACTAATTTTCGGAGATGTCGATGCTGGTAACCTTATTGACGGTTCTTACAGCTTCATCTGATACAGGGCTCGCGATCCGAGTGATCTTGAGCTAAAATTAAACAGGTACCATAGCATTTATAAACATCTAAGGTTTGTTCTTAATGTCAAATCTTGTTACCTCAAAGGGAATACTTACTTAGGTTGGTAATGCTTCAGCCTCCGCCCAATGTTTTTGCGTCTAATGTTTAAAGTAGAGATAGTGAGCTCGAATCCGCTATTCGACTATTGTCGTAAATCTTGTTGACGCTCTCTGCGGGGAATTAGGACAATAAGTAGGTAGATAAAGAAAAGATATCCTAGCACGAACTTAGTTTGTATGGTAAAAAGATTATCGCACCACCACCCATGGCCCCACCGACCTTCAGGTCATACGGGCCGAATCGCGCGGTCTGGCCATTTCTCGGCTCCGCACGCACTTTTCTTGGCTCCTTTCTCCATTCCTCGTCTTTTCCTCACTCTCCCCCTAATGGTCATGGCAGGACGTATACGTCTTCAAAGATTAGTAAATCTGTTTTTTGTGAGGTAGTATTTCACCGGTCGAGCCGGCCATTTCGAGCAACAGATGTTGTCGCGGGCTCTACCACTGTTAAAAATCAACTACTGTCAATCGATTTTTTGTAATTGATTGATTTATTGGTATTGTATTTTGTATTGTTTGTGCAACGGCCATTATAATATTATAGCATTGCAATGGAATTTAATACTATATATTTTAAGATAAATCACTAAACTTTACCACAAAACGTATACGTGGCCGAGAAATAAAATCAAGCAGTTAAATGGCCAATTTGTTACAATAAGTCATGATTATAAGAACATAAATATCAAAGTTATTTGTGGTGTTGTTTAAAATAAATGCAATCGATTTTATAGCATAGCGTTCGAGTCGTCCGCTGTAATACAACTTGACATCGATCGGCGCTCGAGCGCGCTGGGATATGCATTATTTGTGGCTGAAATTTATGACTTAGAATTATATGTTACCCCGGTACCGAAAGCACGCAGTTCGTGTCTGATAGTATGTACGATGAACACACATAGTCATTTCCATACATAACGAGAAGCCGACCTCATCGTTTACAAATATTTTTTATTGCATGAATCCATTCATAAAAAAATAAATTTGTTTATTGCTGTCTTCACTCATTTTTATAAATGTCTACGTAAACTTTGGTTTATTGATAAAAAATGTCATTAAAATTCAAATAAAATCTTACAAAACACACACTATATTTAAATATAATATATTTTTATTAATTAGCTTACGCTTACTAGCTACTTTAATAAGTACGATAATAAAAAATTATGGCAAAAAAATGAAAATCGGTGCAGAATTTTCAGAGTGTATCCATTCTCCATTATAATATTAGTTTAAGATTTAAAATAAATATGCGCTCACGCCCGTAATCCAGAGGAGTAGACAGATATTGTGGATTTTCGTTTGGCGATCCTGGTCACCTCTCTCGCTTCTTATACATCCATACATTTACGCAAACATGCTCGTCAGTTACTGGTACTCCTTATATCGCCCTTATTTTGGTATGTCATTAATCTGATCGATATATGTAATTTGTCTTAGGACGCCCCCTGCCAACGCTGCTGCTCACTTGCAACATAAATTTGTTTCCTTATTCTCCCTTCATTCATTCCTTCAACAACCACCGAAGCATAACTTTCTCAATTATAATCCAAACATCCACTTTTAGTATAAGCAATAAGTCCGGTGAAGCAAAGTTTATATTTTATGCACTAATTTATCGATACAAAAACGTGTAGGTGTAAGTTAGATGATGAAGAATGATACAAAATTAACTGAATCACGTCTTCAGGTCTTCGTATTGTAAGACTAGCAGTGCCCCGCGGTTTCACCCGCCCTGCAATTTTACTTAAACGAAATGATTCTTAAACGAAATGACCTACTTAATACCGTAACGTCATTATCATCTCCCTGCCCTTTTCCCGCGTATGTGGGGTCGACAAGATATGGCCGTAGCACAGTTAAATTGATATAACTTTTTTGTTTATAAACCGATTGAGATAAAACAAACACTAAATGTTAAGTGAAGCTTACTACAATACATTAGTGAAAACCGTATCCAAATCGGATAAACCGATTCTGAGATTAGCGGTAACAAAAAGACATACAGACAAAAATTCTAATAATCATTGTATTTGGGTGTTACTCGTTTTTCTCAAATATCTTCCATGTACATACATTGATCAGTTACATTTTTATTATAAGTATAGATGAGAAATTTTGCAATTACAAATAAAAATCTTACGAATACGTTTGAGTTCTAAATCTTAATATTATTGCCCGTCATCATTACATTAGGCAGATTATTTCACGTAAGTGCCGTCGTTTAATTTGAAATTACTTCTCTTTGAGCAAAGTTAGCTTCTCTAATATGGAAGTAAATGCATTAAAGTTAGTTTTAATACATCTGTAATCAGTTTTAATACCTGTATGTATTACCGAGGGTTTCCACTGACGTAAAATCGTGTCACGATACAAGCTTTCTCTCTATCTTTATCTTGTAAAAACTGAGATGACAATATGTTTTGTGTGAATGTTTTCGGCAGTGTAAACCCGTGGTACATTCGTACCGTAACAAGTTATCTGGTACTCTGTAACATATTTTATTTATTTTGGGCGAGCAATCGAACCTGTTAATTTTTAAGTAATTCTTTATAGGATAAATTGGAATGGGTACATTTGTAATGCATACTGTAATGTCCTTTCGTCCTATGGTGATTACATCTAAAGGAACAAGGAGTCAATTGTCTGTAATTCACTGGCTCATCACGACACACAAATTCAAGCGATTTTCTTTTAGTTTTTCATTTTCTTTCTTTCCACCATTATCTGATATTTATCGGTTCTCGTTATTTGTTAGTCCCTATAGTTTACACGCTTTAACTGACGCTTTTTGCTGTAAGTTCATTAAAAATTTCATGTTTAGAAATGAATATCTTACAAACATTGAGATCGTAATTAGGGCTTTTATCTGGTATACTATGTAATTGTCGGTTAAAGACGACGGTTCGAATACAGATCTAAAATTTTTTGAAAACAAATTACATATTTCAGACAGTTTTATAGCTGTATATCTTTTTATTAACTACTGTTTGGTATATATTTGATTTTAAGTTTTTTAAGTATATGTCCAAAAAAATTAACGTTCTATTTAATATTGTTTTTTTAAATCACCTTCTGTATATACAATACGTAGTATATAGTAGTCAGATGTATTTTGATATTTCTTGCCCATGATTTATTTTTATTTTTAAAAATATGAACCAATGGCAAGCACCCAAGAAATTTATAAGATTTAATGTTTTTCGTAGCTACGTGCTTTTCGATAATAGAATAAATTTCTTCATGTAAATGAAGAATGAATGTTTTTCATACAAAAATAAATTATTCCAATCTGTATTGTAAATATAATTATTTACTGCGGAGTAGTCTACCTTGTTGAAGTCATAAGAAGTCGAGGTCTTTATAAGGATAAAGGTAAGGATGCAAAGCAATTATTGATTGACAGCACTGCATAAAACGGAGGATAGTGCCAGGGATAGGAAGTCCGGCGCGACAAGGGACTGTATGCATATGTATTTGTCGGTCCATAAATCTATCTATCAATCTGAATCAGCTAAGCCAAAGTCATACAGTGGTAGAGCCCGCAACAACAACATCTGTTGCACGAATGGGCCGGCTCGACCGGTGAAATACCACGACCTCACAGAAAACAGACGAAACGCAGAGTAGAAGTACTCTGCGTTTCGTCTGATGAGTGAGGTGTCGGAGGCCTAATTTCAGTCCTCTTCCCCTTCCCACCCTTTCCTCATAAGGATAGGATGGTAACGGGAAGAGGATTGGACAGGGAGGGGGTTAACGGGCAAAAGGAAATATTCTTTATCCTCTCTATCTCTCCTCTGTCCATTAAAGGTAGGCAACGCATCCGCAACACATGTGCTTGTTGCAGATGTCTATGGGTAGCGCTCATATAACATCAGGTGATCCGCTTGCTCGTTTGCCACCTTCTACCATAAAAAAAGTCTATGGGATGCTACAAGCTGTATAATTATGTAAAGCTAATGTGAGATAAAGTTGGTTTTCGAAAATATTTTGAAATTAACAAATTTTAGCGTAAAAGGTAAGACAACCTTTTGTTTACAAAATTTAAATCTTATTATGGAACAAACTATACGTTACTTATGACTATTAGAGTTGGCGGAACACTCATATTGGACGTGAGTACTACGTTAACTGAATTCGAGTTCGCTCCGTACATTTTAAGGCCATGGCAGTTAGATGCGTTGAACGGTGCAATTTCCTAGACGAGAATTAAACCTGAATCCGATTCTGATGGAGTCTCTACCTAATATACTGTCGGATCGAAATTCAAATTCAGTAATTTGTTATCGACATAAAGGTTTAAGGAATTCCATTTTCAACATTCAAAGACATTGCCCTCATTCGGAGTCAGTCGCATAAAAAGAGAGGAGCAGAGAATATGACGGGATGGGTCTCCTTAGACCAAATAATCCTGCCTGAATAATCTGTTTATTATAGTTACTTTACTTTTACCTAATGATTTAAGCGCAACTACAAATAATCGACATCGATTCGCGAAAATCCTGAATTACTCTGGAGCCACTTATCAGATCGGGATTAAATATAAATGGGACCAATCTGTATATAAAAACTATCAATTGCAAAAATAATATTCTCGATCGATTCATAAATGTCGAAGTTGTGAGGTAATAATTAAAAAAAAAAATAGACGAATTGTTGGCGAATCAAAACCCAATACTTTTTACAAATTTTTATTTGTTTACAAAATATGATAACCCTTTTTTAGATAAACAGTTGAAATATTATTGTTCAATGTAAACTTAAACTTAATTTTTTGGATTGAAATAAATTATTTTTCATTATTTTTCATTTTCATTATTTTACTACGTAGGAATTGCGTTTCTATTACACAAATATTTGTGAATTGCTACTGCTGTCTACGTAGCGTATGACTTGAAACAGAGATAGAGCTTGCAACAGCATCTGTTGCACGAATGGACCAGCATGTGGTTTGCATGCCACCTCCATTCATTAAAAAATACTGTCACATTTGTGGTCATGAACGGTATAGGCCTATGTAAAAGGACTGATATTTTTTTTATATTTATTAACCTAAGAGGTTATTTTTCAAATAGGTGTATTGCATGTATGTTGAATAATCATAGTTATATATTCTGAATTGCTATGTGACAGTAGGGTCATAAATCAGTTGCGTGAATATCATAGAGTAGAATTATTGACCTCATTGTGTGGGAATTTGTGAATTTTGCAAATTTACTTCGCAATCGTGGGAATTTGTTATTTATCTCAGCTCGTAATGGGTCAATAGACATTCTTAAAGTTTGTGATTGCAATTTCGTAAAAAATAATTACGTTCATTTTTAGAAAGTCTTTAAGAATATTTGTATAGACAGAGACAGAACACGTGATACTCTCACGTGTTCTGTCTCTGTCTATACAAACAACGGTGCATAGGCAGATAAGATCAAACTTCAATCCGATTGGTGTTGCAGGAGCCCACTCTATTTTTTTTTTATAGAAGAAGGTGTACAAGAGTTTATTATTTATTACGTCCTCCCCAATATTCGTCCTAATATTTTAGACAATTTTCATAAAACTGTAATAATGTAAGCCGTCATGAATCAGCGCGTCTAACGGCGGCCGTGTGAAAAACTGTTAGCTTCTTGCGTTCAAATACGGGCAATATTTTATACCAACATTTTTTTAATTGTAAATGGTGCTTATTTATGTCATTACAAATATTATTATTTTTATTATTGTTTATTAATAATTTCCAAATGTGAGAAATCAACAACTAAAATTTAGCGTAATGTAAAATATCTCTCACGGCGTGGCTTTTCTCGTCTCTAACATTATAGCGGAGGAGCCGACGATGCTAAACTTGTACATTCTCGAGCGTCATGGGGACCTATTAGATTTGGAAGATTTGATGGTAAAAAGAAAAAAAAGATATACGACATTTTTACTTTTAGCGGTAGGGAAAGGGTCTACTGATTTTAAAGAATAGGCACGTATACAAACTCGAGCGCGTAAGATATTAATTGTGCACACACATCCAGTGTCTCTGATAACGATCTCTGATAATCTGACTGTCTAAATTATGGGTATGAATGGAAAAAATGATAATTCTAATTATGCATGTAAACAACCCTTAATTAGACGCGTTCGAGTTTGTACAATGAGCTATTTTTTTAAAATTTTAATGGGCTACACTAAGCACGCACATATATGGCTGATTTTAGCGTAGAGTACTTAACAGGGTCCAAAGTACCGCCGCAATGTACATCTGATGCGCTCGAGAATGTACAGAAATTCTCGCTTCGGCTCCCGTACCATTACAGACGGTTTGTAATAACATTTCAGAGTTTAGCAAAAAGACATCGCAATCAGGTCCGGCCCGTTTTTTTCATCGCAGTCAACCGAGCGGGAGAACGCTGTTTGATGTTAGGTTTTACTCATATTCCTATTTTGTTTGTTTTGAAATTGCGTTTTAATTTTTTTCGCTATGGTTTTCATTCCTATTTCCCTTTAAGCTGAAGTGCATAAACTTGTTTTTTTTTTTTAATTGTCGTTCTTACCTATCGAACTTATTATTACATTCTCTTCGTGATGGATTGATATTAGTATACGATAAGACAAATGTCTTTTCCATATTTAAACAAAGTTTGAATAATCCAAGCAATGCATTAAAAAAAGTATTATCAAAGAAGATTTTATCTTAAATAATGAAAATGATTTAATTCACCATCTTCGCCCTGTGTTAGATATTATAGAACAAATTCATGTTTTTTTTGTGACACAGTTTTGAAAAAATAAAACTTTTTTTGGGAATTCTCCGGATAAAATTCGTTAATGAAGTCTGATATTTATTGTTAATAAGCCGAATCGGCAGGGACAGACATTGTTATTCTGAAATTGTGAATTTTAAAATATCTTAGGTTGCCTGATAATACAGTACAAGCCGTTTAATGTAATTTCAAGCATAATGAACTTGCTCCACACGGGAACTACCACGAGATCACAGAAGACGCGTGAAGTATAGATGTATTCTGCGTTCGTAAAGGTAGGCAACGCATTAGCGACTCATTTGCTTGTTGCGGATGTCTATGGGTAGCGGTCACTTAAAATCAGGTGCAACGCTTCCTCATTTGCAACTTACTTCAACAAAGAACCTGTAATTACTTCGTTTAGGGTAAATAGTATTTTACAATCTAACATTGGTAAGCTTATTTTAATTTTAACATCGTTTAATACCGAGAGCGATAAAATTTCACAGCGAGAGGCATCCATGAATTATTATAATTTGGCTTGAAACTTCGTGCAGTTTACTCAATAAATCTTTTTGAAAAAGTTAGCACATGCTATTTAGGACGGCGCTCTTCGGTAGCGGCCCTCCGAGCGAGCGAGCTCAGTTATTAGGAATTATAAAATATACTTAACATAAAAGTGGCATGGACAGACAGAGAGACTGCCCAAAGCGTCGGCTACCGATTTCATTTTAAAGTATTTTGTGTTACATTAATATCATTAACAAGAGGACAAAAGGACGAAAGTGTTCTTGGTATCAGTAATTTAAATATAATAAATGTAACCTACCATAATAATTGAAGTTTAAATACGATTATAGCCTTAAATATTTCTTGAACACAAGAAAATATTTCGTATATAGAAAATAGTCATTATTGAAGACGAACTCGGAAAAGCAAGGAGTTCCGCGGTTTAGCAGTTCACATCGATCGTTAGTTACGCTATCACAACTTATATCAAGGCGCATTGCCCTCGCATAATAAGGGAAATGGGGGCGAATCGTCTTACTTAATACCGGTAATTTCTGTCGTGTCCATTGAAAGCGCATGCGTCCATTACGTATAATGCACAATAATATGATAAAACTGACCAAAATACGCCCGACTTGTGTATTTGAAACAGCGCGGAACGGCGCAGTCGCAATTGCGATAAAATTTATCCGCACACAAAAGCACGCACATGCGTCCGGCTAATGCGCATGTTTGCTAGCGTTTAACTATGTTTATGGGACATTTTTCAAGCTTTCTTTGCTACAGGATTGACAAAGAGGTAAGCTACCATTGATTTCTCACTGCGCTATTTCTATATCGTGTGAAATTAAACTCATTCCTCGACATTTTTTTTCGAATCCCAGAGGTTATTAATAAAGGGAATGCATATTATCTTTATTTCGTTCATTATATTAAACTCCATAGCGGTTAAATATACATAATAAAAACATCATATCAGGAAGAAGAGTTGAACATCATATTGTGAACTCGCAAACCATCTGTAAATCATAACAGGTCTTGTGCAAGAGAATCGCGTACGTGTTCAGACATACATTATTGAAAGAAATACATTTCGAGTTATTGAAATCAAACGAAAAATTGAATTTTTCGTTTGAGCAGCTGTCAAAAATTTTCTAAAGTAAAAATAGTACACGTTTATTCAACTGTTTTAACTTACTTTTTATTATTTAAGCTTATTTAACGTTAACTTTTGATTACGTCGAGATTATTTGCAACTTCATAAGTCTTTAGTGTGCCTTTCGCGATGTCTGTTTCTTCGCTTCTTGAATACAGGCTCTGCTTATCGCTCCGTATCGTAGTTGATACAGGGGAGGAGCTACTTATGTCATACTTTTTCATAATGAAAGGTTAACGCATCGACAACATGCTGTTTCTGATATTAACGAGCGGCACTAATCACTTAATACTACGAGAGTTCACGACCAGCACCACAAGAAATAGTTTGATTTTAAACTGGGTTGAATCTAAACGGGGCGGGTTGCTGTAAGTTTTAGTTGTCTCGTTTTCAGTCCAAATTCAAAGGGTCTCCGGAGTAGGTAGATGCTACACTACTGGCGTCTGAAAAACGTTTCTTCGGTATGTCAGATTTATACAGACGTATACATGTATATGTATACATGTAAATGTATACGTCTGATTTTCAAAAAAAAATTACCTACCTGTATAGGCAGGTAAATTTTTTTTTCGGTTTCGGTTATGATCTCTCATTTGTTCTTTGCTCTGCTGAACAAATTTTAAATTAAACTTATAGTTAGAATTTTACTGATATCCATGAATTTGTACCCATACCCAGATATATAGGTGTAGATGTACCCTGAAAAATCAAAGTCTGTATTCAGGAGATAACGCTGAAAGTGGTTTAAAAGTGAGTTTTTAATTTATTGTCATTTATTTAGTAGCATTTTCTGTTGAATTAAAACAAGCTACATTACCTATAAATAGATTTCTTATAGACCGACATAAGTAACAATGTATCGCAAAACGCCTGTTATCCCATCGCTCATTAACCGTATGCAAATCTTCTACTATTATATATAAAACAATCTAATTCGTGCAGTTTCAAACAAAACACACGGTTAATTTTAAGGTGAATCGGCTACCGACTTCCAGCCTCTTATTACACGCCACAATCAAAAGTAATTTCGAAAAATATGGCCGCCGCTCACCGCTGTGGTTAGCCATCTTTTATATCCCATCTAATAAACAGTTGAACGTCACGAGAAAGCAGATCGGGCGGCGGATTGATGTATTTATCATTACTTTCTCACGATCTTTTGATAGACGATACGTTTTTACATGTCGGTCGCGAATAAATAAACGTCTGTTGGTAGGTGCTCTGTGCCCTATTTGCAGATTATATAAAATGGTGATGGGAGCAAATGCAATGCTCCTTCTATTGTTAATGATTGTGCGCCTCCTTGTATCGATGGTTTCGTCCGCCTCCCTAAGGCCTGGTTCAAGCGTTCAGACATGCAATGGCAATTTTTACAAACCCGTTTTGGATTAATGTACACTCTCACTTTTTAAATTGAATATTACTACAGAGGAAGTTAACTAAGTACTTCTAGTTAAAGAAGTCTAGTTTACTACATATCTTAAAAACTCAAATCGATTTGTTGTTGAAAGAGTTTTTACAAGCCGTGCGCTGTGGGACATTATTAATCAGTCAGATAAACTCGCCAATGAGGGAAGGAAGTAAGCCGCATTTATATTTTATGTGACAAAATACCCCACCGTTTGATCCGGACATAAAAAGTGAAGCGACTGCGCGCTACGTGATGTGCCGTTAAGTTCCACAAATTATCGATATTTAGTATTGGATTTTAGTTATAAAAGTTCTACCTCAATAACTTTCACGGTCTTGTGTATGGCAAAATTGAACGACTGGCGACGGTGGATACGGCGACCTTACAAAAGACAGTCGTGAAGTGGAAGTATTCTGCGTTTCGCCTGAATGAGGTGCCATTAGCCTAAATCCAGCCCTCTTCCCCTTCCCATTCTTTTCTAATCAGAAAAGGATGGGTAGGGGCAGAGGATTTGACGGGTGACGGAATGGGTAGGAAAAGGAAATATCCTTTTCCTGTTTATCCCCCTGTGTCCATTAAAAGAAGGCCACGCTACCGCTACTCGTTAGCTAACAAGCTAACGAGTAGCACTAGTATTACATCTGCAACAACCGATATAGCGGTCACTTGATATCAGGTGATCCATTGGCTCGNGCTCGTTTGCCACCTCCTTCCATACAAAAAAAACAGTGGTAGTGCCGCCAACATCTGGACGCGCCGCGCCGACTTGGTGGGCGAAATACCGCGACCTCAGAATAGATGTTTCACACTAAAACCTTATCATATTTATGGGGACGACAAATATACAAATCGCTCTACGCTTTAGTGAAGCACACTGACCACCAATCAGAACTAATAAAAATCTGTAACTTAAAATCTCTTTACTTTGCTTCGATGAGGGAGAGGGCAAAAGCACGGACTTAACGCCAACCAGTATCCGCAGTAATTAATAGAATGTAATGTAATTAAAACAGGATGTAAGTTATCGATATCGAAGTACATTCCCTTGCCAGCCCTACCGTTTCACATTCGAGCCTTTAGCGTTGTCGCTTATCGGCGACGTTTTACATTTTTATTGCGAGCGGATGCGGTCCGAGTCACGGTCACTTTATTATTTCTGCCTCGAAATTATTGTTTAGAGAAATCCGGAAAGCGGTTATTCGTAGTCCCATTAATCCTAGCCAACTACTACCGGCTTTAATTTCCATGTCTTATTTATCAACGCTATCTAGTTATACATATTAAAAATTACTGACATAGATCGCTTAATTAACCAGTCAGTGGCGTGCATGTGCAGACAGCATCCTTCAAAAGACTGGTGAACGATGGAGGAGAGAGGCTTTGAGTGACCACTATAACTTAGTAAAGGGAGTAGACGAGCATGATCTGATAGTAATAGCAGATAGGTTCTGACCTCAAAGGTGATTGGAGAGTCGAATGCAGTTATGATGCTTAGCTGTGCTTTTAGTGGATGATGGATGTGGGGATAGTGTAAATAAAGTCAATTAAAATTTATTAACTTCAAACTGTTACATTTAGAGAGCTTAACATAATTATAGAGCCTAAAACTCAGATACAGTATAAAAACGCGGCCAGTGCTTGCACTATAAACACCGGCAACCTTCCATTTTCACTAAATACGTTAGAAATTTTTACTAGCGTAATATCATGTGTTTTCTCTCTCACCAACTGAATTGCTCGTTTGTAGGCTTGTGGCGCATGAGTATTGAGATAAGTTACCGGTGTCAATGTTCAGATTATGGTCAAATACTAGCTTTAATTGAAAGGATAAAGAGAATCAAAACTTTATTCAATTTTTTTTGATAATATGCTTGATGTTTGACAGATCCGAGAAACGAACTAGCTTAACTTAAACTTAAGCAACTTCTTCCATTTCGGTCTAATCGTGCCCATAGTCCTCCAATTCACGGCGCTAACCTTCTTGACGTCCCTATTTACAACGTCCATCCAACGGAACTTCGGTCTTCCTCGACCTTGACGACCCTCGGGAAAACAGAATTTGTAAAAAAAAAAACAATTAGTTATGCGCAAGTACTAAATAAAAATAATAATATCTCAGACTTTTTTAGTATGTTTCCTCACTGCAGGGACACATGCTTTCTCACCTAAGGGGTAGGAGCCGTAATCCACCACGCTGGCCCAGCGCGGGTTGGTGGATGTCACATGTGTTCGAATTTGGTGGTTCTAAGACATGTGGGTTTCCTCACGATGTTTCTTTCACCGTTTTTGGAGCAGTGGTGATGAAATAAATTACACAAAGTAAAGCTCTGCCTAAGTTGGATACCGCGGCGTACAGTACGTAATTCGCAGCCTAAACCACTGCGCCACCAGTGTTCAATAGGCGTAAGTGAGAGAATGAAAATAAGAAAACAGTATTTGTGAATTTGAGTGATCATTAACGATCGGGTTTTCTATTTATTTTAACATAAAATATGTAATATACAAACGATACCTGGTACATAGTTATACGCTAGAATGTAAATAAATAAATGGGAATTATATAATTGTGGAGGGTATAATTTTATATAGAAAGTGTAAAGGCGCGGTGACGCCTCCGAAGGCTCGTGTAATATCCGCGCGGAAGCCTCGTAGACCGCCCCTCGCCGCTAGCAGCCCGTCACTAACTTCTAATTCCAATATTGAAACGAAAATTATCTTTCATTTTATAATTTGCCACTGCAAATGACTTCGATTTTACGTCAGCTTTACTCTGATTGTTCAGTGCTCCTAAAAAGAGATGGTCATAGTTTATCGATAAAATAACTTTATAATTTGACATTGTCTTTTTATTTTATAAGTAACGTCTTCTAAAGATAAGTAAGAAGTGATTATAATAATATATATACGCAATAAAACCTAAAACAATAATTGCTAGAATTTTTGTGTGTTTATCTGTTTATTATGCGTTTGTTACCGCTAATCTCAGAAACGGCTCAACCGATTTGGGTGCGGTTTTCAGTAATGTATCGTGGTAAGCTTCACTTAACATTTAGAGTTGTTTTATCTCAATCAGTTTATAAATAAAAATGTAATATCAATTTAAAGAACCGCGATAAAAATACAGAAATTAGAGTACAATGATATAGATTATTACTGTTAAGTAGGTAATATCATTTCGTTTAAGTAAACTTGTAGGGCGGGTGGAACCGCCGGGCACGGCTAGTATTATATATAGTAGGACAAAATAAAATTTGAGACATCTGTAACCATTAGTATTATTACCTACTTAAAAAGGAGTTCTTTTTATTTTGGTACAATCTACTTTCTTTTATAAATAAAATACTTTATTTGAAAATAAGTTAGACTGCATTTTCCACGAATCTTTTTCTTATTATCTGTTTTTATATTTTTTTATTACCAAGCTTAAAATCAAGTATTTGTTTTATTAATTTTATACGTTTGGTACAACCCTAAAACATTGCTGTAATTAATAGAAGTGGACTAAAATCAAATTGAAAAGCTTTTGACGTTCGCCGAAGCCAGGAACGCAGCATTTTTTAAATGGTTTAGCGAATACTGGACAATACATAACAAAACCGCTGACAGCCTGAAACGGCATTGGATATTAATTTCAATATCATATTGCTTTCAGTATGTTTAGGTAGAAAAAAAGATTTTATTTCAAAAACCATCGCTACTGAACCGAAGTTGTATTTTTTTAAAAATAAATAACAAACAACAAGTCAGTGGTTTACAATTACCTCATTTTCCTCATGATATGACCTCAAAACACATTTAGCATATAAACCTACAAAACTTCAAATCCATTCACAGATTCCACCCAAACTCACATCCAGCCATCCACAAACATTGCCACTACACATCTACATCCCCAACAAAGTGAGAAAAAAGTCATGATAATCTAATATTATCAACTATTAGTGAAACTGGAAGATTGCCGTCGTATATAAAGGCCGAAAGATACTACAATGCCATGTACAGGTCGACGCAGCGTAGATAGGCCTCCCACAAGATAGACCGATGATCAAGGTGTGGGGAGCCTACTGGACGAGGAGGGCAAGGATCGAACTTTGAGCGACTAACAGGGGAAGCCTACGTCCAGTATTGAACGAATATCGAATGGAACAACGACGACGAGCTTAAAAAAGCACCAACTATGATTGAAGTTAAGAATGAAAGTTGTTTAATTGTCAATGAACCTTTAAATAACTGTGATAGTGCATTTTTAAAATATGTACTAAGGGACTGCTTAGGTAAGCTTTAAACGAACTGAGTGCGGTAAATAAGTATTAGATTTCTTTCTTGAGGATACAAAGTAATATAAACTGATACAAAATTTCGTGTAATAGAGGCAGTCAGGTGAAACTTTGCGTGTACCTACCCAAGGATATTACATCCCCCATATATAAATTAATGTATCACGAGACGAGAGCAAATTGAATAATCTTCCCCGCGAAAATAAATTGCAATAAGGTGAGAGGCTTACGGCTCGATAATATTTTAAATTATATCCAGTTATGAACAGCCAATGGGAGTCGAGACGACACCCGCACTCCCGATCCCTTCTGCCCGTTTGAATTTGGTATTTTACGATTTTCAAACCACCAAACACTAATCGGCCCGCCGTGGGGCAAATGGAAAAACGAAAGGCCTACTATCGATATTTCGAAAACGTGTAACGTGCCTCGGATTTTTGAAAGGGCGTCAGTTTTTAATAAATAGTTTCGACTCGTTGTGGTGTTTGGTTGTGTGAAAGTTCCGTATGCACGACGCGCTTGTCCTTAGGGTTCATTTTACTGGTGTTTATCGTCCGGTGTCGAAGCTTGTTTGTGGTGCCTATTGTTACTGCATGTGTACACTGCTGATAGAAAGACACCCTAGCCTAGCTAGACTGCCTATTACTGGAAGTTATGTTTTCATTCCCTGCTGCGAGAAAAATGGTGTTCCGTGATTTTTTAACAACTTATCATTGTTTAATTTCTGATTTGCTTGCTAAGCTTGGGAATTTGTTAAAAATTGGGAATTTTGACGGTCTCTTTGATTTGATTGCTGCACTGTCTACTCGTATTGGGTTTAATTGGGTATAAAGAACATACAACAATCCTTAAAAGCCGGCACCCCATCTGCTGGTCCTTCGGTGCTCTTCATAGGCGACCGTTTGTCCTATAGAAGTGACTTTCTTTATTATATTTAATTTTATATTTCACACGTAAAATCTTTAAGAGTTATTATTTAGTCTTATGGGATATATAGTTATTATATATCTTATGTACAATAATATATAATAACGTAGACGTTTGTTTGGTTTCCTTTGGATTTTTATTACATCATATCGTAGCTTTCACTCTGAATAAAGTGTAACAGCGGTCGACGGGCACGCCTGTGACGTATACAAGGAGACAAACATTCTATAAAGTAATACTTTACTATCGTTACGTCCAACAATCGTTAGGCTCGCTCAAACATCGTCTGGGTAGGTCCCTCCCAACGACTATTTGCTGTTGACAATACGACCGCTTTGGACTTAGTTTCCATACCACGACTTTTTATGACTGACATTTGACCTCACTTTTTGGAAACGCGGAAAAAAAATTGTGTTGTTCAGGTGAGGTTCATTTGCATTACAAGAAGTGATAAATTATATACATTTATGTATGTACTAATAACACCCTGTTTTAGTGTCTCGGTCTGGCCATCTCTAAATGACATTTACGCATATGCATAAATAATATGTCTGTTTGTGTGGGCAGATCTTTCCTGTACATTGATCATGTAATTGTCCTTTAATTGATGGCGCATGAGATGCTTTGCACTGAGTCAATACGTCGGGGCAGCGCTGTTTTTTATTTGGGTACGATTATTTTATTGACCATGTCCGTATTGTTAATCTAAATTGACGTGATTTTTTTATATTCTGAACATTTCTTAATGGAAAGTTTGGATCTTGATATCGCGTTTAAAAAGTTGTTATTGTTTGCCATGGTAAATTATGTCGTATTATTGTCTTGGGAAGTTTTCTTTTAGAATAAAAGGTACCTTATATTATTTTCAGTATTCCTGACAATATTTGTGCGAATTTCATGATGATCGATCGTTAAGGAGTTAAAGCGTAACCATCAAACAAATGAACTCGCATTTGCATTTATAAATTAATTAGTAAAGATTTAGGTTTGTTATAATTTGCAATATTTAACATAATACGTTTTCACTCAGCTGGTGATGATTAAAAATTATTATATTCATTTTTGATACACTATTAGTTTTCTTCCTGCCAAATGTTAGTTATATATACAGCAGCTAGATGTCGTGCCAATCAGTTGCCAGTCGTTTGTATTTCGGGATGCATGTTGCGTTAAATGAGGGAACAATATACCAGTTTAGCCTCG
>JWHW01015507.1:302980-345354 GCA_000931545.1 Papilio glaucus | reverse complement strand
GAAAATTACTGTGTACCGTGGACTCGGTGTGTTTTGTTAGCAACATAAAGTTTGCCCTTTCCCCGAACTCGCTTCCTTCATCGACAAACGGCCGGGGCCCGGTCAAACAACGTAAACCGTGTAATTAAAACACTTTTGAAAACATTCTTAAGCATCAAATATACTTCTTTAACTTTCTTCACTGTTGTAGTAGTACTTATTGGAGGTAACGATAGCAGTGTCTGTATCTTCCGTAGTGTGAATGACTAACGATCTCGGTACCGTTAAAATATAAAGCAGTTGACAGGACAGGTCGGGAGCGGGATACGGGAGCGCGCCAATTTTGTTCATTATTTGAGCGTATCACATTGTTTCTTCGTAACCGCATACCGCTCTTAATTTAATTAGAATCGAATTGATTTATAAATAAATATATATTAAAAATATCAAAATTACATTAAATAATTTGTTATATTATAACAAATTTAACCAACTAAAAATAAATAAGCAATTTTAAATTCTTGCGGCGAACAAAGTATTTTTTTATGATTCATCTAATTAAGCAATGATATAAAAAACCTTCTCGCCGACGTTGTTTACGTAAATTTGTAAGTGTCAGTACTCCCATTTGTGTGGGGTTGGTTATTGATCTGATTATATTGAGACGCAATGATCTGCGAATTTTATTTTACATATATGTTACTTAAAATAAGTCTCAAATTGCCAGTGAAGGAAAATTAAAAAGTTGAAAATAAGTCTTTTATCGTAAGACATTGCAGGAAATAATTAAAATCAGTACTTCACGTTTCTTTACTTAATTATGTATAGACAATGACAAGTCAATTGCCATCAAGCACACATCATATTTTCTTATGATTATACAACTTTACTGGTGATGTGATCACCAATGAGCCATCACCTCTCTATTATAATAATATAAAAATCCTCCAAACAATATATCTTAAATTAATGCGGGCGGCGAACCGAGCGGCTCCTAATGATTGTTGCGTTCGTATTACGTTGCGGTATTTAAACTAAAACGATGATGTTTTTCCTCAACTGCTTCGTCTATAGCATTACATTTTTGTAACTGATAGAAACACTCACACCCACGACCAGGAGGTATATGCAGACATTATAAATATACATCGATTTCGCAAACTCCAGTCATACTGACGTACCTTTTTATGGTATATTCTGATGTTCTTCTGATGGTTGCCAGAACTAGTAGATCGATTATAGTAGGTTCTACGTAACATAAGGCACGTGTCACACCTCGGGCGAGAAAACGATCGACTATCGACTTTTTACAACGTTTAAAAAACGCACAGTTGATACAGATCGCGTGTGAATTAAATAAATACATACATATATGAATAGTTGACCGCTGTTAGTTCACACTGCCGGCGAAACTCTCTGTCTACTATGTCTGTCGTAATGACAGGAGCTATCAAAGATAATAATCACTAAGCGATGCTCGCTGTGCGATCACAAAACTCGCCGAGCGGGCGGCAAGCATTTTCCATTTTGCGCCACGTTGAGAACCTGAGTGCACTCATTTTTTATGGATCTAAAACAAATATTATTAAATAGTTCAGAGGACGACGGTGATGTATTTCATGATAGTATTTGTGGAGTGCCTGCAGCAGTTCTGAAACAAAGGGAAGAAAAAAAAGGGATATTTTGTCAAAAAAATACAAAACAGTTTAACGCAAAAGTTATATTGTTATATTGTTATATTGTCAAAAAAATACAAAACAGTTTAACGCAAAAGTTATATTTTTTTCAGGAGAGATTATAGTGGATTAAAAATATTTTACGAATTGCATACAACATTAAACGACGATAACATGATTTCGAATATTTATGTGCTTTGATAAAAAATTACATAAAAATAGGGTTACCAAGGGTTGTCATGCGTGCAGATTTGTTTGAGCTCGGCCGTTCCGAGCGAGTTAACAGTCCAGTGATAAAAATGTCGGAGCCGCACACTCCGGCGGTGGGACGAGTGTGTAAGGCACTTGCTATCACTCCCATCGCCGGCGATGAACTATAAACGACTAGAACTAGCAACCTATAAGCGAGTTTAGCTTCGATAGTTTTTTCGCTGGCTTAAGCGGGTATGCGAGTGCGCCGGGCGGTTACTCACACCACTAGCACGGTGCGCCAAAGGCGGTTCATTCCTTTGCAACCCTTCATTCGTGACGCACGTTCCTTTCCCTATTTTTGGCATTTTCTATCAAATCATGGAAATATTCAAAGTCATATCTTGCCATTCTAAAATAAGAACGAAATTAATTTTAATTAACTGTTTTCTCTTCTGAAATAAATAATATTTTGCATCCAAATTATTCTGTATTTCTTTTTCGAAATTTCCCTTTTTACCACAAATACTATAATGAAATACATCATCGTTGTCTACTGCTAACTATTCAAAAATATTTGCTGTAAATCCGTAATAAAAATGAGACCACTCAGGTCTGCATCGTGGCGCAAAATGGAAAATGCCGGCTCGCTAGCCGAGTGTGCCTGACCGCTCGACGAGTATTCTGATCGCAAAGCGAGCATCGTTCAGCGATCATTATTTTTGATAGCTTTTGTCACTGTAATGTGACAGAACTAGTAATACCATGACCTGACAGAAAACAGGCGTGATGTAGAAGTGCTTCTGCGTTTCGTCTGACGAATGAGGTACCGGAGGCCGGATTAAAGGTTGCCTACCTACGCATCTGCAGCTCATTAACTTGTTGCAAATGCTTATGGGTAGCGCTTATTTAGCACCAGGTGAATTGCTTGATATCTAAATAAATTGATTTGATTATAACTGTTCCGTAGTCCGATCCGATTGTCAAACCTATTCATTGAGATGGATAATATCGGATTGTATCGTGTCTAGCTTAAGTTATTGTTTTTACTTTTTACTTAGATAAATGTTTTTTTTTAATTCGTTCTAGAAGAAATAAATGTAGTCAACATTCAATGCGAAGCTTTCTCGCAAACTCAATTTAACATTATTTTCGTCGGGTAAATAAACATAGATCAGAGACGCAAACATGCGATTTAGACATTTTTCTCTCTCGTAAACGTCCCTTTGACGTTGTCCATAAGCTGATTCTTAATCTCCTTCCTCTGTACAGTCGAAGTGGATTGATGTTACAACTAATTAAATCAAAAGGATCCTGATTCTACTATTTAACAGAATAAATACCCACATCACAACGCACGTCTATCAATTGGAGTAATTTCGAGCCACTGAGGGTACAAATGACTATGAATAAGTCTTAGCGACTATGTTGTCTAACATACGACACCACATTTACTTGACTCGGGCATATCGGGTCTGTCGTGTACAGTGACGAGCCAAAGTTGTTAATCACCCATCGCTATCGACTATAACCGCAACACAAGGATAAATGTATTGTTTAGATTAGATTTGCTTTAGGCGCAAATATATAACGAAAAAAACGAAAAGAGTTGTGTTACAGAGGCCTAAGTTCAGCAGTGATTTAGTACAGGCTGATATGATGATGAAATAAAAACTAACTTCTAGAAGCTACTCTTGGCACCGATTGCTGTAATGATGTATATGTATTTCCAATCGCACAAATCCAATTCAAGAGTTTGATCGCTGGATTTCAACGACTCACAGACGGACAAACAACTGTGAGTCTTTTTACTTTTTTGTCCACACAATAATCGATTTCTTGATTTCAAAATAATTTTTGTAGTTCGCGAAATGTAATTTAATTTGCTTAAACTAAATTATTTACAAAATCAATACAACGTTCCTTACGAAATAATTACAATAAATGTAAATAATTAATTACACTTTCAAACTGCGAAATGAATAATAATTGTGCATGCGCGCGCAGCTGTCAAACGATAGGTCCGCCAGGAACGCCATCTAACGTAAATATTTAAAAGTTTCATAATCCTAAAATTTCACACAAAACTACCTATTTAAGTCTTTTTTCTATTGGCTCTTCCTATTTCATTTACTTTTAAACCTTCTCTGTATTCATTGGCATGAATATAAACAAATACTTATCCAAATCGGTCGGATCATTTTCGAGAATAATGAACAGAAATTAATTTTTGTATATACAGAAGAATTTTCTGGAACGACGTACTGCGCTAGATTTTTAGCTAAGTGTGGAGTGTGGAGATGGAAATAGAAAGCCTAAAAATTTGTCTTAGATTCCTTTCGATTGGTCTGTTTGTTCGCATTTCCAAATTTTATTACATACATTTCATACTCATATAATTGCATACAGTAATTATATACAACCAAATCTTGACACAATTTAAATATGAATAACGTATAATATGCTTTGAAATAAAGGAAAATGAAATAAAGAAAGACGGTATTACGAGTACCCATAACCGATAAGCTTGTTACATACATTCATGAACGTGGAAGAAGCGAGAGAGGTGTACCAGTATCGCGCCAAATGAAAATCCGTAATCCCTGCCTACCCCTTTGGGTTACGGGTGTGATTGCTTATTCGTGGTACTCTCGGGCGAAGTTGGCGCATTAATGCAAGTCTTTGCCGCTATGTGGCTCTGCCTCTGTTTACTTTTCTCTTTAAGTTAGTATAAAAACTTACTATTGAACGTTGAGCGAGTTGGATGACAGGTCGGATACCTATCTAAATAATATTACACGTGACTTTAGAGGACGCGTGCATCGACTCCAGTATCAAGGTTTGTTTATAAATACTTAATATGAACTATATATGTATGTATGTAAGATCACTGAATATAAAGTTGCTGTTCCCAAGCAAGATCCCAAGCAAGACCCTCTGTTTACGTCGGTGAGTGACATTCGTGAAATATGCCTTTGAAATTTTATTCATTATTATCGTCTGGATCCTCTTTATTGCGCGTAATTTTAAACGATTTTATGATATTTACCATCTTTATTGATTTCAGTCAAATTTAGTTGTTAAAATTTCACCTGTATATGTCGACAGATCGATGAATTTTGTACACATCTTCACCACCACAATTGAATATATTCAGTATCATTGTAAATTCAAGATGGCTACCGCCAATTTGTGCCGCAAATTGGCTGACGACATATTTTTTCACAATAATGAGGGAGCTCATTAGGGGTATCAAACGATAGGGCTTTACTATACAGATACAGTACCGTATGAAAAACCCCAAGTTTGATATTGTCATCAAAATGTACCATTACATATTTTTTCACAATCCCCTCAATACCTATCAAATGGTAGGACTTGACTAAAATAAAGTAATACAATACCGAAAATAAAAACTAAAAAATTGAAAATGAAATGAATTTTTAATTAAACGTATTTATTTTAATGTAAACTAAGGCGATGATAATCCTAAGTAACCAGGTAACACGTCTTCTCGTCAACCTAGGGCACTGATCAAACTCTGGGGCGCGTGAAATTTCTCAGGTTAGGTTCCGCCGCGAGGTCCTTCCTTCATCCTCCTCTACCGGATCATCGGTCCAGGTCTCCAACCAGTGTACCTATAATATTATCAGGGTAACATGCAACATTAGTGACCTGAATAATATTTATATATCTAACAATAAATTTTAGGAATTCATGTAGGCCTCTATTCTTCGTGAATGCAGTTAATTGCTTGGCAATTCAAGCTCTTTTTTTTAAATTGCATTAGCGACACCTGTCCAATTCACAAGAAGCTTGCGATTAACAGCGCCATTATTTTGAAATTTCCTCCGCCTCCTCCTCGCCCCACGTCGGTCTTACCTTTGCATCTATGTATGTTTTCATTCCACCCACACGTTTAAATAAAATTATCGTATATCGTATAAAAGAAAGAAAATATGAAACCGTTTCAAACTCGGTCCATTGTTCGAACGGGTTGCAGGTATAATTTAGTATTTTGCGACCAAAACTAGGTCTTTCTAACAAAAGGATATTGTTTGAGTACAATTAGCAATGCAATCGGCATAGATAAGTTAATGTTTGCCCTATTGAAGTACTTTTACGTTGCGCCGGAGGGGCGTTAATATTGCGTTCGGTTCAATTGTTAAGTGGCATATTATCGCACCTTTTTAGAACACTTTTCTTGTACCTATTTGAGGTTCAATTATTACATTAAATTAAACTAAGTTTATAAATTAAATACATATATCTATACATCTAAAACATATTCAACACAAAGTAACAATAATATCAAAAAGATAATCTTTATTTATCTTTTAGGTCCATTGTGACAGTGTTAGTTTTGGATATGTTGAATTGTTTTACCAGGTCTCTCCCCACTGTAATGTAAATAGATAGATGGCGACAGTACCAATTATTGTGTTGTATACCCAGGTAACAAAATCTAAACAGGTAACCAAATAGTTTCAACCAATTAGGGACGAGAGGAACTAAATAGGAAGTGACAGAAGCCGGCAGGATCTACACATTAAATATTTATACATCAATTTTTTATTTTTTTTCAGGTTATCGAAGCTGTTAACCCCCACAAGAATTGTTTAAAATCAATAATTCTTAGAACCAATCATGCTTTCATTGTACTAGTTTCGTAGGAAATGTGCAATTCTCGTTTCTAGCCTCAACATCCATAGATAATAAAAAATATAATGGAACAGGTAATGCAGTAAAGCGAGGCGATAAAAGCAACAATATCGCTCCCACCTCAGCCACTTTTAGTTAACAGAATTAATCGAACAGAGGCTCAGTAAAACGTCAGTAATGTTCTTATCGCTCGACATAAATTAATCTCAAACCTAATACTATATTTTTTTACTTACAATTTTAATTACGCGCGTTAATTGAAATGAGCGTGTCACGTGTTGCACCGGCTATGCTGTACACTTGATAAGGAACCTGCTTTAATTATGAAAATACCATTGTTACCTCGGAATATTTGTATTTATTATAAATTCATTTATTTAGTAAAAACGGATAAAAACAATAAGTTCCTTGGCCACAAATCTTGGAAAACAAAATTTGCTTATCGATTCCTTTGTGCCTAAGAATTACGAAAATAAATGAAACTTATGGTACAATCAGTATTAAATGGAGCTTTCTAATAAAGAATCATTAAAATCGATAAAGTAGATTTAGAGGTTACCCATTAAAATAAACTAATAAGGATTAAGAGAAATGAACAGTTTTCAATTTTACTATAAAGAAAATACAATCGATATGAGAGTGAGAAAAAAAGTTTTAATAAAAACTATATCGTGATCTCTTTCCACAAGCTTTAGGGTCTTCTCCCACGGGGCGTTTTGCCCGCTAATCGTCGCTCGGTAAGGATGTCAAAGTCTGCATTAAAAGTAGACATACACCTAAAAAAATCATAATGGTGTTGAACTTGGAGTAAAAAGGCCACCAGCGCAGGTGTAGGTCTCTTGGTGTCGTGGTTGTTTATGGGCGGAGATGATCAATCAATATCAGGTAGCCGCTTGTTCTATCTTTCTATAATAGAAAACTCCCTTATAAATTATTAAACTAAGCATGCAATTATACTCATGCGACATTGAAGAATACATACGCAATTGTGTTCATTATCAGTTCAACGATCAATACACGCCCTAAGTAGCGGCCTGTAGGTTCGAAGACCTGGAAATCAAATACCAATAGTTAATAACTATGTCACATAGGCGAATGAAGTGCCATTGAAAGATTGTATTATTACAAATTTAGTATTTAGGTAATGTTTTAATTTTATCCATATTAGGTGTCTTTTAGATCAGTAATTCTAATGATCTTTCCTCAGCGATACTCGTGATTAATTATGAAATATATTTTACTAGATTATACGTGAGCATTCCAAACTAACTAATAGCTATTTTTTAACAAAAAAGAGGCGATATTCTTAACAGCAAAATGGGCCTTTATGCCCTTCGGAATAGAATCGTTCGCCCGCTCGAGTCTCAAAACATTATCGGCCAAACGTAAAGGCTCAAATATTGGAAACAATCGTCGTTCATTGCTCGTAAAGATAAGGGTAATGATATTTGTAATGGTTGTGAATCAGCGTTCGATTCCGCCTCGTTTTCGCGGCCTTTCGTGAATAAGCCCGTATGAGCTAAGCCGGTGACGTCACGACGCGGGCCAAGGCTCGAGGAGCCTTCCATAATTAAAATGAACTGTTCGTTAGCGCTTGGAACATATGCGGCATCACACATAAAGTTGTAACTTAAGAATGGTATTCGTAAACCATCGTATTATTCGATTTTTGTATTAATATATTATTTTTTATTGTAATATTGTAAGAATTTTGGCAATTTAATTGCTCAAAAATAAAAGAACGCTCACTTGTGACTTAGAGGGGTAGGTAGAAACGGATTTTCATATTGCCTATTTCTCTATATGCTCTTTATCTCTTGAAGTGTCTTTCACATTTATATGGTCGGTATATACATACTTTACTTTCACTTACAGCCAATTCAGAAACATATATTTAAACAAAAAAGAACAATAAGGTACTTCTGTGTCTCCTTTGACAAAGGCCTCCTCCAACCTTTTCTAAATTTCTCTATTTCGGGCCAATCTAGTTCATGTCTTACCAGCCACTTTCACTATAACTGTTCTTATACAATACAACATTAATTCAATGTTTGTTTAATGCATATGTAAAATGTAAGTAGGTAATGTTTTTACAAAATTGACACATGTTACCTGTAAATCGAGTTAAAATACGCGAAGTCATCGTACAAAAATTTCGTATGTCGAAAATGATGACGTATTATTACAAAGTTTCGGGCAACGGTTACATAAGTTATGGAATTATTTCACGGCCATGAAATATATTAATTTCTCAAATATAATAAATATTATTTTTTCTTTTTGTTTACACAAACATTTCATTTTTATCACTTCACACACGGTGTGCGTATACACGTACCTACATGTGCGTAAACTGAAAATAGAGTGAAATGAATTTAAACAAACATCTCGTAAAACATCGCCGTTTCTAACATTTAATAACGGCAGTAAATTATATATGAAATATAACTTCTTCACACTTATCGCGGGTATTATAATCGTAATATTTAATGTACTCGTGTTACGTTTTGTTTTTTTTCGTGCAACTCCGCAATTAATATTTATTCGTGCGTGAAATTAAAAATATATAGTATCGAGTATTAAAACTCACGCTGTTTGAGAAAGTAATTTATATTGGACGGCCGATAATTTTGTTTTGCAGTGTTCTTTGCACGAGTACCAATCGGCGCCCTGTTAAACTGATATATTAGAAGAAAATATGATTATTTGGATTAATAGAAAATTTATCAGGGACGTTTCTAGACATTATTTTAGAAAATCTCTTTCAAATAGCTAATGTTAGATTTGCCAAAATCATGGAGTAAGATGAGCAATGTGACCAATGGTAGAATACAAATAGTAGCAGATATAGCGGTCGAAAAGTGAAGACTCGAAAACGTACTGATTAGGACGCTTTTGCTAGAGCTTACGTCACATGTTTATATTTAACGCTTAAATGACAAACACTATCTGTCCTTATTTAACTTTGAACCGAGGCCTAATTTCAGTCCTCTTTCCCTTCCCTTCCTCATAAGGTTAGGATGGGAACGAAAAGTGGATTAGACGGGGAGGGGGTTAACGGGGAAAAATAAATATTCTTTTTCGCAGCACAACAACGCATCTGCAACACATTTGCTTGTTGCGGATGTCTACGCGTTCACTTCACATCAGGTGATCCGCTTGCTCGTTCGCCACCTTCTACCATAAAAAAACTTATTGTTTTACCTACTCCTTTTGTAACTTAAGAGATTTAAGGCGACACGCAGACAATGTCACGAGGGCTATTATACGGAGAATGTACGTATTGTTGACACAAAGTAAAAATAATCTAATAATAGTTTCAATTGGCTAAGTCGCCATTACTTTTAATAACAACAAGAGTAGCTTAATCGTTTTTTGTTGATTGACTTAAAATTAACTTGTTTTGTTATAAGAAGCAGGTGTTGGGTTTGTATGTGCAAAGGTGAACTTAGTCTGTTTATACTATGCTTTTTTATTCCATATAAAATAACATATTAAGGCAAGGTCTGCAAAAAGATGCAACGGTGTTTATTCGGAAGACGTCGCTAGTGAGGGGCAGGCAAAGGCCCGGACATGCCGCATTATCGACAAATAGAATGACAAACAAATACGGTTATAAGTTCTCTTAACTAATTGGCCACGCTATTTGTAATCGTCAATTTCGAACGCTCAAAGGATTGTTAGCTGCATCGTTGTAGGTTTTTTTGCCTGTAAATGTTTTAGCTGGCACTTTTTGTCTCGCTAATGTTTCGCTTTACGCTCGTTTTGTTGTAGCCGCAGAGAGTATTATAAAATTGCTACGTTCTTAAGTTACATAAACAAGTTGCATCCTCAACATCTTGATATCTTGCATCCTACTTCAGTGTGCTAATAAACAATAATTCGGCAAACGTTTCTGCATCTCCCCTTGTGTTGTGAATGTGCCGATCATTTAGGTACTGAAAAAAATCTGACCCGAGTATGCTTTTCCGGTCACTCAATTTATCCACTCCCAGATAAGTGCGAGAAACGTAGGAGCGACAAATATTGAGTGAACAGGCCAGCTCGTTGAGGAATATATATATAAATAAATATATACATGTATAAAAATGCTCTATAGATACTGAAACAGCTGAACCAATTTCGATAAAATCAAGGTAATGATTGGTGTAGGGGGTGATTCGAGGAGAGTTTAGTAGATGGGAACAACTTAATAAATTAGTGCTTCCCGGGCGAAGCCGGGGTGGTTCATTAGTATATTACAATATATTAAGAGTTGCTAGCTGTGATCGTGTCAACTGTGTGACAGGTATTAGTGTCATTCTATAACAATATAATGAACAATTTTACGTGAATGGTACGGTTCTATCAGGCCATAGTAAGTTTTAGGTTTTTTCACCATTCCACACCGTCAAATAGTTCCCTTACTATTAATTTTATTTATTTCAAAGGGTGACATAATACGCAAGCAAACCATTATTTCATGTAAATAATCACAATTTATGTAATGCAATTAGTCACGAAGAATGTTACGAAAATCATTTTTAGAAGCGTACAAAAACGGCGTGTTATTTATAAAAAAAATTAAATCGACCATCTTAAGTTAGCGCTTAGGTTCAGAAACATCCGATCGAACAGGCGAACGACCACCGTATTTAAATCAATACCGAACGTATATTTGAATGAATTAACCTTCCGGTTTACATGGGTTTCGTGATTTGAATAGGACGGTGTGATGGAAGGACAGTGTCCTATTCAATTCTAAAGTCATCAATATTGAGAGGCGAGTCATCGCGCGTGTTACTTGTTAAACAAATATGCACGCAAGACAGATTTATCACACCACTACGTACTGTATGCTCGCGTATCCAGTAAACTTTAAAGAGCCGTGAACTTTTCGCTCGATTCTTTCTTTTAAGGATGTGGAAGGCCTTATAGGTTATGAATGCAATTATTTATGCAATTGTTGTTCATGTTATGTGATGTTTATAGATATAACTTGCTGTTGCCCGCGACTTCGCACGCATTTCTTTCTTAACTTCCTCACTGAAATCGAACATGATCGAATATTATCTTGGAATTATAGTTACATTACACAAAAAGTTGTTATAGATGGCCATGGAATGTATAGAATGTACGTCTGTCTATATTATTTTCTTGTCATACATTAAAATGGCAACATATATATAGGTTTTATTTTTTAACCTTCAAGGATTTTTTTCGAATAAATGCCTTGTCATACATATTCTATGCCTCTGACAAGGTGTGTACAAAATGTTCATGATGATCTGTTTGAGTTTTTTAGGAGTTAAAGCGTAACAAACAAATCCACGTTCGCATTTATAATAATAGTTCTAATATTGCTAATGATTTATTACATTTACGCGAATATGCATTGGAATAAAACTAATTTTACGGATTTTGTCGCGTTTATTTTATGTTTTTGTTCCCATTGGTTCGTCAGACGCCTCAGTTGTCCCGCGGCCATGAGTATTACCAAAATCGTAATAGAAACGCGTTAAAATTTTTAAAATTAGGATTATTCCAATAAGATATTTTAATTTGAATATACCATAAATTTAACTATTGGTACTGGCTAGAAATGAGATTAATCGATCGGTCAGTCGGTCGGTCTTAACAATTATTTTTTTTTTAAATAAGATATCGCACTTTATACATCATTTTTGACTACTCTGATGCAATTACTATCAGTTATTTTTAGTTATGGATTTCCATTCATATTATATACGTGTATTATTATAACTACGCTAGCTCAGTCCACCCGATTTGAGTAAAAGTGATATCATTTTATACTGTTTGACGACAGGACATATAAAACAATACTTGTATAGAGCTATTGACACACGAGCGGTCACGAGAGTCGACGGAGCAAACAAAAAAGTTGCCTTAATTCATATGAAATGGTACTTTCGTGTTTTATCTGTGTTGTTTTAAATTAAAAACTATGAAGGCGATAAGCGGGGTATGTGTGTGCTTAGCTTAATTACGACAGAATGGCCGATGTTTGTATTAGACAAATTAAGAAAGACCGCAAGCGATAACACTGTTTTGTCTCTTTCAAATTGTGTAATATTGACTTAGGGATCATGTCTAAATCTTATACACTCTTTTTTTATAATGCCGCGAAAATTTTAGTCGCGTGTGCGACCGACTTTTAGTGGACAGATTAAGAAAACTGTCGTGAAGTGTCCCTTTTTTTTGTCAATACTACCTATTGTCTGCGGCTACGCACGCGTTCGTCTTATTTTCCACGCTGTTCTTTGAATGATAACGAACGAAGTTGTTATTGTAAAATGATACCAATATTGTAAATGTATGTAATGGTTTTATGCTTTCCTATGCCTGGATCAGTTTTAAATTCCGGATAAAACTTCCATGTACTCGTTGTTAACAAAGTGTGTGCAAAATTTGATGATGATCACTAAGGGTTACACCTCTCTTTCTATCGATTGAGGTGGTAAGCTAGGGAGAGGTTCGTCTGAAAAGTGAGCACAGGTATAAGTAAAAATAAAAAGGCAAGAGATTAGAAACGGATTGGATAAACAGTATGGAAAAAAGTTAGAACTTCCGGACATCTTTCTTAGCAGACCATTGTTAATTTTTTTTTTATTAATTTATAATTTAAAAATTAGAAATTGCAACAGATTGTTTTTGAAAAAATTAACCTCGTTGGTTAATTTTTAGAGAGCGTAATGCGTGAAAAAGTTCCATTTTACACAGACAAAATGATTTTCAAACGAAGCATGGAGTCAACTGGTAAGGAAAAAACAAAGCGAATTCCACGCTTTGTCCTGTACGTGGACATATATGTGAGTGGTGTACGGAATTCGGAGAACTTCAGAATTCCAGGCCTTTTGACTATTGTATTCGGATTTAATTCTAGGCGTATTCTAGTTTTTTAGCCCAATTCCATAGCCCCGTATTATTGATAAGTGAGTAAAACTTTTTCAATAATAAAATCTTTCATACTACATAGCTGAGGTATGTTTTGCTGCAACGTAGTGGGATCAGGATTGCGTTCCATTATGCGAATCTCAAACTTATTTGAAATAATCGTTGTACGAAAAAGAAAGATTAATTTATGCCTCACTGCACCATTTTCACGTTTTTAGGAAAGACTAAAATATTTTCCAAAATCTCGCCTTACTTTGACGAAGTATACTTTAATGTGTGCAACGGCCTGGAATGTACCTACGTGTTCTTCTTTGCTTTATACATTTTATATTAGATGATTCAATTGATTATGTGCTTAAATGGTCAATGTATAAGTAATATTATTGTATTAACGTGACTTGTTTTATTAAATTTATCGTTCGTTTGTTTTGGCCTTAGCAAAGTGTCCGTGCTGCATTATGGCGGTGGTATTACCACAGTATTGAGATTATCAATGATCAAACACAAGATAATAAAGCTTTTTATTGTTTAATCTAATCTTTAGACCATACTTTTTGTCTTTGTCGCCTTAAAAAGTAGTCACAATTATTATACGAAATTTTTTTTCTCGCATTGCATGACTAACGATTTCGAAATTGTTGTGTCACAATATTGAAACACCTTATAAAGTTATCAGTCTGATAATAGACAATTTTAAGTCCGTAAAGTGCGTAATAAACGGGGTATCTAAAAATAAAATATTACACCTTTGTCGCCATCTACCATTAAATAAATAAAACTCATAATAGCAGATGGTGAGTTAGCTCATTAGGTCAAGATAATTTTCTAAATTGATTCGTCTCTTTGATTTTAGATAGACTATTCAAATATCGAGTAACCGTGTTCATCATTTATCGATGTAGCATCGAATAAATTTAAGCCTCAGCTAATTTAACTAAATGCAATTATATCGGACGGCTGCAAATCACAATCGGTACGTTGGATTAAAATTATAATTTTAATCACACAATACGTATTACATTTTATAATTTAAATACAATTAAGGCACGACGATACGGAAGCGTCAATCGCATTAGCGGTAAATCTGATGCCAGAGATGATTTAATATCATTATAAAATACTCCCGCGCAACATTCACCAATACCCAAACCCACTTTAACCCCACTCACCACGTCGATAGCTAATTACTTTGATAAGTCTATCTACAATGTAAACTTTTACTTTTTAATGAACTTAAATTTATTATCACTTGTTAATCCAATCAGTTGCTTAGTCTAGTTTTATATCTGCTTATTTTAGTAGATTTAAGTTTATAACTTAAGTCTATATACTATTTTATTCCGATCTTCCTCGATTCCGAGATCCGAAGCGGTTCCTGAGTTATTTTGGATTTTAGCGAATCGAAATCGGATTTTTAACATGCTTATATTAGCTTTGTATGTATGTCTGTTTTAGAAAACACAATCTTTTAATGTGATTTTGAACCTCTTAATAACGACGAAATAATTTGAAACGTTGCACCCTCATAAAGGATTTACAATGGAAATATTTTGTCCCAACATAATTGCGAGGATCTTCAGGATTTACGATTTTTTAAGATTGAGAACAACGCCATCTAGGTGTGTTTAAATAACACTATTAATTAGTGTAGTTTTAGTGCATTATTAATATTTTATTATAAATCATAACGATGCTTTTATTTCTGTGTGATTGCTGAATCTGATTTCAATTAATATTTACAGTTGTATTAGTTTGCAATTGAAAATAATTTTCATTAGCTGTCATAGTCTAACAACATAGATCTTTGTGTATCTTCTTGTCCTACTTCTCTCTGGAACTTCCGAACGATTTATACAGCCTCTGATAAGTTTTTAAGCATGTTCGGAATCATTAATTAAAAGTGTCCGTGTTAGAATCGACTTGTAATTAAATAATTTTATATTTAAATATTAACCTCAATATGAACCTGGCCTACACCTTCTATATTTATAAAAAGGTGTTTTGGTTGTAATAAGTACATAAATAATTAACTAATAGATATTATAACCTAAATGCAATTACAAAGATGATATGTTTATGCACAGAAATGCAGATAGAACTTGTTCAGCGCAAATATAAGCGCATTTACGAAGTCCGATGTACAATTAGCCGATTATTTATTGAATAATAACCGGTTTACATTTAAATAAAGATGTCTTAAATAAAGGCCAGATAAAATAATTCTATAAAATGAAACGGTAACTAAGTAAAAACAGTTTCAGTTTTTTTTTTATTGAGTAACTTCGCACAAAAGTAGACTTGAAGGCACGCAAGCGCATCACATTATAATGGATACGTGGAAGTAGCACTATCTCTTTCATATTGAACACTATTTCGTATGACATTAAATACTCTTACAACAATTAACGGATGGTATATATAGATAACGTGGTGGTCAACTCTTTCTTCCAAAGTAGAGTAATGGAAGTAAAGATTAACACCGACGATCCCTAGTTTAGTCAGTCTGTTCGTAGGTCTATCATAGCGGCGACCGGCGTAAACGCAGCCGTGTGAACTACATTAGTTTCGCCCGAGAAAACCTAAACAATCTCCTTTGTGATCTATTTCGAAGCGACGCAACAACATCGAATACATTACGTTAAATAACAAATATGTTCCCATCTCCCTTACGTCTTTAACTCTAAATTAATGAAAACAAATAGAATCATTACAAATACGCGGCAGTTCTTTCATAATCAGTAACAAACGCACCTGTTATGTTTTGATCTCGACACCTGTTAATCTTTAATGTGGTATCGATTTAAAAATAGGATACAAAAGAAACTATTTAAAAAATGAATAAAATAAAACCTAATACGCTATTTCATTTAAACTGTCTGCGTAACAAGAATATAATGGAAAAAATCAAAAGAGTCATCCCATGTCTGAGGGAGATAGGCACAGATAGGACAACAGTGAGGTGTATCGACTTTAGTTGGAACTTTTACCAATAAAAATAATGACATATACCAGAAACAGAGGACCGACGTGTTGACTACACGGAAGAAGAAGAAGCGAGAGAGGTACGCCAGGACCGTGCCAAATGGAAATCTGTTATCTCTGCCTACCCTTCTTGGTCACGGGGATGAGTGCTTATTATATATCAGATAAACATTGTGTCATTCTATAAATAACAAAATTAAGTTTTCATCCACAAGAAAATGCAAAGAAGCTTAAAGCGAACAACAAAACTCGCAAGTCAATGAACCGCCCGAATTTTGTTGTCAAACACTGTCCCCCCTCCCCCGGCTTTTGAGGCCCGACCTTCCCACACCCTTGCGTTTCCCTCGCTCTCCCTTTACAACTGTATCGATGTCTTGTGATAGGGAACATTTCGTTTGTAGTTTTTGTAATCGCTTAATAGGAAGTACAGTTTGTAAGAATATTAATTGAATAAACCTCATAAGTTTGTATTACATTATGTTATGTATTATATACATATAAATTCTTCTTTTTAAATAATACTTTTTTAAGAAGAATCATATACATCTTTAGCACGAATCGTCACGTATTCTCTTTCGTTAGTAAAATCTCGTAGGTTAAACATAAATTTTCGAGGTAACTGACTCAATTTTTTTACACGCTTTTATAGGATTGTCAAAAATAGTATAAAAAACATTTTTAAACGCTTTTTAATAAGGTATCTAGTATGTAATTTGTGTTCGATCGACCGTGGACTAGCATACATTTTTCTATCGTTGTCCTTAGTCTTCATGAGGACTTTTATAATAAGAATAAGTAATTTCATTTACGATTGAGAACAATGCCATCTAGTAGTGTTAGTAGTAATGTAATAAAAATAGTCGTTTCACGTAACGGGATCTTTTTTGCCCGTGTTTTTCAACCATAGTTTAATAGATTATTATTTATATAGATAGACACGTTACGTGACAGAATAAGAGACAAAAACGCTTACTTTTATTTTTCGTTATTTATAGTAACTATTGTAAAATCATTAAAGTCAACAATCACTTGCTGATTTATTTATAACAGCATAATCACCTTATAAATAGCCTTCACAGTCTTCAGAGGACGCATGGATATTCAATTATATTTACATAATATATAAAACTCAGATAGAGTAGGCAGAGATCAAGGATTTCCATTGTGCACTTTACATTTGCATTTTTACATTCTCATTTACGCATACAGTTTTCGCGACTGTGCCTTATTTTAAGGTAGCAAGGTATTTATAAATCAGGTCGATATAACTTCGTCGAGAGTATTCCCGGCGGACGGAAGATAAGTTTAGATAACTACTTCCAGGATGGGTGTAGCATACGATTTTAATTTAAGACACTGTTCTTATCTACAACAGTCTTCATATACATCATTACGAATTCGCTTTTTATCATTATCACATGTATACGCTTAGCAAAGTTAGTTACAGATTAATGTAGGACAAGATTATGCACGCAACCGACAAACATGCACGTGTAGACGTCAAGTTGCGAAAGTCGCTTACCCCTCAATGGCACAGGGATGAGTGCAAAGTAAAACATGCAGTTATTCTAGTCCCGACGTAATATGCGAAACGTGTAGTGTGGTAGCTACAAAACAAAAAATATAAAAATAATTTTAATAAATGTATAAACTTTTTACAATATCGCATAGCGTGGAACGATTAACGCTCGTAGTGATGAACAGTTCGATCGTATTCAAAGTAATTTGTTTAAGCTGTTATTATATCGATAGGTAATTACTGAATGCTGCTGCTGACTGCGGCCATTTCTGCTATCTGTTCATCATCATCATCATCATCAAGTCGTGATGAAAGAAGACTCTTTACTGTGTTATTTCTGAACTGAATGATGAAATTTAAAGCAAGAAATGTAAGACTTATTTGTATGCTTTTTAATGCAAGAAACGTTACTATTCCTTCGGCAGAGAGCCATAGCAAGTTCTAAATTATTTTGCATATCATTATTTAATAACACCATAGCAATAATAGCTTATACGAATAAAAACTTGTAATATTCATAATACGTATGCGAAATGAATAAATATTAGTTAGTAAAGTGAGTGCAAGGCACAACAGTGTAGGTTTATTTTTTAATCACCATGATATTTCAACACTTAAAAGGCATCGGTCGCTACATTCCATTCGATAACTTAAAGTTAATTATGAATGCCGAGACATTGCCTGATATTTATATAGCATTATATCGACAGATCAATCGAAATCTTTTAGAGATACGTAAACTTTTAATTAAATCGATTAAAAGATCTTAATTTTTTGACATTTATTACATTACATTCTTACCACCGTGTAACGAGCTAGTCTCCTATGCTAGTATAGTCTCTTAACTAGATTGCAACATCTTTCTAAGTACATTAATATTAACACTTCAAATGAGTTTAAAATCCGTCAAATGCCCAAAACGAATTACTAATTAATTAAAGCTTCTAAGTTTGTAAAACCTAAAGAACGTAAGAAAAGTTATCAATCGCCTGTTTCGTCTTAAATGAGTGCCTCAAATTACCCGCCATATATTGATCACACTCGAAGACAAACATTGCAGATTTTTGTAAAGTCAAGTAAATTTTTGTCTTAGGTAAAAATTCAAAGCCAGACATGTTATAGCTATGCTACTTGTAAAGAACATTGGACTAAATAAAAAATAAAAAGTTGTTAATTTTATTATGTACGGAACCTTTAATTTTTTTTCGCTTACATCTTGTCTCGTACCCCACCTTTAAATACAATGTTTATATCCATATATATTTCGCCACGCAGATAAGCGCTGTCGGTCGGTTCGTCGTATTACACATCACCAATACACAACAGTATTATAATTAAAATATTCCTTATGAATATTTTTATTCCCGACCGTATGTCGCGGACGCGGGGCATTTCAACTTTTTTTTCCTTTAAATGTTTATGAAATTAACATTTTGAAATGTTAACAACGTTCGACGACCGTTGGCCGGCTCGCTTTTTAATTTAATTCGTTATTGCCTGATTGTCAGAATTTATTGAAAATATTTAATATTAAATACTTATGGGACTGCTCTCGACGGCCGCGGACAGCAGCGCTCGCCGGTACGACGTGTATTTATGACGTAATTCCATATTTAATTATAAATAATTTTTCACTGATTTTCGGACGCATATGTACGTGCTGTCAAACTGTCTTAGTTGTTTGATATCCATGTCGAATTCATACGGAATAAAGATTTTAAAGTATTAATAAATAATAAAATACTCACGGTGGCCGCCCGTCATCGTCCTTTAATATTTAACAATAGTGTATTAAAACTGCAACTATTTAGGTCGCCGCCCACGAATAGCTCTCTCTTAGCTATCATGCCTTTTACATCTTATCTGGTAAAGTTATTAAAAATTAACAAGTTTATAATCAAATCTAACTAGCACTTTTGTTAATTGTTGCAACTAAACTTGTACTAACCAACCCCGAGAATAGTTCTATAATTTCAATCCATAAAAATATATATAGTAACTACGTAAGATGCCATGCTGACTTCCAACACAAGTGAAAACTCAAAACAAGTAGGAAGGTGCGACAATAGTACAAAAATAAATGAATAAACAACAATAATAATCCCTTGTATTTTAACAATTAAATTCAAAATTGAATATAAGAAAAGTAAATGAAAATAAGTTCGTCGAAACTGTTCCAAATTCAAATAAGCATGTTGCACTCATGTTGAGCATTTTGTGCACTCGAACCTATGAGATTTTCCCTTATCAAATATTGTCTAACGTGGCTAAATAAGTTTTCGCTTCAAAAAGAGATATGCATATGAGAAGTTATTTAATAATCAAGTATTTTTTATTATTATTATTATTAATGGTTTTATAACTCGTATAACATATATACTAAAACGATATATTATAAAGTTTCAATCTATACGAAACGCAAACGATGAATATATAAGCATATACTGTACTTTTGTTAAGGAATAATATCTTCATTTTCCTCCCAAAATGTAGAAAGAGATCCTTCTCCCTTTTCGAAAGACACCTCGACTCTTACTTTCAAATAAATTGGGATAAAACCCACGCAATTTTTTAAGCTGTTACGAATTTTTATTACATATTATCGTCAATTTAAGCGTTTACTATTTACCTTCTTTTTTCATAAATAAATAGTTTTAAAAAATATTTACTAGTAGCTTTTGTTAATTAAAAAGAATGTTACTTTTATAAATGATCAGGATTACGTGTACGAATTTCGTGGATCGAGTAAAACCTTGCGACAAGTTGAATGGAGCAGTTAACAAGTTATGTCATAAGCTGCGCACAGAGGAGTGTTATCTAAGATATTTGACATTCTTGTAAACAACTGTAGGGGGGCCGATTGCCTCGCGCTCGCCGTCCGCAGAGCCTTTGGAAGCCGGCGCGAGATCGCCTTTACAACTTACGATTATCTCCACCCTCGTACATCTGAAATAAATCCCGTATTGGTGAAATGTATATATTTTAAATAGAATTTTCTTTTTACATTAGTCTTAGATCTGGAATAAGAAATGTATACCCTCATCTAGATTATATGTAGATTGATAAATCACTAGTGTCGAGGTAGATCTGGGGCTAACGGTAAATTGTAAAAACCAAATTATGTTAAACCCTTGCGTTACTCACCGTTGGCGGTTTCAGGGTTCAAGTTTATGTGGATGTCAAATCGAACTCGACCTTAACATTCTCTTGTACTTTGTGGGTGGTATAAGTGTCGCATAAATTAATACTAGTAAGACTTGCTTACTAACGGTATGTTCAGTCGGCCGTCTGTATGTTTTAAATCAAGTCTGATAGTCCAAGTGTTGACATTTCATAAAATCGCGAGTGTAAAATTAAAAAAACGTATACCTAAACGTGTCGTTGTCGTCCCGTTGCGTTGTAAGGGACCGTACACCGACGGCGATTATCTCATAGCAAGGGTTAACCGTTCGGGCGGCGGCGAGACACGTGTTGGGACCACCGATTACGAACACGCGCCCACACATTATCTTACCGATAACGCATCTTTGACAAAGAAGAAAAAACAACGTTTACGCCTCAATTAAATCCCATAAGCTTTACTTTAATGTTACAACTTGATTGAAATTGATGAAGATGTGTTTTTTAATTCACAAAAATTCAAAAATAAATTCAACGACGTCTAGTCTTCTAGTCATCTCTGAAAAGTGAACTAGTCAAGAATACTTCATTGTTTTTGAAAAAGTAGATGATTGGTATAACCCATGGGGGCAAAAGGTCCTGGAATAGCGGCCACGTACAGATCGACGCAGCGGAGGTAGGCCTCCCACAAGATGGATTGTGGGAATTCACCAGATGGGTAGCAAGGCAAGGCAAGGGTACGTCCAGCAATGGATATTTGTTGGCTGCAAGGAGGATATAGTTCGTATATGTTATGTATTAATTAATTGATACTCTCTAGATTTGGACGCTGACAATAGTACCACACAACTCTACCGAAGTCTACGCAATCATAACAACTGATTGACATATTTTTATCTGACATTATTGTAATATGAACTGTATGCGCTTATTCCAGGCTTTGTGTCACACAGAACGAGCTTATTACTCGGACAACAATCAATCACGTCGAATGAATTATTAGCCAACAATGCGAACGAGTAGTCACAATAGAAAAAAAATGTGCACCGGTGCGTGATCATTGAATGACAGAAAATTAAAATAATTAATGGTCGATGTGTGTAAGTGGCAGAGCGGCCAATAGCCGACGTTGGTACTTCTCTAACTAATGGATGGCCAGTGGCCACTGCTGACGTAACTAGCTGGTCGCGGCCATGCGTGCGTGAACGTTGCCTGTTCGTCCGCTCGTCTCTTACGTTGTTTTTCGTCGATATCTTTAGGGGTGTGTATTATCCATCGTATAACCTATCTCTTATTTACGAATGCCGCAATGTTATGAATAGGGTAAAATGAATATCAAAAGCGATAAACAAGTTGTATGCGTCTATTTTTATTCCTGTTATTTTCTCACATTCATTGACATTATTTCTGAGTAATTAAGTCTCAGTCTATGTCCTTTTGATAAATCTTCATAGCACTAGTATTATTAAGAATTGAAAAAAGTAAAGCGCTCATCATTGGGATGAAAGGAAATATTTTTCGTTGATATTATCACGGATAGGTATATTTATCACGGATATAAAAGATTTGTTAAATATTATAATGAATCAATTCTTACTATCTACATTCTCTTCTTAATATCTTCTATGAATATCAATTACATATATTATATTTACCTATATCGATACCAAGAGAGCTGTTGCCATTGAGTGGTTGGGAAAAAGGAAGCGTGTGAGATGTGCTAGTACATCACACACGCTTCTTCTTACATATATTGAGGTTTAATTTCCTTTTAATTTTATTTGAGCGTTTTAATAACTTTGTGTATAGCATTCTGATTGAATGACGTAGACGACTCAGCATTTATATGTACCTTGAAACTTGTTGCCAACGTGCTGTATTCCATCAGTTCGGTTGTTGTATCATCGGCATACAATTAAAATATTGGGCAGTTAGTTGCGGTCGTGCGATGAGTTCAGAGACAGCCACCTGTGGCATGTGTTATGCACAGATCGATGGGCGGGTTACGGGTCCGTTGTCATTCATTGCCCTCGGAACTGTATGTGTATGTAGTACTTAGTCCGGTCCGAACATACTATGAAATCATTGCTCTACCAATAAAGTTTAGTGAAAACATACAACAAAACAAAGAACTTATCACTGTGAGTTTTGAGTACCGAGCTATTTCCTCTTTAGGTTTTCATTGGTGTAAATATATGCAGTTTGCTAATGCTGTCCACCTCAGGTTCCACTGCCATTATGATGTGTTACAATTTTAAATTTAAAAAGTTATGTGTTGAATAACGGGGGCTGTTACCGTGGGTTTCCACTGGCGTTAAATCGTGTCTCGATACAAGCTCTCTAAAAAAACTGTGATAACAATATCTTTTATGTGTGTTCTCGACAGTGTAAACCCACGGTTATTGTGATTTTTTAAATGTATTTTTTTTTTTAAATTAATTTTTGGCGCAACTAAATCTTGGGGTATATTATCTATATTTAATATATTATTTAGTAAAGTAACAAGAATTGAAGTTCACATATCCATTGCGTCTGAGACGTATAATTTTACAGCTATTTAATGACGCTAATGGTACTTCGTTCGTGTGATTACGAAGGTACATTTATTTTTCTTTAAAAAAAGCGTTCGTTACGTATTTCAGTTTTGAGTCCATAATTACGTATACGTATAAAAGTTTCTCATAAACACTTGCAACGAATTTTTATGACGGATTAACACGACAGTACGAGTGCTGTAGGATTTAAAAAAGTAATGTCGAGTGTGTTTTGTTTGCCGGGTCGCGGATGCACCGGCCAATGGGGTCGCTTTCCAATAGATCGTAAGTTTTATGAACGTTGCATCCTTTTTTATCATTAGTTAGAAAAGAGTTGACATACGTGTTACTGGTTCACGAGCGTACAAGAGACACAATGCTATCGTTTCTCTACAAACTTTAATTTACAAACTGTAATTTTTTAATGTAAAAACGGTTTTATAATGAGCACAATGATGTCAGATAATAAACAGGTGTTATAAATATTGGTGATATTTATAACTAAACCGATATCTACTACATATGTTTTACTTATTTTTAATGTGAATTCTTAACAGCCAATTATTGTAATGAAATAGTCTGAGATGGTCGATATAAATTGACTGATAGCAATTCAATTAATATACAGATGAGCCGTATAACCATCAGGTTCTTGGAAAAAGCATTTCACACTACTTTTAACAGTGGTAGAGTCCGCAACAACAACATCTGCTGCACGAATGGCCCGGCTCGACCGGTGAAATACCACGACCGCTCAGAAGACAGGCGTCAAGTAGAAGTACTATGCGTTTCGTCTGATGAGTGCGGTGCCAGAGGCCTAATTTCAATCCTCTTTCCCTTCCCACCCTTTCGTCATAAAGATAGGACGGGAACGGGAAGAGGATTGGACGAGAGGAGGTTAACGGGAAAATATCCTTATTCCTATCTATGCCCTCCTCGGTCCATTAAAGGTAGGCAACGCATCTGCAACATATTTGCTTGTCGCGGATGGGTAGCGCTCTCTTAATATCAGGTGAGGTGAGGTCAAGCAAACGGACCACCGTTTGCTTGTCGAAAAACATCACAGTATGACCGTTGAAGTCAAATTCCAACTTCGATCTATAGTCACCATATTTCATAATGGACGATACATGATAGTCTCCTTAACGTGACATTATTCTATGTTACTATGTAATTCAATATCATCCGCTAGTAGCGTTCATAAATTTCTTCCAAAGCAAGACCAAACTTTCCGAGATTACCTCAAACAAAGGAACAAACAAAAAACAAAAGCGTTCAAACGCTCTTTCTTTTTAAATGAGTGAACAATGAGTGCTAAGGCTTTTGTTTCCATACCTGCTAACATTTTTACAATCGATTCAAAACACGATTGCGAAACCCAAGAAAATTCCTCGAAATAATTACATAACACACCGCCGTTGCTTTTTTAAATCATTTTAGCCTGTATTGTTAACTATAACTATTTATTAATGTACAATAAACAGTACGTACGAGGGGATATTTGCATATCTCAACATCGCAACGCTTAGTCCCTACCATACCTATATTAATCTAAGTGGGTCGAAATGAAACTAAGGTTAATAACTAAAACCAACAAAATACAATGTGAACAGTGGAAAATATTACTTGATACGATGACGTGGTCGCGAGTTGCAATGACGCCGTACTGTCAGCGGTTTCTTAAGCGGAGCGATAGCAGTTTTATTGTCATGACACACCTTAATTCTCCTAATATTTGTTACTAAGCAGAATGCTGAGTTTTCTTATCTTAACTTTTTTAATTAGTACATTAGTATTTGGTCACCTTTTATACCATCATATGATTTGTTCTATAAAAATTAAGATCATGCAATCATGTAGTGTAGAATTTTTTTATTTGATTTATATTTTAATTTTGTAAGCTTGGATGCTTTAATAGAAAAGGACACTTGCATTTAACATTTCACCTCTCTTTTTTACTAACTTTAATTAAACAAAAATGGAGTAACGATACATATTAGCAAAATTATGTCATTTATAATATTTTTTCCATTTTTAGCAACCTTGTAATCAGTTCTTGTTTCTAATATTCGATACGCGTCTCGCAATCGCTGTAGCTATGGACCCACCAAAAAAATGATTCACTATTGGAAGCGGCGCGTACTCTCATAACGTGCGTTAATTTGATCTAAAAATAACACCCATTCTTTGTTTGTTAGATTTTTACGAAACCTGGCTCCGTGTAATAAATGTACAGTTTGTCCGTCCGACTTTAGACACACCGGAGAAAGATATTGTTTAAAAATTGTAAGAAGAATCGCTCGCGTTCGATGATTGATAAATAGCTATTTAGTAAGATGTTTAGGCAGTTTATCAATTAAACTTTTACCTGTTGATTTATCAACTCTATATAAATGATGACATCGAATCTAATAAAAAAAATTGTATTGTCTGGTTTAAAAAAAAGATGTCTATAATGGAGTAGATAGAGATGGTAAAGATGGTAAATCAAGCTCATTTAGACCTGAAAGCGACACAGAAGATCTTTATATAAATTGTTAAAATATTTATTAATAAAAATTATAGAAATAAACATATGTACGAATGTTCCAATTTGGTGCTCCCATTCTTTCTCTTTCCTCTCTCTCTTTCACTAAACTCTTTTTCATTAATTCATTTGATTATTTAATTAAAAATATTAACAGTGCCTTTATTCTTCCAGGTACGTATTACATTAAACATTAATATCGCGGGCATCAATCAAATGGACAAGGTAAGTAACTAAGTTTTTTATGCGCCTACAGTTCGTTCCCATGTTTTCATTAGTCAGTCTTACCTTTGCCACTCGACGTAAATTTCGTCTCGATCATTATACATTGAAAGTCTGAAGTTACTACAGACTTGAGCCACTCATCTGTGAAACTTGTAAACTCTTCCATGTATAGCGATATTATTTTGCGCTCGGTAAATCTAAAATTACTGGCATTACAGTATTTATGATAGTATCAGTATTTCGCTATCAGATCGCGGCTGAGTGCGGGGGACAGCGCATCTTATGACCGCTGTCTTAAGACACATAGTCGCTCAGTTTGGCGGTGATTAAGTCGACAGGTGTACAAAACAGTTTTGTATAACGTTCGAATTAATCTTGCCCGAGTTTATACGGAAATCGTCGGTCGGTACGAAACTTTATTATTTGTTGGATAGTAAAAAAATGAGGAATGGATTACGAGAATGTCTAATCCCATTTTATTATTCATGTACGAGTACAGAAGTTGCGTTGTAATGTGCCCGCTATCTGCCGTCGGATCAAAGTTATTACAAAGCGGTACGGCACGGACTCCCTTTCAATGGATGCGGCATGCCTTTTATTAATTATTTTTTTCCCGTGTTTATACAATAAAAGTTACAAAATGCCATAATTATATTTTTGTAATGGAAATATGGAATTGAATTGTTACATTGTTTAAATAAATTTACAATGCAATACAAAATATTATCTATCGATTTCATAATCGACATTTAAAAACATAAATTTCTCATCAAGTCCACAGTGTCAAAATCATTATTAGCTTTAATATTAAAATGATTAAAGAATATTTCAACAAAACGTCAAACAGATTAATGGTATAAACAATTAATCTATTATATACAACCTGCAAAACATAAAGTAAACTCGAATCTGTCATTGGACTATAGACGTAGACTAAATTATAAGCTTTGGTTTAGCCAAATTTTTTGACTAAGTTATAAGTACCAAAAGTTAGCTAATCTTCTTTGAAATATGTATATTAAAAACAGAGCGTAGCTTAATCTCCATGTCACATCTAGCATCGAGGGATCCGCGTCGGCGTTCCGCAGTAGATAGTTCTATTGTTTTGTTAGCACTTCTAACAGAAAACATAAAACTTAACGGCCGTCTATACGAATATATTAATTTCGCCTTGTTTATTACGCACAGAATTAATTATAACAGTTAAATGAGCGGGGCAATAATAAAAAAAAATGTGGAACGCTCTGATTCTTAAATATTATGCATTATATTTTTATAGACACATCGCGGTACGGCCGTGCGTGTTATAAATAGTCCACACGTGGGACTATGAAAAAAAACTAGCTTCTTTCATATTGTTTGTTCTCATTGTTCTCTATTTTGATTTTTACGTAGTCGTGGAATGCACTTTGAACAGTTGTAGTATATTTAGAATGATTCTTTTTTATAATGTAGCTACGAGATCAAAGCGTTAGCCAATTTCTAGCATAGAACATGTGGTAGGGAAGTCGCATAAGTCGAAAACCTAGTATGTGCCGTGTATATGTTGCTATAAAGCCGTGCGACTCTATCGCACGGCTTTATAGCAACATATTGTAAATATAGTAACTTAATAGAGTAAGCTCTCACGAGGTTTAATTTGGAATGTCGCTTCCGAGTGCACGGTATTTATCGTCTTTCGGCAAATGTGGCAGCTGATGATGATTTAAAAACAATATTTTTTCTTTTGCAATCATTCGCATTATTATAACTATATTTTGTGTATATCTTATATATGTATATTTCTTCAACGAACTTTTACAGTTTAAGTCATCTACATAGAAAAAGTTTCTGAATTTAGATGTTTAGCAAAATTTCTTCTGGAAAAATTTACTCGTATGTTTTTAATGATTTAAGATGATAGTAATTTAAACACAATTACAACATCATTAAAATCATTAAAAATCATTAAAACGCCATAGTTGCAGTTGTGCGGTAGGTACTGTTTTCGATTTCAATCTGAGTTGAAATCAGTATGGCGATTATGAAATCTCAACCGTTATTTTTCGGAATGGGAATATTTTGCATCATTTGGGTCATTATAACGTATCTATATGTATGTGTACTATATATGTATGACTACTAATATGTACAATTCATATTAACAGTGTTATTTTTATTTATACTCGACTCGGAAATACTGTAGAAACTGTGATGAACTTTGAAATCAGTCCATGGTTCCGTAAAATTAATCTTTTACCATGTTGAGAGTGCGATATAATTAACTTAAAGCCTTCAACGTCAAGTACTTCAATTAAAATTAACGTTGTAAGGTATAATATCGGCGGCCATTCTTCGCATGGTGCATCTTGTGTCGTATCAAGACCTCAGTGTTTTCCATGTGTTCAAGTGTATTATACAATGTCTTACGTTTAACCAATAACGTTGGCTCCCTTGTACGTTGTATGAAGGGAAAATATTTGTTTGGAAAGAGTAGGTAAACTCTGAGACTATTGAGCCTATTCTTATTATTTTTTTAATGATAAAATAGCTGCATTATCTAAAAGTAACATTATTTTTACATTAACGTAACGAATTTTTTAAAATTCACCACGGCAAAATTAAAAAATGGGGTATTCTTTAACTGTACATGTAGAAACAATGTCACTACAATAAGTTCGTGAATTGATTAACCTTGATAAAAGATTTAATAAATCAATTGACATTATTTAGTTCGTAGTATTAGCTTCAGATTTATTTATTTTATAGGATAGGAAAACAAGAATTTTGATAGCTTAAAGTGTCATTAAGCTTATAAGAGAGTATTGAAGAAAACAGCTGATAAAATAATTGGGCAAGGATTTAAATTTGGAGGAGGATTTCTCAGTATCGAAATTCTGTGTTCGTGAAATCGCAGGTGTTCCGTTCTGAGACTAGAGCGTGGCCCACCGGCGACGTGTAACGTGACCGTTTCCTCTTTAAGTTATTTCGTCAGTGTAACTGTTTGTTCACTGTTATTGACTTTAATAAGGTTGGGCGATTCTTAGTTCACTGTTAAGACACCAAATAGCCACAGGTCTCGTTCATTGTGCACTTTATTAATCCACTTTGTTTATTTACACGGATCGTTATTTATATTTTGTTTGAACATTGTTTAGCTATTGTACTCGTAGTGTTGGCATGGCGATATAACGGTTCAGTATGTGCTGCCTGTAACATTTAACGGGTGTGTGTTTCTACCTCCTGGCTTATCAATAAACACATTGCTTCCGTTGATCTGAATTGATTGAATATTTCCGTGGATAAAATATTTGTAAAGTCGAAAGTTAAAAAAAATCATATCATCGATCAAAGCAAGATTTTTTTTTTCAATTTACATTGTCACGCGTGAATTTTGAAAAAAAATAGAAATGATTGACATTAACCACAAAAAAATCAAATATTGTATAAAAAAATATATTTTTTAATTTCAAATATTAGGTATTATTTTTAATGTAATGAGAAAATTTATGATTGGTCGTTTGTTTCGGATAAAATCGCAAACAGTACTGAATGTAAAAATTCTCTTACTAATAGACATCTCTTCTAACAGTTACTATATATATATATTTATTTGTCTATCTATTCGAGCGCATCTAGTATGTTTCAAAAATACAAAACATAAGATATTACAAATATTGTGTTCATAAAATTGTAAAAGTATTCTGGCACGCCGCCTCTCCAATGACCTTCGTGCCGTATGTACAACAATATATCAATTGTCTTACCTACTATTTCTATGCGAACGATTTTCCATTTAAAATACGCCAAATAAATTATTATTTATAATTTATCGAGACAGGTGTGAATATGTGTAGATCTATCGGCTGGTGTGAAATTATATTACTGATCATAGGTTTCGGTCTTAAACGCGATTTAAGTAACAATTCGAACCATATTCCCCTCAGATGATCAAGGCAATTTAATAATATAATCTTTATCTGATACCTAGGCCGATTTTTCTCTAAGGAAACCTTAAGCTAAGGTAATCTTAAAGATGATTACATTTCCATTTAGTGATTGTTATTTTTTTGTTAAATAACAATTCCGGGTTAATATTTGAAATAACAACAGTCAATAAAATGGAAGAGTTATTTAGGTGTAAATTGAAAAATAAAAAATATCATAAATCACAAACTTTTTTGAGACCTGTATGGTACCTGGTATTCGAGAATATTAAAGATGATTAAAAAATATTTAAATTTCAATTTATCATTTTTTATCAAAAATAATCCAGCAAGGCACAAAAACATTTGTAAAAATTTGTTATATAAGGTTACACAAAAAATAAGTTACACGAAGAGCACGTTTCGAGCGTAATAACTGACTTTTGCAAGATAACACTCTTAAAACATATTTAAAGGCATCTTCATACAATTCCACGGCAACAGTTTGAAGCATATCTCTCAAGACGCCGACCGCTTTGTGTCCCTAACTGTATAGTTAGTACGCGGTTGTGAGTGTATCCCGGGACGGGGTGCTACTGCGACTGGGTAATCAGTCGCCGTAGTGAGTCTCAATAGTGGCCAATTATCTAGATGCGGCCAACTGTCAATGAACGGAAGTTTGACAGCTAAAACCACATATTAAAACATCCCTAGAGAACATATGTTCTACAAGTTGCCGAAATGACATTATATTTCATTGGTAATAATGCATTAAATTAAGACATTGAAGTAAAAATTCGTACAATTTCAATTCTTTCATTGTCACAAAATCATATTTCAAAAAGTTGGGAAAACAAGTAAAAAACTTATTAAATTAAATGAATTCTTACAAAAGGTGTTTTGTTTTGGCAAATAAAACACAATTTGTAATAATAGACCGCTAAGAACTATGACTACATTGATATTGATTTAGTTTTGATAAAAATGAAGTAATAGCCTAAGGGAGCCGAAAGTTTATGTTGTTGATGCGACGTACAATTGTAAGATTTCTTTTGATAAAATGAATATAAGGTACGTTATGATTTAATAAAACATCTTAGTCTTAACACCTATTTAATCAAGCAAGCTTTAAAATACAAGTATCTCCGTTTCCAGTGTGGCTCCACTTGAACCCTGTTTATATATTTAAACGTCGCGGTCAAATTCAAACTGTGCTAACGGCCAACATTAAATTAGCCGCAGACAAAACGTTTGTCGGTTTGTTGCACAAATTTACAAACAAAAAATTGACAGCAATATGTGTGATATTCTCATTAATGTTATACATTTTAAATGTCTTTAATTTTTTTGGTTTTGATGACTAATGAGTAGTTTGCCCATTCATGTGGCCGTCTAGTTAGAAAGCACTCGGGTTTTTGAGTTGCAGTTTTAATATTTACTTGAGTTAAATGTGCACAAAACCTGTGCAACGAGAATTGTATACCAAAATACTAGCTTTCCACAATTTTCCGAGTAAAGGAACTGTCACTGTCAAATGAAAATACACGTAGTGCAAAAATCCTGCATACTCATTTCTAGTTTAACTTTATTTTTACATATATACCTTTACTAATGTTTATGCTGCTCGCTCGTATTGTCGTACTTTATTGACCTACTATTACGTACTTACTAATTAAAGATTGGTAAAATATTTAAGGTCTCTAATATAACTATTTTGCAAAGAAACACTGAATAGAGATTTCCAATTCAACTAGAGTTATTTCGGCAACTCGATTTCCACTGTCTACTATTATTTTCATTAACTTCAATTACCAATCATACGTTGACAAGAGCTAAATTCGTGGTTGATACGGCAAAGCTTTAAAGAGGTGCCTAATTGAAGAACATCGAGCTTTTAAAGCTCTCGCGTCCTATTTCGTTGCACGACATAATTAAACGTCTATCTCCATTTTATGTTTTTCAAGGTATGTGCATTCTAAAGCTTTTATACCTTAATAATACCGTTATATTTCTGTTGTGTAATATTTGAATAAAGATTATTGTTAGGAAGCTATTTGCTGTTCTTTCTGATGTCTTCGTTTGTATTTCGAGATGAACTTTTATGAACAACGAAATTAGCGGTGAAAACTAGGCAAATATATACTAACCTTGCAATATAAATAAAATCCAATCGCCTCAGACATTTACTATCGAGCCTCGCCTACATAATTATAAATAAATGTTCTTCATTTCCGATATCTTTTCTTTGAAATAATGAGTCGATCAAGCGTTTACTCAAATTGTATATCCACCGTCGACTAAGTTCCATGTCTGTAATATTTAATATTGAATAAGACCGTATGCTTTTGATATCCACGCTCCCATGATTACCTCATTTAGTTATTTTTTTTCATTTCATAACTACCGTGCAGTTTCTTATTTTTACCTACGATGTAGCGTCAGCACAAACAACTCATTTAAGCGTTAACTAAACTTATTGAACCGTTGACTTCTAATTTCACTGAACGATTTGGCAAGTGATTTTCACCTTTTAAGTACGGTTTCATACACGATAATTACCCATCGTCAAGGGTATATTAGTATTATATTTTCAGAGTTAATGATGATTTCAATGATTATCGGGGAGATTACAGTAACACGTTTGATCGCTTAGGATAAGCTATACATTGACAATTATTACTAGTCGTATTTTGCAATCTGCTATTCGACTAATGTCATGATTTAGTTGATTAAGACGTTCATTTCAAAGTCGATTCACGTTAATAATTACAAATATATATTCACGTTATCAAAACTCACGTAAACAAAAAAAATCATATACAGTAGCTTAATACCTCAAACTGTTATAACTTACTTGCATTTGTAGTTGTTATTACCGTACTGCTAGTTAATATTGACGGTCTCAAGATTGCCGACCATACTTAACTCTACCCGCCCCTCTCCGTCCCGGTCTGCCCCGCGTCCTGTATAACGCGTACGCTGGTTAAAGTAATTGTCCTTCTCAGTAATTTCATGCTCGAAAATAGTAGATAACTACATAGAATTGTGACAAAACGGACTCCTAAAAAGGACAGCACTCATAAATTATTACTTATGCCCAAATATTGGTGTTGGATGCCGTGTTTGTTTTTGAAAACCGGACGCATCGAACCTACGGTCTACTATTTAAATGCATCCTCAAACAAAGGGCAGCAGTGAGAAGCGGAGTGAAGGGAGCCTCGCCACCTCTACTACTATGTATTGTGCCTAATTGAAACAGAGAAAACATCGACGGACCTATTTTGGTACTTGATTTTTATTAAAATTATTCAAAATCAATTTCAATTTAATATAGATACGTAGCACAAACGAAGTGAAGCATGATGGAATATTAATGTAATCAAAGAAAAGAATTCTGCAGGAAATAAATTATATTTAATTTTAAACGGAAGCTCCCGCAAGAACAATGTTGTAAGAACGTTAAATATCACACTTCCCTCTTGCGTGAGTATTGCAAGGCGTTCGAAAAGTCAGTAATTTCATTAGTTTGAATTTATTAAGTTTCAATGCAACAATACGTAACATAAGTTTTAATTACTGCTTAAATTTAGACACGACGTAAAATTCTTAAAAGGCAAAATCACGCAAAGGTTTTTATCATATTATATAAAGGTTTTATCTACTATTTGTTCAGGCTTAGTAGTTTAATATATACACAAATTGTGTTTAATTCGCAATTGCTTATAACTTTCTTAATGTATAATGCTTCGTTTTGCTCTTTTACACACTGAATATTATTATATTCAGTGTGTAAAAGAGAGTCCTTTCTAGAAGTAAGTAATTACTAAACTTACTTTGTATTAAAGGATTTTCTACGTATCACATGTAGTTCATCTTGGAGAAATTAAGGCCTAAAACTATGGTACATAACATAGTAAAATACAGTAGTACAATACGGTTAATCTGTAACAACAATAGATCTTGTTTAACAGTATCAAAGATAGGCGTTGGAAGGGTCAAGAGTGGTCGGTCGCAGTATCGGCGGTACGAACGGCTAGCCTTTAAGTTTACTTATTATATTAAGATAAATATTTCTCATGGGCATGTGAAACTGCTTTATGGTTTGAGAATATCACTTTTAAATCGTACTGTGTTGTTCGAGCCTCGAATGTTTTTACAACAATTAGACGCATTTTACCAACCCTTATTGTTACCTACGCTCAAGTTAGTATTGATGGAAAGTCAATACACGGTGTGCAGCAACGGTTGTTCCCTTTGTCCGTTGTGTTTCTTTCGGGTTTGCTTGTTAAAAATCTTGGTGGACTACTTTATTTTTGGGGGGCAAATAGACTACCTAAGTCGGGAGTTAAAGAGAAATGCCAACAATGCGCTGGGGGCGAGCACCGTGCGCGCGGTCGGTGGTCGAGAGAGCTTGCCACCTAATTTGTTTATGGGCTTTGTGGCCGGCGAGACATAAGTAGAGATTAAGAGCTGTGCCGTACATGGGGCGTGAACATCTTTAAGATGCGTTAGCTTCGGGCTTTATGTCGCTTAATCGCCGCGACCGCTACTTGTTTGCGCACCGACAAACGACTGCATGCATCTAAATCTTATGCATTGTTGCTATTTAGTATTTAAGATTTTTAATTAGCAAATAATAATGCTTAATATTATACTTCTGAATATTTTTTTATTTGATAAAGAATATAAAGTTCGTGAAAGAAAATAAGCAAAATAAAATCTATGCTTTGTTAATATATTTTTGTTTATCGTAAAATTGTGTACATTTAATATCATTTTGCAAATACGGCATATATAAATAGTAGCCAATTATTTTTTATATAATATTTATGATTAATGTCGCAATTACACTAGAGATATAAAATATGAAATTAGCTACAGAAAATCACTTTTATATAGGTTGTAAGTTATACTTTTATATAAGAGAGTGTAAAAAATCAAGTTAATAACAATGTTGTAAATGTGTGAATTTCGGAACAATCTGTGGGATTAGAGTCGAGCTCAGGCGCGGGGTAGGGGTCCGTCGGCAGCGCCCGCGACCCCGGCCGCAACAATATCCACTTTGAAGTAAATAAAATTGAAACAAAGCCGGGCCCCGGAGAGTTTAATATCGCGGCATCGGGAACCGCGTCCGTGCCGCCACCAGCGCCGCGAATATAATAATACTCCGGCAACTTTTCTCATTTTAATGTTGTGTTTCCTGGCAAAGTTTAAATATAAAAATATAATGATGCGGCACGCATTAGTGAGTCATTGAGTGCGTGCGAGCGCCCCGCCGACCAACTTTCAGCCCTCGAGTCGCGAATATAGAAGTTAAAACAAATGGAAAATAAACTTTGGGAATAAAATAAAAATAACCCCGTTGGCGGCGAGGGTGGCGGCCCTCCCCAATAAAAAATATAATAACTTTTCTTTTTATTCGACGTAATGTAAACGTTGGTACTGTTCTTATAGTACAACCGCCTCGCTCGCACCGCTCGCGCCGAGTTAGGGTGCATGCCCGTACGCGCTTGCTCTGTGACCTGCGCCTTGCACAATGTAACTCATCGCGCCAGTTGTCCTGCACGGGGTTTGCTGTATAGCGTTTACATTTTACTAAAAATATTTTTTTATTAAAGATTTTTGAAAACGCATAAAACTGGCTTAAATCCGACTAAATCACAATGTATACAAATATTATCGTACATCATAATCTCGAGGCTTCGTTGGCCAAAGTCTTTCCTATAATACGAGGAAGTAGGTAAGGTAAGTTTTACGGAATATTTGACCATTTTAACGTTTCTGAGGAGCGACTAAAACTCAAAGAATTTGTAAATCGGGCATGCCCGATATTAGATCGCTGGGTATAAGTTAATGATAAATTTATTTTTATTATTTAATTAATAAAATAAATAAAACTTTGAGCACATGTACTCGTATATCAACCTACTCCTCTATTTATAACAAGGGATGGTTGTTTTATATCTTAATTTCATATATAATTCCAATCAATCTACGTTTCCACAAGATTTTAAATTAAGAACATCTATCCATACTTTATATTTTTGTTTTTTTTTTCATTTAAGTAATATTTTATTTGTACTAGAGAAAGATATTTATATCTCTCCGAAATAACGTCCTTACAAATTGAATCTACTTCTACATTAACTGTTTTTTTTTTGTTGAAGAAGCAAATTATTCTTTAATACCTATCATTGTAACAAATGAGGACAATTATATGACTGCACTGGATAATCCCTTTTAATACATTGTGATAAGGTTTATAATAGGTTTTATTATAATATAATGCTTCTTATAGAGTCGGCGTTTGCGTATAGCTCTGTAATAATAAGGCAACTAAAGTTTTTGTAAGGTTTTTTATAATAGTAAATTATTAAAACAAAAACGATTTTGATGTTGTAGGAATTGAGGTGAATACCTTCTGTATGTATTATACAATCGTATAAATACCTTACAATATTTAAAAAAAATTAGACGTTAGAAATATAATATGTAAATAAAACTAATATAATCGCCATGGACCAGTTAAATTCAAACGAAATCTATTTATGAAACAATTATTCACGTGTTATAAATAAACCAATGTTCATATTTCATATTTAAAGCCTCATCAAGGTGACAATGTAAAAAACTACACCAAAATTAAAAATGTGAAGTTTACTCAATGTCACTAGAAGACATTGTTTTCACAAAAATAATACTTATGTTGTGTGCAATTAAGTTCAATATTTTTAGATCGCTGTTGTAACGATGCGTGGACGCAGCGCGATCACAATAGAACAGAGGACGAAACGAAAAATCTGTTCACAATAACATCTTGTGTTTGAACTGTCCGTCTGTTTGTTTAGTTGGAAACTAAAAAATCCACCGACACAATGTCTCTGGCTATATTTACACGTACATATAAAATATTTCTGACGTTTCTCCAACGTATAAAAACGCCGTGAGTTTTATGTCCGCGCAAGAGTCGCGCAGCCGCCATTGTATTGATCTAAATTATTTGCAAAGTTAACGTTTAACAATATTAAATTATTTAACATCTTAAAGGAAGTACCATCGTATCTTAAACCGTAATTCATTCGTTGCGATACTTCAGTAATTTTATACAGTGCGTTAATCAATTACAATTTCTTAAACATGAGGAACATTAATATTTAGTGAATAAATATGTATGTTTGTTCATAAGACGGTACTTGAAACTAATTGCAACACATTGCAAGATCAATCTGGACAGATCGCACGGTTTGTGTAGACATTCCAGTACATCTAACACAAGATTTTGGGTCTATCGAAATAATTATTTTTAAAAACACAAAATTATTGCTTCTTACATTATGTTCAGTAATGTAATAAAAATATTTATAAAGTATGCATATAGAGTATGTAATAATGCATTTTGTGTTGTCTTTCTCTTGTTCGTAAATCGTAAACATAAATACAATATACGAAACATGTTTAAAAATTACATTACACATTAATTTCCTTTAAGAAGTTTTTACGCAGTTGTGCTATGACTCACGACTACAATAATGAACATGGTCGTCATTAATTTAGTTAACACTTCTATAATACCGTCACTCTTACTCATCTAAGAAAGAACTAAAAATGAGGACTGGAAGCCATTGATATATGCTAAGTTGACAATAATATGGTTCAATGTCTCCAGGGACGCCTCGGGACGGACCGCTGACATTGTATTTCATTATGCTTTCGTATAAATAAAACATTGTTGACTGCATCTCATAATGTGATTTTGATATTGAAAATTCAGTGCATTTGTAACGCACCCGCACTATGTATGCACATATGTTATTTAAAATACAACACGTCCAAGAATCACTGACACTTATTAATTTACAATTTCGTAACATTTGTATGTTTAGTAAATAGTACAAATTGATGACTTATCGCTTAATGATAGCATCAAAGTTTTTAAGAAATTTTGTGAATCTGTTCGAGTAGTTACATAGGATAGTTTAACTTCACACACACTGCTGGCGATGCCATCTCACACCTGGAGATTTAATAAAAATATGACCTGACCCGCTTATAGCAGTACAACGTCAGCTATGTCCGATAGTTCTACTATAAAACATATAAAATGAAATTTCATTACAGCTGTTAAATATGTAATAAATTACTCTGATGTAAATTCACTTTTGAGCTTTAAATAATTTAGTCAGATACTAAGAAACACTATACATATCATCACCATAGGAACATGTAGACGGGGCCGAAACATGTCCATCTTGGGAGAGCCCTGATAACGCATTTTCTATTATGAATTATCATAAGGATGATGATGATGAAGTCCATTGAAAGTATTAAGGAAGAAGGAAAGGTCCTTCTTCCTTAATACTTTCAATGGACTTATGAATTGCTATTTATATAAGAATTTTATATATGTAAGATAAATATATAAAATTTTCAATTTGTAAATAAAGAAAAATTGACTATTTTATTGAATAATTTTAGTAAAAAGCGATCATTTCTCAATTATCAAACCATAACGGCCTATACCTATACAAAAAAAGAATAGAAATAAGGAATCTGTCGCGGCAGCCGCCTCGCACCCCTCGCTCTATGTTTGCACAAGCCGCATTGTTTTTATAGTCCACGGCTGATCGGCGACTATTTGCTTTTCCCCATTCTCTAAAATAAATTTCATGGTACCGGAGTTTTTTCGATGGCGTGGCTTTGGAATACTTTACGAGTATTAATGATTTGGTTTACCTTCTAATTGCTTATTTTGGTCTTGTTTACATGATTTCCTTATCGTTTTAGCCCTTATAATATATTTTTAGTTAATAACCAACTTAGAAACCAATCTAGAAATTATAAGTGGAACTAAGTTTTTCTCACTTGCACTTCTTACCTTAATTTTTAGCTTGAAATAAAACGTTTACTAAGATTCTGGAGGAATCTGGAGATATCTTTATCTCATTATTGTGTTCTGTAGATAATTGTTCGGCTTGCATTATGATAGTCTCGTCACATGTTTAACTGGCTTAAGACATTTAAAAAAGCCGCTACCATCGTACTCTGTTCCAATTGAGTTATAGATGACAGTTTATTATACATTTATGAACATGAACTGACCTGATATTAAAATTGTTTCAATAGATTAAACAAACAATGGTTAGCACTATAGATTTATTTACATTTTATTTGCAATCCTTGCTAACAATATTAACAACACACATATACAATGTAATACAAAAATATAGGACTAATTTTAATTTCAGTTACAGGCTACAGGCGACCACAACACGCACAAAATCAAAGAGAAAAAAAGCTCTATGCATGAAAAACATGAGATCAATAATAATATGAGTAAACATAGAAAAGAGAAATATAAATCAATTATTATTATTACCAGATTGTTACATATTATCATTAATGTCCTATGAATTAATATAGCATATAATATTATCATTAATATCCTATAAAGTAGATAATGTATGATTGGTAAATGTCTAGACTATTTATTATCATAAAAAGCTGATAGACGAGGGACGGGAGAGTGCTTCCCTACATTGGTGCGATAACGACGGACCAGTAGTAAGCTGGCGGGAAGGGCGTGAGGGTACACTTACCTAAATTTTGGAAGGAAATTGGGGCAGTCATATTTATTATTTAATAATTTGTGCAATGCACCATGTTCAGTGTATCACGTCAACTATTTAAATCATTGTCCTTAGAAATTAAATTTAATAACCTAATTAACTAGGCAGGAAGTCTCATTTTGGTAACCAGTCCGACATATAACACCTAGTACTTACTACAGACTTCTGCACGCATTCTTAGACTAGATACTTGTAATCGATAGATCATTTTCCAGGGTTCCATACCCAAGGGATAAGACTCCGCCGTCCGTCTGTCTGCCTGTCACCAGGCTGTACCTTATGAACCATGATAGTTAGATAGTTGAAATTTTCAAAGATTATGTATTTCTGTTGCCTTTATAACAGTAAATACTAAAAAACAGAATAAAATAAGTATATAAGAGGGCTCCCATTCAACAAACGTGATTTTTATAGGTACGGAACCCTACTTGCGTGAGTCCGACTCGCACTTGGCTGATTTTATTATTATTCACTAATGACGTAATGTTAATAAAAAAGCTTAAGATTCTTAAAACAAGTAACAGTTATTATTACTGTTGCTCTTCTGGCTTCACTTCATCTTACATAATACAATCTTGTATGACTCAGTGAGAGTAACAATTTAACCTTACATGGAAATACAAGTTGTTTGTGAATTTTAATAGCACACGATACTAATAAAAGCTGAGCGATCTTTGTGGCGATCAGTAGGGAAAGCCTATCTCCAGCTGTGAACGAATATTAGCAAAACGAACGAACTGATAAAAATATAACCTACAATACTTCGGTATTACTCAGAGATTAGATTACTTAGAGCTTACTCAGTGTTTTTAAATGAATGTTTTTTGTTTATCATTATTATTAAATGGGGTCTTTCGGGAAATATACAGTTTTTTGAAATAAGGTTGATATGAACGCTGGAATGACGCCCACATACAGCTCGCAGCTTTAATGGGCCACCCACATTATGGATCGATGATCTGATCCAGATTGCTGGAGTCTAATTGATGAGGACAGGGATCTAGCAGACAATCGTTGGCTGTCAAAGAAGGAGAAATCAAAACGGAGGATTATGACGCGGTGGTATTTTTTGTAATCTTTGTAGTATCAAAATGTATTTATATAAATAATATATAGGATCGCAATATTTCAAATAATATCCAATTAAGGTAACTTTTCAACCGAGGTCGATAATCTTATAAATAATCACCAACCATAATATTTTGATCTTGACTTTGAATTATTCTGTTTATGGTCTCGAGCGATCAAATTGATCAATTACTCCATTAAGATAGTGTGGACCTGGAGAGCCCTGGTCAAGAGTGGCACACACGCCGACCAGTTGTTTTGCATCTGTACATATCAAACCCTGATAAGACCGCTCGAAACGTCTTGTCTTAACTAAGCTAAAACATTTTAAGTGAATCAATTATAAAGGTTGCAGTGTTATGAGAATAATATGATAGGACAATATTTTTTTTATTACGTCAACCCTAAAACCTAGCAGTTTAAGTACAGAGTTGTTGCAATGCGCTTTTTTTAGTTCGATTTTTGGGACATGAATGAATTTTATTTAGTCATAAATGTATATTTTAGGATTTGCTTAGGTATATATAGCATAAGATTTTTTACAATTTCGTGTACTGACACAAAATGACATTATGATTATTGTTTAGTTTGTTTATGACAAATATCATATAAAGCTAGCTATTGTTGATGTTTCTTATTGAAATTTGTCTCAGTTTATTTAAGAACTAATTGCTCTGCATCGTAATTGTCTAGCATTTAAGGGCTTCTTTTAAAGATGAAGTCCTTTTATGCGATGAATTTACGCGTGCGTCGTACGTTTAGAATGTAAATTGAATCCATTTATCACTATTTCCTTATAAACATTCATGAAATCAAAAGTCATGAATGACAATGGAAATACTTTATAGGAATGCTTAATACCTATACTTTTGGTTTCAATTTGTTTTTTTTTCAATATTGTGATAAATTGAAAGCAACAGTGCCTTATAAACTCATATGTTGTAAAGAAGTGAATAAGTCAAATATATTTCGTTTCGCAAGTGACGAACGATGTTTGTTAAAATTAATATCGATTTAATTTCATCGCTAAAGGGTGCCCTGTGGCGTCGCGCGGGTGCAAAAGTCAAATGTCAAGCGTAAGAAGGGCAAACGAAATCGCACTGACCGCAATCCGAAAACGCCTTATTAACTTCTTTCGAGTCCAAAACTGGTCTGTAAAGGTCAATAATGTGTGTCAGTTATTCGCTAATATAGGCTTTTTCGCATTGCAAAACAATTCTTGAATCGAAACGGCATCGAAACTAAATCTTAGCTCGCAACTTTCGTGGCTGGATCGGAATTAAATACCTAAATCCAAATTACAAGGCGGAGTGCTTCGTCGAAGTAGTATAACTTTAATTCCTGACATAATAAATAACATAAACATCGCTTCGATGAAACATATTATAATTTGCCGCGGCTCGAGCTCGCTCTCGAATTAGAATTGTAATATGTTTTATACCGAGCCATTTAAAATGGACAAAAATTA